>OU343126.1:21057510-21657510 GCA_910594945.2 Amphipyra berbera
ATGGAACGAGTAGTTGACGACACGTTTGGTGCAGTGGCTGAGCGATCGGCTTCTGCGCTACGGGTCGTGGGTTCGATTCCCGCACGGAACAAATATTGGTATGGCCTACAGAAAGTTGTTCCGGGTCTGGATGTTTGAGCATGTGAAGATTTGTGTTTGTAAACGCACCCACGATACAGGAGAAATCCTGGTGTGGGGCAAAGTTCAGAAAAAAAAAACAAAAAAAAAAACGTAACTGGCGAAATGTGAGTGCATTAGACACCTCTGCCTATCCCTTCGGGAAATTCAGGCGTCATGTTTGTTACTTACCTAGGTATCTTAAATAATTATTACGACAAAGTTCCTATGGCAAAACGTGTAAAAAAGATAATAAGTAGCAATATTTGAGTGTTAACATAGTTTTAAAATGGTTACAGTTAATGATCTTTAACTCCATAAATACTAATAGGACACGGTAGCCGAAATACGAAAAAAAAACATCTACTTAAAATAACCTTTCTATTGATATATCACTCCTCGCTAGAAGAGAGGTAGACCAAAATACCCATTCTCCTTTGTATGGTGTACATAATCTTCGTTCAAACTTTCGGAAAATTGCGATTAATTCTCGAAAGACCGTTTACGTTCTGTACGGTCCATTACACAGAGCCCGAGGCCTATGGGGTAAGTCACAGAGTGCGTTTGATCGTGTTAGATGGGCATCGGACATCAGGGGTCGGGAACCTGATGCGTGTGATAAACGACCCGGCAACGATAAGATAAAGAGTTAGTGACGCGATCATGTTGGTTACAAAGAGAATTGTTTATGTTTAGATAGAACTGTTTTTGTTAGATTATTTTAGAAGATATTTGTTATTTGTATTTCGTTTGCGTAAGTCGATACAATAAAGTTAGGGGATAATGTAGATAAAGTCACACACGATGAGATGAAACGAAGCAGTTTAAGTTTAAATATTATATTAAACTAGCGGACCCAACAGACGTCGTCCTGCCCGGAAAATTTGGTGACATACCGACAGCAGCGCCACCTACCGGGTCCAATTGTGAATCTAAACCATCCAGGGCGCCACCCAAACGCATACAAAAAAATCATTCAAATCGGTCCAGCAGTTTAGGAGGACTTCAGTGACATACACACGTACAGTCGCATTATATACCTATATATAAGGATACACAATCATCGCCAGATAGGGTTTATTTAGTTACTTTTTATCTACATCATTACATCACGCCTTTATTCCCCGAAGGGCTAGGCAGAGGTGTATAGTAACACCCTCATTTAGCCGTTATGTTTAAGTCCCATATAATAGGGAGCGAGCCTATTGCCATCAACCGACCATAAATCCAAATCTGGGCTGCTACTGAGGAATTCCACACGGAAAAACCCAATAACACTTTGCCCGCCCTGGGGATCGAACCGAGGACCTTAATATCAGCAGTCGCGCTTGCCACCACTAGACCAACGAGGCAGTTATCTAGGATTTTTATCTACGTTTAGCACATTCTATTCAGTTTACACCAAATCCGCATAATCTTCACAACAACACCGCTTATGCAAATCCGTCAACTGTCGCAACATGAACAGGCTCTGTCGGCCGACAGGTGATCACATTAGCGGATTATCGCACAGTGAGTGGGAGCTGTAATTGAATCACGTCAGTCTACGTCCAGCCTCACCCATGCATGTTCCACGATTTCGTCAACACACTTCGACATTTGCTTGCTTCGATTCTATAAAAAGACTTGGTATTTGATGAAGATTTTGCGCGCGCCAATTTCGAGTAGATTTTGTTTCGCCCAAGGGATGAAAAGCTGTTAAAGAAATGACGTATGAAAGGCGTTAAGAAACGAGTTTAACGAGGAAGCGAAATAAAGGAGTATGTGATTGAGTAGTTTCAACACAACATCACGGCTTTGATCCCCACAGGCAGTGGTATACTATTATACAGACCCAATTCGCCGAATACGGTTTGAGGCCCGTACAGTATCCCTGTGGTGGAACGAAGTATGGTGTTCCTCCAACGAAAAGAGAGGATCCTCCAACCAGGCGGGTCTTAGGCTGAGCATCCACCAGAGCTGTGCTAAGCTGCGTAGCGAGGAATGTGTTTTGTAAGCACCAATAGAATCACTTCATTTACCTAGCTTCGCTCTGCGCGACTCTGGTGGATATGGGTCTAGCAGTGTGAGGTTTTTGTTCATAGAAAACAAGCGAGAAAAGTGTTGCGAGGAATGTGTACCGCTCCCGCCACACCACCCTATTCGAAAAGAGTCCGCTACCTATCCTCGCACGGCTCATTTATACACATTAACACATTACCCATTCCTCGCACAGCTTTGGTGGAAAGGGTCACACCGTTACACATCCTCGCTACACATTTTCGCAGCGCACATTTTCCTTGCACAGCTCTGGTGGATGTCCAGCCTTATGCCTGGCGGGTCTTATGCCTGGCGGGCTAGTGCCCAACGGATGATGTTGGGAAGTTGTATATATAGTATCAGCGTGTCAAATCTTGATATCCCGATGTAGGATTTGCGACGTTTCATTTGACAGCTGTCATTATTGTCGCTGTAGCCTGCTAGACATTCATCATGCTGCGTAGTTCGCATGTGGCGTGATAGATGCCGCCACATACCTACTGCCGTACATCGTGCACGATTTTAATACCGGTTTACATTAAACTTTTCTGACAGAAGTACCTAATTACACTTTAACCGACCTGTAAATCAAACCCCGAAACCGCAAAACCAAGGAGTGACATAAATCGTAGCAAAAGCAAAGCATAATCAGCCCATTATTGTGCTACTGACAGGTAAGGGTCTCTTTTCAGAATGAGAAAAGTTAAATCCTTAGGGGCTGCGCCCATTGGCGGCACGGCATGGAAAATTATTTTTAAGCTCAAATAATTTTAAACCTTATGTTAATACCATTAGCAGTCATATTTGCTTAGTATACCGTGGGATGCTTGGTCGTACCGTGGCATGCCGAAGCATCCCACGGTACGGTAAATACGAGTCCTAAAGAGTATTACAATAAGGTTTAAAATTATTTGAGCTTAAAAAATCCTTTGCCATGCCTTGCCGCCTGTGGCCGCAGGCCCTTGGTCCACCACGGTGGCCTGGGCACAGTTGGCGGTCTACACACACCATCAAGAACTTTATGCAGATCTCTGGTGTGCAGGTTTCCTCACAATGTTTTCCTTCACCGTTAGCGCAAGTGATAATCAAATTCTTATCCACACACCATAAATCATAATCAAAACTAAATATCCCATTGTTTTCATAATTCAATAACTTAATAACTTGTTTGGAATCCTATAGAAAAACATAAAGAGTTGCTACGTCTTTGTTTAAGAAACAATAGTCTTTGCTAGCATGTAGTATGCTTATATGCAATACAATATTCAAGTAATTATACATAATTTGCCGCTGCTAAGCAACGAAGAACCTAAACAAACTATTTTCAGGAACTGGCCTTCACGTTTCGCGATACAGTCGCGCTGTAATCATATGAAACAAACTATCTACTTATATGACCTTGGCTTGGTTACCGTAGGTGTCGTAAAAGTTATTGAGGACTCTGTAAGGGATTATGTCGTGCTCGTGATGATTTGCAATAATTTTGATTTGATAATGTTTTTCCATCTGGAATTTCTCAGTAGGTAGCAAGCAGCCCGGAGTTTGGATTTGTGCCCGGTTGATGGCAATAGGCTCGCCCCCTTTAACATGGGACTTAAACATAACGGCGAAATGAGGGTGTTACTATACACCTCTGCCCAACCCTTCGGGGAATACAGGCGTGATGTTATGTATGTATGTATGTATGATTTGCAGTAGCATCCTTCCGTGTGTTAATAATAGCTCTACTACCGTAAATACGTTTGCCAAACTTAGGGCCAAGCCACATCTGAAGTAAGATAACATCGCCGATCTTCCGCCGGTACACATAATTCCATATAATGATCTCACACCGCACACATTTGACCGAAGATGCGTTATTAAAATTCCGCGATGGAAGATCGGAGACGTATCTTCCGTCAGATGTGGGTTGGTCCTTAGAGACAATAGCAATATCGCTAACGTACGACAGTCCGTTGTAGCAGTCAATGGATGTTTCTGGAATGATACGATCATCTACGAGGAAAACCTATTTCAAATGTGTGTTGTAGATATTGTTTATGTATAAAAATATAAACATAATTAGCCCATTACTGTCCCACTGCTGGGCACGAGCCTCTTGTCAGAATGAGAAGGGTTTAGGCCTTAATCCACCACGCTGGCCTGATGCAGGTTGGCAGACTACACACACCATCGAGAACTTTATGGAGCCCTCTCAGTTGTGCAGGTTTCCTCACAATATTCTTCCTACATCTATAACAAAAGCGAAAATCATATTCTGATCTGTGCATGAATTCGAAAAGTTAGAGGTACGAGCCGGGATCGAACTGGGACTCTCCTGCATGGTAGGCAATCGTTCAGCCGCTAGCTATCACTGTACATGTATAAACCTCTACAAATTAAAATAAAACCTTCATGTCTAAAGGCAAGTACACACGATAGTTAAGTCAGCCATTGTTATCTGACATGCAATCACCAGGCCAGTAGAAAAGTCACCTTGTATAACATAGCACAGTTGGCGTGCCATGCTATCGCAGTATTCCGCGCTGTTGGCTAGATTACCGGCCTGAACATGAATAAAGAGCTGGAAGCATATTATTCATGCTGGTTCACGCCTTCCGGCTGTGTGTGCTACGCTTGGTGGAAGCAGATAGCGGATGTGACTAGACTATTTTACTGAAATATTTGAGGACGAGTCGGTATTTTAGACGGGGTGAATGACATTTTACCTATCCAATGGAGATAACCGGTATCTGTCATAGAATATAATCAAAATATGTACATATGTAATACCGATATGGTATATATCTTCTTTTCGTGTGGTTGGAGACTAACCTGGTGTTAGAATTTATGCCGCCCATGGGCCTCTAAATTAACTTCACACGCCGTCGAGAAATATCTCTCAGGCATACCGGTTTCCTCACGATGTTTTCCTTCACCGTTTTTAAGCAAGTGATAATTATACAATACGCACATGAACCCGAAAAGCCAGAGGTGCGTGCCTTGGGTTCGAACTCGAGTCCTATAAGACTTGGCAGTCCGACGGTCACACCACTAGGCTATCACTGCTTAGTAGATTATTCTCATTAAAACAAAAACTTGCTTGCATGACATGGCTAAGCTGGCAAGCTGTATTCAGTGTTCTCCTGTTGGGTACATTACTAATTTTAACAAAGT
Organism: Amphipyra berbera; assembly: GCA_910594945.2. Taxonomy (NCBI): domain Eukaryota; kingdom Metazoa; phylum Arthropoda; class Insecta; order Lepidoptera; family Noctuidae; genus Amphipyra; species Amphipyra berbera. Next base: position 21,062,803 of record OU343126.1, read on the forward strand.
TGTGCATAAGCACTACCAGCCCATTAGTGCGACACTACTGGACACGGGCCTCTTTTCAAAATAATAAGAGTTTAGGCCTTAGTCCACCATGCTGGCCTGGTGCGGGTTGGCAGACTACACACACCATCAATAACGTTTTGCAGCCCTCTCAATTGTGCAGGTCGATGTTTTCCATCACCGTTAAGGCAAGTGATAATCAAATTCTAATCCGCACATGAATTCGAAAATCCAGAGGCGCGGGCTGGTATCGAACTCAGACTATCCTGCACGGAAGGCAAGCGTTCAACCGCTAGGCTATCACAAGAGTAGTGGAACAAAGTGGAAAATTTATTATTCATGTCGGTTCCGCCTTCCGGCTGCGGATGTCAGGATTGTGGAACCGCGGGAATCCGGTAAAGCGGATAGCAAGAAGGGTGGCGGCAAGTTGACAGTGTAGGTATATGGAGACAACTATTAGGTTAGGACTATAAGCCTTTAAGTTAGATCTTTTATTTATAATATTCGTCTATTGTATGGGGGACTAACAATTTTCGGCGAATAATATGCTAGGTCAAGGCAGTGAAAAGAAGGCTTCTTTACATAGTATAAAACAAAGTCGCTCCCGCTGTCTGTACGCAACGTGTAGTTTTTAAACTACGCAACGGATTTTAATGCAGTTTTCAGCAATAGATTGAGTGATTCAAGAGGAAGGTTTATATGCCCCACATTTACATTGCACCCGTGCGAAGCAAGGGCGGGTCGCTAGTTGACAATAATTTGGTGATGACTGATAAAGTTCTAGTAAAATAATAAGACGTAAAGATAAAACAAAAAACAAATAAAATACAAAACAGTTATTATTATTTTTTGTAAAATAACACAACACAGATAAATCTTATTTAAAAAACATAACAAACCCTCATCGTTGGAATAGGAATCAACAATAAAAATAAGAGAAAATACAAAATGACTGCCATTATTCTTTGTTACTCAATCAAACCTCGGCGAGTTTGCAATTTTCCGCGCGAATAAAGACGTCATAAATCATGAGCCGTGTTTCTTCCCCTCAAATGCAACCAACCCTCTGCCTCACTGGCGGACTGGGTTACAATCGCATTACCGACTAGTAGCACCATTTTGCTGCGGAGCTGTCACGCGTAATGTACAGTAGCGGAATGAAAAGGTTTGTCAGTTTTCAAATTCATTCCTTTCCCACATCGCGGGCACATGTTACCTTTTCAAACTGTTGAACGGAACAGACCAATGCATGGAAAATTATGTTTAATTATTTGGTAGCAAAGATCAAATTATCAATTTATTTCATATTTATTGTATATAATATTTATGTATTTGTGTTTTTAGGTTTATTTAAAATACATAATTTATTGTCTCCTCATTAATTGATACACTGAGAACTACCTCTCTCTTTTTTTTCTTGCAATTCATGTCCATCCAAAGGTTGTCTGGAAGAAATCGCATAGTGCGATAAGAGCCCATTGTACATCTCCATTTTTATAGTAATGTTTCTTGTTTGTTTTGTGTACAATAAAGAGTATTGTATTGTATCAAAATTGTCTTTTGCCTCCACATGACGTAGTAGTGCCATTGCCATGTAATGTCTTTGATTTGATTTAAAGAGTTTTGTTGTAAAAACCATGGCATCAATCAATTCGATGATTAAATAAATTGACATTACTGATGCCTATCACTGTCACCATTATAATTTTATTTAATATCTGCAATAGTCGCTAAATAGTTTGTTTCTTGCACTGTGCAAGCAAAAATAGACCTTAAGGTGTATAACATTTTCATTCCCCTACTGTACTTATCCGTGGTACTTAAATAAAGTCCTGCTGAATAGTTTCCCAATTATTATTACAATAAAGAGTCATAGTTAGGCTAGAATATAAAACTTTCTCACCACACGCTGGGAATAGACGCGTGTTGTAAGATTCAACATAACCCAGCACGCTTGTTGGGAGGATCTATACGATCGGCCTGACTAGTTACAACCCTCACATTAAAGTCCGACAAGCAGTTTACTGTGTTCCGTCGTGTGTATGTGAGAGCCAGAGGGGTATAAGGAAATCCCCTATATCTTTGTCACTTGCAGTAAATTATTTGCCCAGAACCGCACAGCGCATGAAACTATATTCCAGCCATTTTAACTTCAGAATTAACATGCTTCGGGATTAGATAGCTTAATTCCATTATATTGCAACTTAAATGGTTTTATTACCCTTTTTGTCATTCGAAAATCAACTCAGTTCTCTTGTGCTTAAAGTATATATTTGTGTAAGTTAGAATGAAATGTAATTTATACTTATGTATTATTAATACACATATTGCAGTAGGAAAATACATTCACAATTCAGCCGCTACAGTGAGTGCGTAAATGATTCAACAGCGCGATGCAATCAGGTTTAAAGCGACCCGGCAACTCGCTGCGTACCTAAATCGCAGTAGTATAATCCTACATCGTAAATCAAACCTTGTAGTAATCAGATAGGGTTTAGTTTACAATTCAATATACATTTATTTGTACATAATTCCAAATACCATGAGTTTTATGGCTGTCTATAAATACAAGGATTGTATGTTACGAAGGGTCTCAGAGATATGACGAGAGTTAAGTAGTAATAAAAGGGCCAATCCGGATTCTGAGTTATGGGTGTAACATAAGTTTATGGCAAAGGTAGTCATGTCCTCGTTTTCTGGTGTTTTCCAGAGCCAGGAAACGCGTTACCGGTGGGAAATGTCTACGTGCCCATTATCAACAGCGAGATTCTGGTTTGGACACCCTTTCATGTCATCATCAATGGAAAATCTTTAGGGTGGATTCTGGATCTGTAGGGTGGAATCTTTAGGGTGGATTCTAATGTCTTCTAGAAATTCAAATTCTAGTGGTCCTTCACCAGGATTTCTCGTGTATCGTGGGTGCGTTTACAGACACAAATCTTCACATGCACAAACGCACAGACCCGGAACAACTATTTGTAGGCCATACAAATATTTGGTTCGTGCGGGAATCGACCCCACGACCCGTACCTCAGGAGCCAATCGCTCAGCCACTGCACCAAACGTATCGTCATCTACCGAATCACTTTCGCAACCACCTATTACAACACAAACCAATACAGAAGTCACCTATAAGAGTTAAAGTCACCTATAAGAGTTACTAAGTCAAAAATCACACGACATAAATGGCCCTGCAATATAACGAAACGTGAGTAGCAGTAAAAGGGCAAGGTCCTCGGTTACATAACATGTTACGATGTTCGTTTACGACCAAATGTAAGGGGATACTCTATGACATTTAGATTGTACAAACTGGTAAAGATAGGTACGTCTTAGGACCGGGGTGACAGCAATTAGGTGAATCGTGCGAAATCGAAACTACACGATCCTGTTATCAATAATACGCTCGATTTGCCTTTTTTATAAAATTAGCACGTGTTTCCTAAATAGGCTATTTACTTGCTATCGCACCTTTTTATCATGATGTATGTGGTAAATGGTCGTTCAATCACTTTGCCCTGTTATGGAACTCGCCATACTGTATATAGGCGCGCGGCATAGGAATTTATATTTGGATGGAAAGAGGGTAGAACAAAACTGCATCCTAAAAATACGTCCAGAAAATGCTAAGATCCAGAAAATACTGTTCAGTCACTACTTTGACGCATAAGAACATACACAGACAGTTTTCATATACTTTAGTCAGCGGGTACCAATAAAAACATTTCATATCTATTGTATTTCAGTAAAAACCAGTGCCCCAGTATACAGTAGCTACGAGAACATGTAAAAATATTAAAAAGAATTGTTTAATTATCTTTCCATCTTTATATCTAATTAACGCCAAGAATACGCAACAATTTCCAATTCCAGGAATTATCTACGAAATCGACAATATATCCTCAATCCTTTGAAATTGAACCGATAGATAGAATCCGTATTAGTATACCCAGGAGATCCATAAACAAAGCTCCTGAACAAGCAGGACCCGAAACAAACACACGACAATACGGTGGTATTTGAATCTTAGGACCGAGTTTGTGTGTGAAACTACTTGGCTATCGTGAATTTTCGGGACATCGAAAGCCTCAGTAAGTTCTACGGTGATTTGCGATAGAATTACTTGCGTCAGTGGTGTAATTTCCTGTCCAGATGAGAGAGTCAAATAATCAACCGCGCTGACCATATGATTTGCAAGGTTTACGCTTGTCGCGGTCAGTCCGTGGATGGGTGACCATTCATAACACATCGAGACCCCTCCGTGCCTTGGAGAGCACGTTAAATCGTCGGTCCCGGGTGACATGCGAATACCTATGACAGTTGTTACCGGTAGTCAAAAGCCCAAAAGTCTGACAACCGGTCCAACCTTAGGATATCGGCTTTGCCCAGTAACTGGGTTGCGGAGGTCTCATGGCAGTCGCTCCGTGTAAAATATTCGTAATCAGAAGCATCTGGTTAGACTGGAAGCTGACCCCAACATAGTTGGAAAAAGGCTAGGCAGAACGATGAGAGTCAATTTGGAGATTTGATTTTACTATTATATATTTTTGATATTATACATCTTCATAACATCAGCAGGTGTTTTGGCACGGCAGCTACTATGTAAGGTTGCCAACTTTGCTGTTGTTGTGAGGAAATCATTCGTTTGTTTTTCGAAAACCAATCTGACTATCCCAGTTTACAACTGATATTGTTATGGTTAGCTTAGCTAAGGATATCGGCAATACCCAGTAACAGGGTTACGGAGGTCTGATAGCAGTCGCTACGTGTAAAGATACTGGTATTCAGCCACATCTGGTTAGACTGGATGCTGGCCCCAACATAGTTGGGGAAAAGCTAGGTAGAATACATATTGTTGTGGTTAGCTATTGATAGCTAAAATGTGTATCATGAAAGGTTTCTTGATATATTATTAACCGGTTTCGTGATCGGTCACACCGAATCAGGACGACGGCGACTTCTATTAGAATATTAAAGTAGTATTGATTAATAGAACTCGGCAAACATTAGCATTACAACATATTTCATAACTGTAAGTGGTATGCTAATGTTCTTGTTAATCGGTTTTACTGGACTAAACGTGCCCGAGTTAGAAATATATTGGAAGCGACCGGATTTGAACTCGTTATCTCTCGATCACGAGTTCACGATGTAGCGATTTGTTCACATTTCAGTAATTATTATGATCACACTGTTGTTATTAATAGTTTGGAATCGTATATATTAGTCTTTAGTCTAAATGTGGCAATTACTCGCATGTAAGCCATTGTAAGTATGATTCAATAGACACACATAAATGCATCATTATCCTATGAGATGTATGTCGTAGGATAATCGGAAAAATTGGATCTTTGCGATAGTCCTAGGACGATTGCAAAGAACCGGATATTTGGAATCTAAGACAGATTTTCGTAATCATCCGAACTATTTTCACGATCATTGAAAAAATCCGGCTTATCTTAGTTAAGTCTCGAATACCGCTGAAGTAATGAGCGCTGATTGGCTGATATGATCGCTATCACTTTTCTATGTCTTTGTGAAGAGCCATGTTCTGACCAACCAGAATAAAGATGATATAAATTGACCCTTCGATTAACCAATCAGCGTTCATGTTTCCAATCCTTCTAAACAAACTGGCATTTTTGCAATGACCCTGAAAATAGCGCGAATGATTACAAAAATCTGTCTTAGATTGCAAATATCCGGTCCTTTGCAATCGTCCTAGGATGATCGCAAAGATTCGATTTTTCCGATTATCCTATGACATTTACATCCACTGTTGAACATGGGCATTTCATACATACAATGTAATAAAGGGGAAATATTGCCTTAGTTTCGCCAACGGGTTCGCTAGTGATCGTAGTGTCGTTATTAAAACACAGGAATAAGAAAGATAAGCTGAGGTCTATTTCTTGCTGGGAACCACATGGGGAACATCATACATACCCTACCTACTTTTAAATTATTTAAGTATGTCACTGATTGACTTTAAGAGCCACTTTAATAATTCATAGCAACATCCCACGAAACGATCAGCATGAAAGCCAAACCCACAAGAATTCGCTACAAAAATATTCGTATAAATAGATTTAAAAAGGGACCGAGGCATTTCCTCGAAGTAAATCAAAATATTTCATATTATTGAAAAACGCTTTTTGCAGTTGCCAGAAATTCAATGGAGCGCGAAAGATTGTCATACATCAAGCGTAGCGACTAGTCGATAGCCTCCACCCGTCTAAGTGAAAATGAGAATAAATCTTGGTCCTTTTTCGTAATACCCTCATGATATTGGGATGACTTGGAGATTTATGTAGTCTTGGTAGGTTTGATTACATAGTTAGGATATTGATTTATAAACTTTACAATGTATTAGATTACCGATATTTATAAATATTCTGTGCCTCATTAATGCTCAATGCATTCCCTCAAACATAGCAGTAAGTGACGCGTCCAAAATGAAATCTATACGAGATCCATGTGATATAAATAGCATTTGGGGCCGTTTCATATTCTGCAGCCCCAGAATATTTAAGCCCGTTTCAGTCGACTGTTGCCCAAAATTAGAAGCAGTGGAGGCATTCTATTTTCTGGCATACCCATATTGAGATGGAATGGATTTAAGCATGTCATTGACATCCGGATTTAAGATTAGATGGATTAATTTGTAATTCTGAGTACCGACACACGATTACCATAAAAAGCTTAGGTACACCAAGATGGAAGCCCTGTAGTTGTTTAAAGTTTGACAACATCAGTTGTGTGTTAAACTAAGCCTGTTCCAAGCCGGTACCGCGGAATAGAAGAATCAATAACTGCTAATGTTTCGCGAAGTACATTTTAGAACACGTACCCTACGTTGTGTAACAGAAAATTTCTTCTTTCCACAACCTCGGTACCACAGTATTATAATTTTGTGCAAAACATTTTGTGAAGCGAGTCAAGATTAACTCTGCAAGAACTTGAAAACTGTAAAGAGGCACAAATTCATCTCTAGGTAATAACGCAAACGAGTTCCATTCATAAACGAAGAAATTACTGTAGTATGATAAAAGTATTTTGAAAGTCAAATATATTTTACTGATGTTTGTTAGTATGTACAGAAAATGCTATAAGTAGGCTTATAAAGGTACTGGCGGTTGACCTAGTTGCAGCGAACAATGCTCGGTCAGAGGCAGGTGAGAATTTATTGATAGTTGCCATCGCGTTCAGCCCGCATGCGAATCCCAAGCCTAATATCGTATCTGCAAAAAGATGCGCACAGCCCAGCTTTTTGCCTCAGACACAAAAGAGCGAAGATAGCTAAGAGAATTTTAGAATTTTCTTCCAATATTAAGTGACTGGATCCCGAAGATAAAAATTTCAATACCCTTTTGTAGTTGGAAAGGGGATTGTGTGAGCAATGAATATGAAAACGCGTTGGATCGTTAAAGGGCATCGGGGTCCAGATTGTGTTTTTGCTGTTAATTTTAAATGTACGAATTACGTACGCGCCTATTAGAAGTTTGGATGATTGCTTTTTTTACATTTTCATAAAATCAAACTTTTTTCCTGCTTCTACCTAGTGCCGTTTATTGAGATAATTTAATTCTGCTTCCAAATAAAGCAGTCATGATCTGTGGCTCAGTGACGCCGATTTTATAGGAGTACTGTATTCAAGGAGGGTCTCAAACTCAATTTCGCAAAGGTCAAACAAAACACGACAGGAATTTAGTATTATTCTTCTTTGGAGTAACAAAGGAATCATTGTTCGAACATTACAGTCGAACTTTTAAGCGGATTGCCGCATTTCCCCTGAGGGTAGATACACGAGTACAGATGCAACACATATGTCGTACCGAACACAGACCGGAGTTTCCGCAAAATGCAAGTAAAGAACTGAATACGTAATGTATTCAAATTTTTGCAAAAATTTCCTCAGTTCTTTCAGTAAAATATAAGTTTAGTAGAAAGCTGCGGTTAAGCCGGCTCGGATTCCGTGCGGGGTTATGCATAAGTGTCTCCTATTATCATTTTTGTGTTTTTCTGGAAACTTAGCTGATATTCGTCTACATTTTCGATTTCGATTTATCGGTGTTGAGCTATTTCTGAGGTTTATATTATAAACAACCGGCAAAATCGGATTTTTGTGGACAAATAAACAATGATCCAGTAAAATCTCTGCCTTTGTATTCTTACGATCTTTACCAACACTATAATTATCGCTTTTGTCGCCATCCTTTTATAAGCCACTCCAATCCCGTGTCAAAGAGCTCTGCACAATAAAAATAGCTTTTTGAAACATCAATCTAGTGTTTTCAAAGTGCCTTCGTACCGGTGCGGTGTGGTGGAAGCTTGGCTGAATGAGTCGACGAAGGTATTGTCACTACCGTCGACAGCTCCGAACAAAGGCCAGCGCTTGTATCAAAATTGACATACTTTCAACAAAAGGTGGGCTGTCGGCCCGTCGGCTATGAATTGAGATATGCAAGCCTGTATTGTGAATATTCGCTATGCAGATAATGCTTAGATTTTTGATATATTGAATTTTCTAGCTCCAGTCAGTCAGTATATAAAATATACTAAATAACGAAACCATTTTTATCTATGACTCTTGCGCGTTCGTCTGCTAGAAGCTTCTAAGTTATAATGATTGTTAATACATAATTTTAAAATATTTTTGTAAGTAAAGTTTATTAAGAAATTTGTTCTTATTAACTTTCAAGTACCTGTCAACTCCAATAAAAAAACAAAAATATGGCGAAACATAACCGTGAGTCGCGTTATCACGTAGAAGTTTCGCAAACACCACGCCAGACTGGCCGAGTTCGAACTCAACCCCTTTTTCCTTAACATGTCAAGAGGAAATGCCAAGGTCATGATAGTCTACCACGTTATTATTGTTGGCACGTGTCCGACACATGCTATCTTCGAGATTATTACCTACTATGAAAGTAAGTTTAGACTCGTCCAAGTGGTTTTTAGTATTGATCGGAATAATGCTTAATCAGTTTGTATGATCTATATATTCAGTTACATCCTTTCATTGTTAAGTTTAAGCCGGAAAAAAGCCTCACTACTATTCCACTTTGGCCCGTTTCTTGTCAAATACCAATTTTAATTTTTTATCACTTAAGTACCCACGTTTCATATATTTCACCTGACGTCAATTCAAAATATTTTATTAAGGATAAATAAACTGTTATTAAGGGCGTAGTTGATGTTGTTGGAGATAATTGTAGACCTGATTCATGGCAGTGGTGCGCATTGGTATTCGGACTAGGTAGGCAAGCACTAGCGATGTCTTCTTCAATTGTACACTTAAGCCCATTTCAATACGATTCTGACCAAAAGAAATCATAGCCATACACGCCTATTTTATTTATAGTAATAGTTAAAGATGGAGTAGTTAATTAAATCTTATGAGGTATAGGCACTGTTTAATTGCCTATCTGCAATGCACGCCACTGATTCATGGTTACAAAAGCCAAATTCTAAATGCATGATTGGATAGTATTAATCCTAAATAACCACGTTGGGAAGCAATTTCCTAACTATTCTACGTAGGTGCGACTAGTCGAAAAGTTGATTTCCTTTGGAACAGAAGTTTACAATTGAAGTAATTAAACTAGGAAGTTTAATTACTTCAACTGTTAGATAGTGAATAAATTACGTTTACTGCGGAACACTTATTTCTTTTAAAAACTGTGCTTTATTAGTCGCCAGGGAAATGTGCTAATGAATCAGTATATCGTTACACAAAACAAGTTCTACAAATTTTGGAAAAATACTAAGAACCAAGAGATTGCTGATGGCGCAAAGTACGTGGGCATAGCCCGAAAATTGTTTATTACAACAATCTACGTGAGACTCATGCCCATTTATTCTTGGGTCAGATTCCGAATCCGACAAATACTCTCCACAGAAAATACACGCAGGCCTTCATAAATTAGGACAATATGAAAAAAAATTGCAACTTACACAAATATTAATTTTAAAATATATATACTAAGTTTATTTCAGAATGAAAAAAAGCTATTGCTAAGGTCATGAAGCAAATGTAGTTGCAATAGAAACTGAATTACGGAGTACGGATGATGGAATTAGGAATTCTAATCCTTAAGTTCATTCTAAAATTAAAATGTCTGGATAACTGTTGACTCTTACTTGCTATAAGCGTGCTGCAGCCTATGCGTGGCCAGCCACTGTCGCAGCACGAGCCTCTGCTGCAGGACTTGGGCGGCGCGACGCAGCCTCTTCTCTTCCGCCGCAGGGAGCTCGGGCAGGCGGTCCAGCTGATCTGGAGACCCGCATCCGGATAGCGTTGAGATTCCTGTAAGAAATTAGATATAATCAGATATAATATGCTCAGGATCACATTGACTTCTTTCAATGATGGTTGGACCCGATTGAATTCCCAATCGGATACAAACGTTATTTCTCCGAATAACAATTATATAGCAAAAATGTCAAGATTTTTCTTTTCGGGTAATTCAGTCTGAATTTGTGCGGAGGTTTTGAATAATTCATTCAGACATTTTCAGAAACAATAACTGTGTAAGCTTAATGGCACCCACCGTGGGACCATTAACAACTGCCAACGTTATCATAAAAATTCTCACATTACACGTTGATAATTACACCAATAACAATCATTTGTCTTTTAATGTGCGAAAAGGCTTCAATTGCAAAAGTTCTGATATAAAAAATCAAAACACCAAAAAGGTAAGTTAACGAGGCACAACACCGAGGGACGTTTTACAATACTCACCCTAAATATTTATTTACATTAACCGAACGATTATTACAGTTAATAACATTTTAATGCAAAATCCATGTTCAACGACCATTAATAATATTAAATTACAGTGAGAAAAGCTTTGTTGTCAGTACGTTGCTTAGAAACGGCGCGACCTTGACCTTGGGACTAATGGTAATGGACAAGAAAGTTGGTGCTAGCTATTACGTCAAAAGTATGTTATACTGTAATTTTGTAACATAATATACTCTTAACAACACAGGCTATGTACAACAAAATACATAATACAACGTAACGACAATTGTGCGCCCGATTGTCTGCCTGATAATTGCCAATTAGACAATAATAAGAGCCTAGCCTTCCAAATAGAAATCTATATGTACAGTCAACGAATAAACTAAGTGATCAGTGTAAGTTTCAACAATTTATAAATCTTATTTTTGTATGGTTAGTGATTAACCTGGTTTCAGAGTTTATACCGCCCAGGGGCCTCGGAGTTGGCTTCACATGCCGTCGAGTAATATCTCTCAGGCATATCAGTTTCCTCACAATGTTTTCCTTCACCGTTTTTAAGCAAGTTATAATTATACAATATGCACATGAATCCTAAAAGTCAGAAGTGCGTGCCTAGGGTTCGAACTCGAGACCTATGACTTGGCAGTCCGTCTGTCACACCACTAGGCTATCGCTGCTTACTAAACTGCTTTTTTTTAATGAAAACTTGCTATGAATTATTATTGTATCATGAAATCTACCAACAGTTGTAATAAGCGCCTGAGTCATCCATTTGTTGAGACTAAACTTCCGGTTCGAAACATCACATAAATATACAGACTTACTCAACATTTGTATTCTATGTATTGTCTCCCTAAGGCGTCGTTGTCGAATGATATTTGTTCATGTAGCGAAGGATCGATTCAGAACTTAATCGTGTAAAACGCTTTTATGAAAAAGATACCGAATTAGAAGGATTTTGAAAAAGATAAAAATTACTTAAAAAGGGTATTTACTTCTACTAAATAAGACAAAAGGCAATATATTTCCCACCAACTCTTTGGGAAGATATCGCGAACGCCTCTTTGTTATATTTTTATTTTTAAACCTGGCAATATTACAATTTTTTACTATTTACTTTAAGAGAAAATAACAACGATACATAATAATGAAAATGTTTTTCTTTTAATTTTTCATATAAAATGCCAAATTATTTGTTATTTACTTTTCTTAAAACCTTACATCCAATTATGGATTAAGTCATGATTGAATGACGATTCTTTAATAACGATCGACGATTTTTAACGAACGGTAGTAGACTTATGAAATTTAATATATAAACTTTCACAAAAGTATTATATCCAGAATTTTATACCATCTTTAAATTCACTATTTTTGACAATGTCTAGTAATATTTCGTTTCGGCCGTGACCCGCTATGCGTGAGTCACGCTATGACGCTACCACATCCATAGAAAGAAGATAAACACGACATTGTAACAAGTATAATGCAAAAAACAACTAAATTCAATGACAATTCTGGTTAACATAAAAATAAATAACAAGGCAACTAGTTTACATTTCAATGACGTTGACATAAAAATTATTTAGTAATTAAAAAATATATAATTACAAACAAAGCCGTCAACGACCATATCCATGAGACACAATTCATCTCTTACAGTTAGGTATAAACTTACAACTTAAACAAAAACTTTAAGTACTTAATTAACCTTTATAACAAAGCAGCCTTAAACACCTTGGGCTCAGAACAGCACAGCTGATGCTTTAAAACGTCTTAAACGCCTCCCACACGCAAAACTTCATCAACAATGAAACCCAACTCTTCTCGTCATAAATTCTATTTTCAGACAAAGAACGCAACACCCAGAAAGCGCCATTCAAAAACTTGATAAAGAGGCGGGAAAACTTTAAATTGCTGGGTTATATGACTCACGCGATGTGTTTAATCTAAATTGTAAGCAGAGACTAGCCTAGATACTATCTGCAGATTAAACACGAAAGCAGCTAACACGCCACGCTGACGTTCCGCGATAAGTAAAATCGTGGCTTTGAAAGAAAATGGTTTCTAGTATCTGCTTTCCTTACCTATACGCTTCAAACTTATAGTCTTACTACTAGGATTCTAGTCTGTCCATGGTAATGTAAAATTCAAGTCTTGTATTATCCTTTCCCAAAAAGGGAAATAATACCTAAAGTCACCACGCTAGGCAAACGGGAAATGACTGCAGATCCAGCTGCATTAAGGTTTCAAGAAGCTGGTTGCTGAGCTCTTCCTCCTTTCACTCCCTTTTCAACGTCTATAGGTACTCATATAATTAATCATGTGAGCCAGTTGAGCATCAGCACTGATGGCGCTATTTCGCCTTGTATGTACATGAATATATTTTGTACCGACGATTCACCATCAGATTAATTCTTAAAATAAATTACTATTGAGACTTACCTTTTGAACAAAGCCTCCGAATATTTCCCCGAAATAATCAAAAACTTTGTGTACTTTGCCAACAACAAACAACTTAGAAATTGCTTGTTTCGTAAGTACGTTGCTTGTAACTAAGTGGCGTAAATCAAGACAAAAATCAATTAGAGTATACGTTAAGAATTTTCACTTACCGCGTCTATAAAAGCAAAAAATGTTTTATAGATAAGTCTTACGTAACCCAATTTCAGAAGAATTTATTTTACGCTTTTTACTACCCTGTATACAGAACGCACAACACAAGAGATTGATCTTTAACAAACAAGTAAAAAATATATTCAAAAGGTTTCTACCAACAATGAAATTATTCAAGTTCCAAATCAGGAGTGAGTTAAGTCCCTCGCTTATAATATTTAGTAGTTGAGTTAGAAACAAAAACACTCAAGTTTCTTGTTATTGTTACTCCATTTGAGAATGATTCCAGAATTATTCTTGAGTAACGAGAAGTTTTAACTTGTAATTTGAGGGTACTCAAATAGATCAATGTTGATAGCTTACACATGATCTCTAATATAAAATGTGTTTCACCCGCGAAGGTCCCTCAATATCACCCTGGAAGCTTGATACCTGCCTTATCTTTTACATTGTACAAAGGTGCCTAGAATACCATTATTCAAGTTTTTCTATCAAATAGGAAAGGTACGTAAAATGCTGTTGTTGTCCGCATTGTGAGTGTAAGCCAAGGTCAGGTAATACCTGGTGGGTGCCAAAAACTTTATGAATACCTAGAATGGAAATATTGATAGAAGCTACCTTGACTTTTACCATCAATAAACCTGATTGATTAAAGATTTTTTAAGTTATTATATCAGACTATAACATTTTGAAAAGCGCTTTTATTTTTGGCAATTTTTTTTGTTTATAGATAAGAAAACGCAAGTTACTATCAGTAAGTATATCAGAATTATATAACCGAAGGAAATGATTTAGATGTTCAAAAATTACAGAAATAGCCTTAACGTTAATCTTAACTTAAGCTCCGATCAAAAAACTGAGTCACGAACTTGACTTACAATAAAATCGACGTATTATTAATATACGATGACAAAGTTTTTTTTACGACTACCGCACTTTTATTATTAAGTACTTTACGAACTCGGAGCGAAGGTCGCAAAAATTATTATTGCATAAGAAAAACAACTGATATGATTTGTTTGGAACACAGAAAGTCTGCTCTTTTTAGCCGCAAACGTTTATATTGGCACAATAACGTTACCCAAACTTGATGGCACAGATGTAAAAGCTTGTGCCAACATCGAACTTCCAACGTAAATATTATATTGCCACTAAGTAAATATTTCCGTCATACTTATCTGACAAACTATAACTAATCAAAGCCTCACAAGATTTATGAGCCGTTTATACTCGTATAAAAGACACAACAGAATCTTATAGGGGTGAATCTAACATTACAGTTATAGCTAATATCGATATGTCAGGATTGGGAGCGTGGTGAATAAAGTAAATTAAACCAACATAGACTCTCCACCACTGAGAGTACTTTTAATTGGGTTAGTGATTAGTTACAGAAGCTAGTTCACAGTATATCACAATATAATATATAAACACTAGATCAGAAAATGAGGACAAGCAAACCAGATATAAAAGGTCAGACTTTTTCGGCTGTTCGACATGGAATCCCTTGCTCCGTCTAATGACTACTGTTTTTATAACTTCGGGTAGGTTGATTAATCTTGACGGTTACCCTCCTATGTCAACATTGTCCAGTGTTACCAGCTACCGATAACACTCGTTATTGGTAACAATAACGTGGCATGTTATTATTGATGTGTTAACACAATATACATAGTTTCAGAGGGTTCAAGAAGCTCATGCTTCTAAGTTTTCGACTGAATAATCAGTATCAATATGAAATCTAAAATTTACATGCATAACATCACGCCTGAATTCCCCGAAGGGTTGGGCAGAGGTGTTTAGTAACACACTCATTTCGCCGTTATGTTTAAGTCCCATGTAATAAGGGGCGAGACTATTAATCTAAAATTTATAAATATAATAATGTAGGCAATCTTCCTCTTAGCCTTTTCCCAATTATCTTGGAGTCAGCTTCCATTCTAACCAGATGCGGCTGAATACCAGTATTTTACATGGAGCGACTGCCATCAGACCTCCGCAACCCAGTAACTGGGCAATGCCGATATCCTAAGGTTAAACCGTTTGTCAGACTTTCAGGCTTCTGACTACCCGTAACGACTGTCATAGGTATTCGTATGACACCCGGGACCGACGGCTTAACGTGCTCTCCGTTAATAATGTAGGCAATGTATATAATAAATAAGGCAGACACATACCGTTTATAGAGTTTGATAGAATTGAATATAGCATTACAGTTTAGACCAGTGTCTGCTTATCAGAAGGTAAAGCGAGTATTTCGTAAATAAAACCAACATAGACTCTCCACCACTGAGAGTACTCGTATTAGGGTTAGTTGTTAGTTATAGTTACAGAAGCTAATTCACAATATAATAATTTACACAAGATCAGAAAATAAGGATAAGCTAGTCAGATATAAAAGTTTAGACTTCTTCGGCTGTTGGATATGGAATACCCCACTCCGTCGAATGACAACTGTCTTTATAATGTCGGGTAGGTACGTTGATTCATCTTGACGACTACCCTCCTTTATTTTCTAAATGATTTATTCTCCGAAATATTGTTGTAGGTAATATATTTTTGTTGCTGTTGTTTTTCTACTGCGAACCTAAAACAGTGTAGCAACAAAAGTTCAAAAAAACAGAATAAAAGAAACTCAGAAAGATCAACGCAAACCAAGCAATTTCACACCAGTTTAATTCCAACAAATATCAAACGCGTCGAATCTACCAATCTCGTCGAACAAATATTGGTAGTTGGTACCCGTCCGTAGCCCTGTAAATCGTTTCAGGGACCGCCATCGGGCCTGATCGCATCCTATTCACTAAGTAGGGTAACCCTTTATCGTTATCATAGAGTTAAAAGCTTTGACCTTGCCTAAATTCGCTGACTCAGGTGTCGATTAGTTAATGTTGTTCCGCGGTAATGGCATAACATCTTATATGTTGAAAAAAAAAGCTATTTATTTTAAAAGTTAAATTGGCTATCTGTTTCAAATATTGCGAGCATCGCTTGGAGCAGTGGAAGAATCAATTTCAGCTTTATACACCAGTCAAGCTTCACAATTACGTAATAATATTCTTAAATACAAACTTAAATGGACAAAACATAATTATATTCGGAGAATAGAAGTGCTATTTAGGTTAATGCTATTAGCGTAATCATAGCAGTGATAGCCTAGTGGTGTGAACGTCGGACTGCCAAGTCATAGGTCTCGAGTTCGAACCCAAGGCACGCACCTCTCGACTTTTCAGATTCATGTGCGTATTGTATAGTTATCACTTGCTTAAAAACGGTGAAGGAAAGCATCGTGAGGAAACCGGCATGCCTGAGACATATTTCTCGACGGCATGTGAAGCCAAGTCAGAGACCCATGGGCGGCATAAACTCTGACACCAGGTTAGTTACTAACCACACGAAAAGAAGAACAGCGTTTTTATTTTTAAAAGAGATAATTCCAGTGCGATATCTTTAATATGTTAAATAAATAAGGCAACATAATCCATGAAAGACCGAATTCTGTATGATGATTTCAAAAGATTGCTCCTAGACCCATGTCACATTTAGTTTGTCGAAAAACAGTCCCGCAGACATAAAAATAAAAAAAGCCTTTTTTTAATTTCTGTTACCACATTTTTCATGAAACTTATATAACTTATATGTGCAACGTTATATTGGAATTTGTTGTAACATAATATTTCACTAGAATTAAAATATTAAAGTTTAATAAATTCTTGAAAGATATCACAGTAACAACAAAATCTAATACATCAAGACCGAATCCATCTCTCTCACAAAGTTATAACATCATGACACATTAACTCATCAACCATTGCCATAATTAGCCAACATATTGATTGAGACCCATCACACGTCAGTAACGGTCACAACGTCATCTAAGTACACCAGCATCAACATTACATAATGACATATCACTTGTTGCGCAGCCGGGGAAGTAGGGCGCAAAACTGGGCCGGCGACCCGCGACCCGGCCATCCCGGGGCTACAGGTGGACCTGTAAATACTGATGCATCCCCAACATACTATGTGAAATGCACTTTTATTTGGTGATAGGAATGGGTGTGGTCAGCATGTGTTGATGTATTGTTATGTTCACGTGTTAGTGAATCTTTAATATGGAATCTAAAATAATATAATTATCTATAATATGGAATCCTTGTTTGTTATTTTTATCGATGAATATAAGGCTCTTGGATATTACATACTTTGGAACTTTCTAAATACAAAATTAATTCTGGAGAAATAATTTTATAATAAAATTATCGTCGTATACACACCATACAATCTCATTATCCAAACTGTTTCGGCTACCAGTCTAACCAGCTGCGGCTGAATCAATATTTAATAATACAAATGTACCAAATTACATTCGGTTTTATAACTGTAACTTGATTTGACTTTTGAATCCAAAGTAATAAGGCCGACTTCCAAACCAACACAAAGAGCCGCGCTTTGGCCATTATTATAATGCAAAAACATTTCTTCAGAGATACGAGACAAGATTATTCAATTAAGGCAGATTCAGCCGCATGCAGGGCGGAGTTATCGATTGGTAACAGTTTGTCCAGGACCTGCACTAAAAGGTCACTTTGCGTCAGGTCAGTGCTAGATGTAGCGTTCGGTGCACTTTTCGCACCAATATTGCGTAAAAGCGGATCTTTCATTTACTCCGAACATTTTGCTACATATTGCTGAACGACAGGACGCGTTTGGCGTGTTTCCAACGCGCTATTGCAGATGGACGTTTTAAGTAAACTTCACTGGCCAAAGTTGGCGAGGCATGTTAATTAGATCCCGAGAGTGTTTGCCGTTGAATAATTACATCGTTACGTAGTAAATCCACTTGAATACAAAATTGATGTCATTGTTCTTGATTCTTGATATAGCCATGCATGACAGACTTCAGTCGAATTACTAAGTGTCAACGGACCTGCCCCAGGTGTCAAGTTTATATCAAGTACAAACCAGACTTAATTTAGGCAAAAACATTACAAAGTAGGGATTTAACTTTGCGGTTACAATAGTCTGGGTAAATGAGATGAAGGTGGATTACAAAAGAAGATTCTATATAAAAGAATTAAATTTTCTAAGTGAAATGTTTAATGAAAAACCTGACGGAGAACAAGATCATTGTATTAATTTCTTTTTTGAACATTTTGCTTTCTTATTCTTAAATATCACTTTCACAAAAGCTTATGAAACTTCAGTAAAACTTAAATATTTCTCTAAGAATTTCACAAAGATGTAGGTACCTACCTACCCGAATTTTAAGGTTAAAAAACCAGAAATATATATTATTATGGTTTATGTTTAAAAATTGAATCAAAACTTGGTGCCGGCCTACATGCATAATGCATCTAATACACTGCATCTTTGATCCGAACAGCACAAGAGCTTAATACCAAACAGATTGAGAGCAGAATATACTGGTCGTAAAACATGTTACCAAGTTGCAGCGTTGCCTAGATTATTTTTTAGCTATTTTGAAGTTTCTCCTATTTTTACTTGAGTATAAGCATGGAACAGCAACCTGCTTCTTCAAGCTCACGGTCCATTATTTTAAGGACTGTGTGATCATTAGTAATCACACAATCAGTTTTTTTAATGGCTTTCCTCGTGTTTACCCTCCGTTTAAGGAAGGCGAAGGGGTATGTGGGACTCTTACCGACTAACAGCACAAAAGAGAGAGATCTCTGGTGGAACGCACCGGGGTCCCTCTTTTGCGACGCCTTTGACATGTCCCTGGACATAATATGTAACAAAAAAAACTGGTTTAACGTTATTAAGCGATCCGTGACGAAGGCAGAAAGTTCAAGTTAATGCTGTTGCCGCATCGATCCGATATCATCACCTAGTCGCCACTTACGATCCGCGTATATATATGATTGCTGATATTAGACAAGAGCGCATTCGAACTTTAAAAACTTCAAGGCTATAAAAAAAGAAGGCCACCACGCGGCGTTTGCAGCAATAGGTACAGAACTTTAGTTTTAATTTCAGATTATCAGAATTTTTTTTTCGAGATCCTTGGCTGATGTTTTTCTAAGCCCGCGTAACCTTGTTTATGATCGCCGTTTATAACTCGTACTAAAATAGGTAGCGACTACGGACAACGTACCTTTTTAGGGACAGGTAAAGCAGATGCCTACGGAAAAACATTTTTTTTCTTTTATCAGTAGTGACGTAATGCGTCCCTGCATCGAATTGAAAACTTAAATGGAATTTTTAATTGCATTCGTTAATCCAGCGAGATGGCTTTTATCTCCGTTTATAAAACAATTTATGTATCGGATATACATAAATTTTATTTATATGCGCGTCGCCGTGCCGCGCCGTTGGGATTAAAACCAAACTGGGAAAAGTTGGTTACTGCAGCATTCGCTACTCACCACAAAAGAGATGCTTTTTGTGTATCAGGGCTTTGTTAAACTTTTTAATATAAAAACTAAAAAAAAATACTAAAGTCGGATGTTACGTCAGTTACATCACTCCTGCTGTATATTGAGAGAACGAAACAAAAAATATTGGATCTGTGGTCGTTCGTGATGGTTGCTTTTTCTACGCTTTTTTCCATATCTACTCGAAAATGAAGTTAAAAATGAAAATTACCTCTACGATAACTATCAATTCATGTGTCATTCAATGTATTCGGAACATTAATTTTACGCGTTATTGTAGTAACCATAACACGAACAATGTCGACCGCACACAGCGGTCACCAAAAAAATCCCGCGCCAAACCATACAAGGTTAACATAAGTTGAGGTCCAGTGAGCGGTGGCCTTTTTGAATTAGTTCCAAGTGGTGCTCGCAACAAGAACTGCATTTAAGCGCTGCAAGCGACTAGCGGAGCGGTTTTACTTGTACCATGTTTGGTGACTTTGATTAAAAGCAAGGTAGCCCACCGACTGCGGTTCTACCCGTATGAACTAACGTAGAACATACAATAAAAGAGATGCTAAATTGCTAACATGTCCAGGTTTCTCAATCGTTAGCTTTACCTGCTTGTGGTGGAATACTCGTCCATTCAACTAACCATATTAAGGCCTTTATTAATGAACAACTCTCAACATGGCAGTCTGGGAGCTGGCTCCCGCTCCCAAAAGGCGGTGCCATAGAGTAGTTTCATTTGACAACTTTTTTCTTTTAATCCGAGGTGGATGGCAAGTCATATCGAATCGACACTTAGGATGGAGGGAGCTCTAAAATGAGAGTACTAGAGAGCTTTGGTCACTAAACCGCTTGAAACACTGGACTGATAAAATAAGACAAAAAAAGTAAGGATGGATTTTAACCAGAAAGGTCACAAGGAGTTGTAGTGGTTATTTGATTCGTTTAATTAAAAGCGTCCTGATGCGAAATGCCCTCTGCATCCCATCTATCGAATGCAAAAGCTAAGCCTATCGCTACATAATAAAAGATTATGGTTTGTTTGCTAAAGCAAGAAGCTGCCTTCACCAATAGGACTGTAATATTTAGGACGACGACCCGAACAGATCAATCGTTCAACTGGTCTATTGCAATCCACTAATGAAGTTAGAACTCTTCCAAACCACACCACGAAGCTCTGTTCTCCGCATTCCGCGTCCTGTCTACCCCAGCTACCTTTTCCTCGCCCCGTAGTAAACTCTAATCAACTAGTTCGGTCGTAAATTTTCTAGTTCTACTAGAAAGTTGGGAACCTAATTAAAAACACGATAATTATACGACACTTTGACAAGCCAACCACGTTATTTTTAATTGCGGTCGAGCCCTATTTAAATCAAAGTACATTATTATGGTTTTGCAGGTTGTTCAGCGAGCGGGAGGATCAGATATTAGAATGAATTTAAGAAAGAAGGATAAGGATTTCTGGTGCGCCAGGTACCACATACAAACGGTAATGGGGTATTTCAAAGTCATTAGATCACCACCACCAAAACATAGTAACAGAGTCGATTGAGAATTTTAAGCATGAGTTGGGTTTTAAATGGGAAGCGTACAGCACCCAGTTTCACCAACCGTCCTGCTGTTGGCGAATGAGCCACTCGAGCCTCTGACCGGTAAATGGCGGGTTAACAATTCAGCTTAGCCTAAATATCTCAGGTAGAGGACAGGTTCTGTCACACAGCGTGATTTGGAGGACCTACCAGCTGTTGATGGTTTTAAAGTATAAACTACATAATTAAGTATAAGTTGTGGTCTATTTGACGGTGATCGCCTGTCACTTGGACCACTCATTACAGTTGCTTATGCACGACGAGTGCAGTTGGCAATTAGTTGCAGTCGCTGGCTGTATACTTATTCATATTTTTTTAAGTTTGCACTTTAAAAACACGATGCCTACAAAAATGAAATTAATCCTAGCGTTGTTTTTCTTTAGCAGGGGCTTACGTTATTTAGGTACTTAATGAAAAAATAATTGAAACGTGTTGTTTTATTATATGCCTGAGATGGATATTCGTTATTTAGAAAGTTAGTCGTATTAAATACTAGTATGCGATTAAGTGGATTTCAAATAAATCTTGTAACCATGTATTTATTAGTAAAAAACGTTTTAGGCACAAGTTTCGAAAATGTTGTCGGTAGCTGATTCAACCTACCCGACGTTATAAAAACAGTGGTCATTTCACGGGGCAGAGGATTCTATATCGAACCGCCGCAGAAGTCTAACCTTTTTATCTGATTATCTCCTTCATATTTTCTGATATGGTGTAAATTATTATATTGTGAACTAGCTTCTGTAACTAACCACTAACCCAAATATAAGTACTCTCAGTGGTGGAGAGTATGTTGGTTTCATTTACTTTATTTACCATGCTCGCAATCCTGGCAGACCGATATTAGGTATAATTATAGATTCACCCCTACACGATTCTGTTCCCGTCTTTTACAGAAACATAACGTAAATGTTTCAAGAAACAATGTTTCGGAGCTTTTGCCGCAACTTGTATCAATGTTACAGAAACACTTAGATTCTTGTTTCTGAAAGTGTTTATAAACAAATGTTTACTAGTGATCGGCATATCGTAGTCCAGCTAGAATCGATTGTTACCGTAACAAAACATCCAAATGGAATCAGAAAAAAAGAAGTTTAACCCCTCACGAGACCTCAATAGTCAATAGTCAATAGTCAATAGTATCTTTATTTGGATGAACATGGTACAAATAAGATCTTACATACATTATTGTGGTAACAATCATATTCTGCCATGTATGGCGTGCAAATAATAACAAAATAAGTAGTTAAATACAATAAAAAAATAAAAAACAAACATGTATAGGAGAAAATGGCAATTAAAATTTAGTACATTTATAATAATTATATTTTATTCTATTTAACATTTCTTAGAAAGTGTCATTCATAAAATCTGTAACAGTATAATAGCACTTTTCACTTAGAAGGGCCTTTAACTTCTTTCTAAATATTTCTACTGTTAGCTCTTTGTAAGAATCTGGAAGCTTGTTATAGATTTTTGGAGCCCAACAGAATACGCTTTTCCACATAAGTGCTGTATTTGCTCTACGAATACATAAGTTATTTTTACGTCTATTACGAATAATTACATCAGAAAGTCTTGGAAATAAATGAGGGTTTAACTTTACAAATAATGCGATTTCTAGAATGTATAAAGATGGAAGTGTCAGAATTTTATATTTAATAAAGTACGATCTACAGCTGTCAGTTACTTTGAGGCCAAACATAGCTCTAATGCACCGTTTCTGAATTTTAAAGGCAACGTCTTTGTGAGTAGAATTGCCCCAGAAAATAATACCGTATCTTAATACGGATGCAACGATACCATGATAGGCAGTAAGTAGTGCCTCTGTGTTTACTATTGGAGCGAGTTTGTAAAGGGCATAGGATGAACTACTGACTCTTCTACTTAGGGTTTCAACGTGTGCCTTCCAATTTAGCTGCCTGTCAATCGTTAAACCAAGAAATACTGCATTTTCCGCTTCAAAGATTTTGTTGTTTTGATATTGTACGTCCATTTTTAAAGAGGGTGGTTGTCTTTGACTGAAGTGCATTATTTGAGTTTTTTTAAGATTGATTTTTAAGTTATTGTTATCTAGCCATGTAATAATTGAAGATAATGTACTATTTACCTCAACTTCATAAGACTTAAGTTTATCACAAGCTATGGTCACCGTGCTATCGTCTGCGAAAAGTGTCATTGGATGCGTTATTACTGTAGGTAGGTCATTCATATATATTATGAATAGCAGAGGGCCCAAAACACTTCCCTGTGGTACTCCGAATGAACGTACGCTGTACGTATGTATGTACGCTCTTTAGAATTCTTTCAATTATTACGATACGTAGGTACAGCTTCAGCTTAATATCCAATTTAAAGTATCATAAACGATGTAGGTAAGTACCCAATTAAGGGTTGCACAGACTGTCTAAATATCCAATTACGGCTGCAGAGACGGTCTAAACATCCAATTTAGGTGTCTTTAGACAAGTTAAATGTACAATTAAAAAGTTCTTAATGTTGATACATCGCTATACATATCAGCTGGGGTTCGATTGCGATTTTAACCTTTTAAACGCCAGATCATAAATGCATCGTCGTACCCCCCACGCCAAGGTAACTGTAATCCCATCGTTTTTGTCACATATTTGTGACGTTGGCGTACACGGTAAACTTTCGTTTGTCACATATGTGTGACACTGACGTTCAAAAGGTTAAAGAACTTTGTTGGTAGAATTGGCCTCCAATATAAGTGCAGCAATAGCACTTTCTCACGGACGACTATTACAATATAACTTGTATGGAATGTCGAATGGCTTTTTTTCTATTCGACTGCTTGTAGATGGTCTTGCGGACCGTTTCTACGTAACCGGGCAGCTATTAGCGAGACCTAAAGGGTCTCCAACCAATGGGGTATGACGAATGGCCGATTTCATCTGGTTTAAATAGCAGTGATAGCCTAGTGGTTTGGACGTCGGACTGCCAAGTCACAGCTAGGTCTCGAGTTCTAACTCAAGGCACGCACCTCTGATTTTTCAGATTCATGTGCGTATTGTATAATTATTACTTGCTTAAAAACGGTGAAGGAAAAAATCGTCAGGAAACCGGCATGCCTGAGATATTTCGCGACGGCATGTGAAGCTATAAGTCAGAGGACTATGAGCGGCATAAACTCTGACACCAGGATAGTCACTAACCACACAAAAAGACGATCTCTGTCTTTTTAAAATCTCAAATCAACATTAAAATAAGTGGGTAGGTATACGTGTTCTGAAATCCAAATCCTCCATGGATAACGCAATGCACGGTACAATCCAACGCTGAAAAGAGCCAGACAATGGTACTGCGAAACCTTGTTACACACAACTTTTCAAGCAAACGTCGACTTTAACCCGACAAGTTAGGGTCCTATGTCGATTCACAGGATCGTTTGTTTGTTACAGGCCATTAATGTTACGGCTGTGGACCCGCTGAAGTTATTAGTATTGTTGTCATGAATATTGTATTGTCGACAAAATGAGTTTCATTACAATTTTAAAAGCTTTTATTTAATAAAAGACTTGATTAATTTGTTTGATCAATTAAATTAATATTTATAACATTATTTATCGCAGGCAGCTTTGTCACATTCCGGATACAATACGAGTGTTTAATATAAGACACAAGTACATGTCCTAAAAATAATTCTGGATTAGAGTTCATTCATCGTTTTATTATTCGCGAAACGCTTTTTGCCTGCAACAGAACATTAACACGCTTGAGAAACCTACCTGAAAACTGGGATACTCCAGACAGCATAGACAGCCCCGAATGCCGGCTGTGGGAAGGATGTATCATCCCTATAGAATATATCTCAGAATCTTCGAATTGCCACATGGTGAAACTTTAGAATCCAATTGACATTAATTATCTAAACCGAATTAACCGCCTTCACCACAGACAATCCGAACAAAGGAAACTCACTCTGAATCAAAATTGATAAGAGAGCAAAAAGATTTATAGATAAATATTTTTTAATTTATACCGACTGTGTATTTTATCACAATTTTAATTAAAACGATCATATTAGGGTGATGTGTGGTGATATGCATGGGTGTAGCGACGTCCGCACGGCACGGTGGGTGCGACGCGACTGAGCGAAGTAGCAGTCTTTGTATTTGTTTGTCGGCAGGGTGGGGGGTGGCCAATGGGGTGGCGGGTGGCTACGTCACAACCACCCCTCACGCCTGGGCCCGCGGGATATCTACGGATACTGATATCATTTTTCTGCCGCGGCGTTCTCGCTTTCATCACGTTAATTGGATTATGATTAAAATCTCACTACACAACGGATAAATGTAATTTTTATAACAAGATTCGTTTTGAATTGCATGAAAGCAGAACGAATTTAGATGAAGCGGTCATTGAACTTTGGCAGGATTATAAAATTTGTTTTGTTAAAAGTGTTTGTTGTAAGTAGGGTTGCCACCTTTTTTTTGCAGTTAAAGTACATTGGTTGTTAAGGTAAGAAAACGAATAGAATATAGGTAAGAAAAAAAAGTACATAGTATCAAAATAAAGTACAATTTAAGGTTGCGTCCAAAAATTGTTAAAAACGAGTCCTTAAGTGATGTGTCGCTGCCGAGTGGCGACATCGATTCAGCACCAATCGATGAATTTCGTTTTACGAAAAAAAACTTTACAAAATCCCAAAGAAATCAAATCATGCGAAATAAAGTTTTTTCGTGTACTTTATTGTTCTCATAAAGTATAGAGTATAATTGCCTGAAATAACGTACAATACTTTATTATAAAGTACGGGTGGCAACCCTAGTTGTAAGAGCTAGCAGGTTCTAATTTAAATCAAAATTTTAGCAATGTAGGTGCATAATGTTTCTTGTTTAGGCTATTATTCTATCTATATTATTAGGTTATTATATTATTATCTGCCTCGTTGGTCTAGTGGTGGCAAGTGCGATTGCTGTTTGTGAGATCCTGGATTCGAAACCCATGTTGGGCAAAATGTCATTGGGTCGGATTCCTCAGTAGCAGCCCGGATTTTGGATTTGTGCCCGGTTGATAGCAATAGGCTCGCTCGCTATTACATAGGACTTAAACATAATGGTGAAATGAGGGTGTTTCTATACACCGCTGCCCAACCTTTCAGGAAATACAGGCGTGATGTTATATTATGTTTAGGCTATTATGAGTCTTGCCCTTTCAGTAGCAAAACCAAAAATCAATACAAAATTTTGCTTTTACACCTTATCGCCAGCGGCTATTACTTGCTTACGCTACAGTAAAACTCTATTTATATATTAATGTACCTACTACACAGTTAAGGACTTATTAAATTAATGAATGAGCCATAATAAAGGCCTTTTTGTTGTTTTGACCAACTCAAAAGTATTATTTGTGCAATTTTAAAACGTGTATATAATGAGTGCACACAGCAAGGTAGGTAAACACAGACCAGGTTGGTAATCTGGAATGCAAATTACCTAAGGGACCACCTCACAACATGCACTGTGTCAAAAACAAAAACTTTAAGCTTAACAAAAAAAATTGCAAAACTTCCGCAAAAAGATTACTAAGTAGTAAGATAAGCATGATATATACTTCAATCAATATCTTGTAGTCATATTTTTGTTAGACATTTTCTCTTTTCTTTTATTTTAAATATCATTATGTGACAAGCTGGCGGCCCATCTGATAGTAAGTTGTTACCGTCATATGAAAATCAACGATACCAGAGACATTAATGGTGCGTTTTCAACCCTTCTCAAAAAGGACTATTATCAACCTTGTTTTGAAGCTTTACTATCCAATTTGTAGCTCCATGGGAAGACCTCTGGAGGACACTAATCTTCCCATGACCTATGAGATATTGAAACATTTCTCTAGCCTTATGGTTTCCTGACAAAATATACTGAGGGGATCAGGTATTTTCAATTTATGTTAGGACATAGAAAATTATACTTCTCTCATCTCCTCTATCCATTTTCCTTTATCAAGGTGCATATTTTTATACAAGTTTGAATGTAATGTTTAAAATCAATATATTATAATTTAGAATTACATGAGCAGTAGCATTCATTCTTTTAGTAGAATTGCAAACGGTTTGTATAGTTACTTAGTTTTGGATTTACCGGGCTTTGAATCAATTGCAGAATCGTGCACAGTGCAATAGAAAGAAGTATAATGGAGACCTGGAACGTGCCCTGGCCGTTCTATCAATAATAATTTATTTACGATTATTTACACATTTTTTTTAACATTAATAAATAGATTAACTTGTTGTACTCACCATATTCCCTGAAGAGCTTTTTATATTCACTAAGATCGTTTTGATCCAGCCATTCGTCGACCAACGCAATTTCATCATCAAATATCTCCGTAAATACAACTCTAACTAAATAAATAAGCGAACACATAAACAATATTGTGCCAAAGTAATGCACCCGTTTATACATGTTTACTGTTCTTGGTCATAATGACATGTTCAGTTATATTTTATTAAAAATAAACAATAATCTAATGAGGACGGGGCCCACAATGTTGTTTTGTTTGTCAATTTTTGACTTTGACAGTAACGCATTCCAATTTCGCATAAACATTAGCAGCATTTTTAGCATAAAAATAATTTGCAATTTTACGAATTTTGCGAAATGCATCGTGCAACCTAAAATAGACGAATTTCATAAAGTTAAAGTAATTATTACCTCCAATAAAATAATTTACAATACACGTAACTGTTTTAGCAGCAACATAAAGTATTTATATTCTTCATGCTTTTGAATGTATTCAACCTGGAACGTTTTAATTATTGACTTTTTTTGTATGTAGGTAGTTACATGTACGCTTTTTTGCATTCCATATCGTGCAAATATTGTCTCAGACAATAATTTATCTCTCACTTGTCCTAATGATAATAAGAGTAGGCGTACATTCATATTCGTCAAGGTGTTAATATTTTTACTGTTCACAGTTTACTTCTTTGCTCGTTTAATACGGTAGGAACTTTTGTAGGTAGGTACCTACGGGTACGTTACTGTTTCTGTTATGGTGCGTCCAGACCTGACGAACACGCCGCGAATGCGCCGCTCGCGAGCTGCGCGCGTGCATTTCATGTTCGTACAAAAGCTCGCGCGCCGCTCGCGAGCGGCGCATTCGCGGCGCGTTCGTCAGGTCTGGACGCACCATTAGGATAGCATACGTGTACGCTAAGTGTGTAGATACCTATAGTTGCGTTTAGCTATTTGATTTTATAGGAATAGAATAGATATTATTTTCGGTAGGTAGGTAGGTAGCTACTGTAAATTAAATATTATAGGTAGGTACCCATTCAATCAAAATCACTGTCTATCTACCGCCATACGGAAAAGGTGTAATGCGTATCTAATGTTACGTACAGTTCGGGCAACGAGTCGTGGCCACTCTGAACCTCCCTTTATAATTACTTTACTCTGAACATAGGCACTGCGAACTTTCGGGCGTGTGGACTCGTGAAGAAAACACGTACTTATTGTAAAAACTTAAATAAACTTCACTTAACTATTGGCCAATCCTAAAAACGTAGTAATCAAATGTTAACTAAAAGCTACCTATTTTGTTGCAAAAAAATCTATTCCGCAACCACCTGCACGATGTTCAGAGCGGTCAAGATATGAATTGTGTATTATAGGTTCATGTCATCGGCACATTATCATGGGTTTGCGAGGGTGTCACGCCGAATAGACATTACTGCAGAGTTATGCCTGTATTCCTCCCAAAGGGGTAGATAGTGTCACATTTCGAAATTAGTTGCTGCTATTATTTTGTAAAAGAAATAATAAATTACCTACCTACTTAATTAAACATTTAACATCTTCCTACTCAGACTATGGGAATGGAACATAGTAAGTGGATTCTGCAGCTGATTGGCAACCACTGGCCGAATGAGGCGGTTCTTACCATTCTTTTCCTAACTAACTAAACTTTAATCTAGCTATACGAGTACAGGGTGTAAACGAAATCATGTATTTCCTTCAAACCTCGTGATGTACTGCTGATATAGATGAACTCCGCACGGGACACATAAGGAATCAATAGAAAAAAATACAAGAAGTAAACTTGTGTTCTTAACGCGAGGCATTTTAGCGCCCCGAGTTAAACGACCGCGCTGAGAGCGATACCGCGCAATTTGCTCGGGACGCTAAAATGCCTTACCTTAAGAAAACAGATGTTTACTTCATGTAATTTTTTTTTATTGATTCCAAAAGTGTCCCGTGCTTGGTTCATCTATATCAGCAGTACATCACCAGGTTTGAAGGAATTACATGATTTCGTTTACACGCTGTATACTCAGTTAAATTGCTTCTGGAATTGAGCAACGCGTAGCGTCGCACCTCACGTCATTCTGTTGTATTGTAGTCCTCGGGGTCGTGGAAAGGTAGTAGGGTATACACCTAAGTACCTACTCAGAATAGTTTAATGTTTAGTGTCGTTTAAGGAGTTTTACAAATAAAACGCAACATCTTATTATTAAATCTATTAACCTACGCAAATGGATTTGTTTTCAATATCACAAGGAGTGCTCGTACAGTCTATGACCTGCATAAAGCTAGGTGTATTAGATTAGATCACAAATTACGAAAGGGGTCTTAATTCTAAAATTGGAAGTAAAATTACGAAATTAGAAGACAAAATAGGTCCATTCCTAATAACTCGAATTAAAGGGACTCAAAGGTGAATATCCGGAACAGCCGCGAACTATTGCATTTGTAAATTAAAAGCGTTTAAATGCTAGGAATACACTTCCAGAACGTTGGCGAATTTCAGATAAGTGTGACATCCATTTTGTTAAAGATTGCGTACTTTTTGCATTAATCTATGTCCGCTATGTGCACTGCTTTCTTATCCTTGTTTGGAATGGACCTCTGCTTATCCATTTAAGAGCATTTACTGTTTATATTTAATTTTATTTGCTAGGGAGCATGACAGGCCCGTGCCATCGGGCTCCACATTGAGTGTGTCGACTTTGCCGTCGACGATGACCATGGAGAAGCGCTTGGAGCGGTACCCGCCGAGGGGGGGCAGGTTGATGCCGAGATCCAGCGCCTTGATGAAATCACCGGTAGGGTCCGCTAGCATCCTGACCTGTAAATGAGTTCAAAGTTAAAAGACTGAAATATAGATATTGTCATGTTCTTTGTAACTTCAAAGACGGCAAAAAAATTGACAGACAATAATTGTGGTAAATATCGATTCCAAAATATACGTTGTAGTGTAAGTAGCGGTCTCATGGGATATTATATTCAGCAATGTACATTTGAGACCAAGTAGTATAAGATTTACTAAATTAAAACATTTTGGGCTAACTAAGGATGAATTGTTTTCCATCCTTTCCAACCTTTGAAACCGCTGTTTTGTAACTAGCCGGAATTAAGGTGTTTTAATTAACGTAGAAAATGAAATTGTATTAAGTTAATTTTACGACCGAAAGGGAGGTTAACTGAAGGTTTTCATGATTCGCTTAAATATTTAATTAGTTACGTGACAAAGTGGAGTAAAATAAGTTTCCGCCTTTCAAAATGTCACTTTTATACCGAAAATGTTTGTGACTGTACGTCACTTATGTCGGACACGATACAACACGCAGTAATAATAAACACTATTTGTGTACTTCCTTGCGAAGTATGTGCGGTGTAACTTTGAATGATAGATTGAGAAATGATGAGATTAGACAACTTTGCGGTTTAAAAGATGATGTAGTGACAAAAATTTAAAGGAGTATGCTTAGGTGGTTTGGTCATGTTGAGAGAATGAGTGAACAGCAATTAACAAAAGGAATTTATAAGGCGGATGTCAATGGAAACGCCGGTAGAGGACGTCCTAGAAGGACATACATCGATGTTATTGGTGATGTTCTTAAGGTCAGGTGCGTAGTACTCTCAACCGGCGTGCGTGTATGACAAGATGTATGAATGTGGATGAAGCGAAAGGGGTATGTAAGGGTCGTAGCATGTGGCGTTCTATAGTTTCTGCCTACCCCCATGGGAAAAAGGCGTGAGTTTATGTATGTATGTACTACTTGTGTTTAGTAATGCGTCAAAAGCTGAAGACGACGCAGCCCCTAATTTTTCTACACAGAAAGGCCTAATATTTCGAGCTTAAAAATGTGGCAGAGGTCAGAACTCGGAAGGCAGACAAGCAAGCAGCGGAACTTATCACATCATGTTCGAAGGAAAAAACATATTGATGTTGATTCTGTTGCGCATTTTGACAGAACTAAACTAAGGGTGTTTGTCTCTTTCTGTTTCAATAGAAAAAGAAAGTGACAGTTGCGTTTAGTCTAATTTAGTACTGTTAAAATGTGCAACAGAATCCACACCAATATATCATGAAATACCGAACTTCTGTAGCCAAGATTTAGGATTAGTTAGTACGGCCAGGTTCTCTAAGGAAGGAGTAGGAGGAGATAAAAAGCCAAAAGAACTGCAAAGACTTCATAGACAGGGATATAATGATAATCAAGGGTGCAAGCCGTGAATCATAGATGGATACACTATAATATTATCTTACTCCGGACGGAACACTGCATAATTCACGTAGCGGACGGTCTTAATTAAGTCCGCACTGCTTTCTGCCGATCGATACGGGCCATGTGCATACATTTGCAGCGACAATAGCCAGAGAAAGTTCAAGCCTAGTGGTGAACCGCCTGCTAGTTTATTCATCTTACTATCTCATAGTTTATTTGGACGCGTTAACAGGACGATCTTATACATATCTATATGTCGGAGAATAAATCATTTGGAAAATAAAGGAGGGTAGTCGTCAAGATGAATCAACGTACCCGACGTTATAAAAACAGTTGTCATTCGACGGAGCGGGGGATTCCATATCGAACAGCCGAAGAAGTCTGACCTTTTATATCTGACTAGCTTGTCCTTATTTTCTGATCGTGTGTAAATTATTATATTATGATATATTGTGCTATAACTAGCTTCTGTAACTAACCACTAACCCAAATACAAGTACTCTCAGTAGTGGAGCTTATGTTGGTTTTATTTACCAAATACCCGCTTTGCCTTCTGATAAGCAGACACTGGTCTGAACTGTAACGTTAAACTCAATTCTATCAAATTCTATAAACGGTGTGTCTGCAACATATAGAAATCTGTTGTCTCGCGATTTAGTCTTTCGCCTTTATCCCAAGTTGAATTTTTTAACGTGTCGCTGTCGGCATAAAACAATGCATTGTGAACACTACACGGCATTTTACCGGTAACTTATTTATAAAATTATGTACGGGAAGATAGCGTCGAAGTGGCACTGCATTACCGGAAAGAGGAAACAGTACAAAAGCTTCGTGCCGGATGAGGCACACCATGTGTAACAAAACAACTTTGTGCATGTGTAAAAATTCGTTAGTTACAAACGCGCGTTAACGAATTTATTTTCATTACTTCACCTCTGTTATATTCTCTTATTCCCTAACCATATTTAACTAACAAAAAGGGCAACATAATTCCGTGGCATTGAAATTCCAAAGTCAAGCGTTTAAATAAAGCTGAGCTTCCGGGTGGCTTCCCCCGAAATGTATGAAAAGCCTTTGATCTCGCAAATTAATGACTACCCCGTGTGCGCTACGGCTGCGGGCAGTTTTTTGAGGCTAACCTAATTTTACACACTTTGCTCGTGTGATTAAGTCTGTATAATGTTACTATGAGTAGCGCCGATCCCGAGGTAGAGCGAGAGGATCAGTCGCTCTAAGCGCCAGGTGGCAAGAGGCACCAAAAGTTGATTTTTGAAAAAGATGGTAAGTTTTATTTATTAAACATAAACTGAAATAGAATTTATGTGATGTGAAAGCGTCGACCAAAATGCGTCGAAAGACAATCTCGCTCTACCCTGATCAAGGTCTTTGACCGACGCTGACAATGAGATTAATATGCTGAGTTAAAGGAAGTAATTGTAGTACTGAAAGTCAGGCTTTCAATTTTCGCAATTTGTGCAAGTGTACGACTTTAGTTAGAGGTCTTCTTCTTTACGTGTGGTTAGTGACTAACCTGGTGTCAAGAGTTTATGACGCCCATGGGCCTCTGACTTGGCTTCACATGCTGTTGAGAAATATCTCATAGGTATGCCGGTTTCCTCACGGTGTTTTCCTTCACCGTTTTCAAGCAAGTGATAATTATACAATACGCACATGAATCCGAAAAGTCAGAGGTGCGTGCCTTGGGTTCGAACTCGAGTCCTATGACGTGGCAGTCCGACGGTCACACCACTAGGCTATCACTGCTAGGGGTATGTCTCTAAGAATGATCCGTGCCATACTCTGGTAGTTACGAAAAAGATATCATCAATAGTTTTGATATTTATGAAACGATGCAGTTACATCGATGCTTTATCTATACGGGTTCATGGTTACACCATTGTTTCAAACCTGGTTGCTGAACCGAAGTTCCGATAGAGAACATAGACATTCCGGACTTTGGAACCCAAAAGAAGCTTCTACCTAAAGATCTCTCTTTCACGCACGAATCCATCTTGTGGATATTATAAATTGTATAAGTATTTCCTTTGACTGCCTTGTTGGTCTATTGGTCGCAATCACGACTGCTGAGCATTGGGTCCTGGGTTCGATCCCCAGGTCGGGCAAAGTGAAATTGAGTTTTTCCATTAGGAATTTCTCAGTAGCAGCCCGGAGTCTGGAGTTGTGCCCGGTTAATGGCAATAGGCTCGCCCTCTATTACATGGGATTTAAACATAGCTGGAGAAACGAGGGTGTACTAAAAAAACACCTCAGCCGAACCCTTCGGGGAATACAAAGCGTGATTTTTATCGGTAGCTGGTAACAAGGACAATGTTGATATAGGAGGGTAACAGTCAAGATGAATCAACGTACTCGAAGTTATAAAAACAGTAGTCATTCGACGGAGCAAAGGCTAAGTAGTCATGATGTTACTTACAGTAGTTAGTTAGTCTTTAAGTTAGTTAGATATTGGTTGGAGACCCTTCAGGTCTCACCTCACAGGTTACGTAGAAAAGGTCCGCAAGACCATCTACAAGCAGTCGAAAAGGAAAAAAAAAAACGGAGCTAAGGATTCCATGTCGAACCGCCGAAGAAGTCTGACCTTTTATATCTGGTTTGCTTGTCCTTATTTTCGGATCTTGTGAAAAGCATTATATTGTGAACTAGCTTCTGTAACTAATCACTAACCCAATTAAAAGTACTCTCAGTGATGGAGAGTCTATGTTGGTTTAATTTACTTTATTTACCATGCTCCCAATCCTGACATACCGATATTAGCTGTAACTGTAATGATAGATTCATCCCTTCACGTTTCTGTTGCCTGTCTTTTATATGACGATATATTTAAAATAGTCCCTGTCATTGCTGTTCCCGGATGGGTAACCCTTACCTAAGTCCATAAAAGTGTAAAACGCGACATCAACTTGAATAATTTAGCAATCAAAGGCCGGAGGTCGTCACAAGTGGGGCGTATTGATTTCATAATGAGTTCTGTCGCCAGCCGCGAAGCCAACCGCTTTGATCGGCCATTAAACTAAACATCTACATTTTTTTGCCATTTTCCCGGCCATTACGTTTATTGACAAATTGAGTGTAAACAGTAAACTGTTTGCGCGGTCATTTAATTAGCTTCACCCCATTCTGTGTAGAGGGGGAATTAAGGTAATGCTGGGTGACGTCAGCATCGTTTGAAGCTAATATCATAATTATACTAGCGGCCCGTCCCGGCTTCGCACGGGTGGACATTTTTCCCGTTTTTGCAACATTTTTTCATTTATGCTCCGCTCCTATTGGTCATAGCGTGATGATATATAGCCTATAACCTTCCTCGATAAATGGAATATTCAACACAAAAATATTTTTTCAATTCCAACCAGTAGCTCCTGAGATTAACGCGTTCAAACAAACAAACAAACAAAATCTTCAGCTTTATAATATTAGTATAGATTAGTAATGGCCTTCAGACTGGAGATTTTCCAGCCTTATTATCACGGTCAATTTTCCTTAATAGAGTTGCGCGCATTAACAATAGCGAGACCATATATTTCTTCGTGATTTGGAGGGGATATGGTTTTACATGGAGCGAATTACGAATGACCTACAACTACTCAATTGAAATAAAAACGTAATTTGATGAATCCTGTTGCACATAGACCGATAATAAGCTCTTGGTTATCACTTACTGTAAGTACCCAAAGAAAAGAAATTATATAGCAAGAATAGCAATGCATAGAGAAAAAGTGCAAAGTGCAAAGTGGTCATTACCTAACAGGGTTAAAAAACCTATGGCACGCGAACCATAGGCAACACGCGACGCGATTGATAAGCAAAAAAAAAATGTATTCTATCTTGACACATTCATGTATTTGGAATGCTATTGTTAAAAGGTTTGCCAGCCCTGACCTGGATGTATTATTGAATAGTCATTTTCTGACATGCAGTTTTTCTTTTAGGTACATACTTATGGTGAATATTATTATCAACATACATTGGAGTTGATTCTGTTGCACACTTAGACAGGACTGAACTAAGGGTGTTTGTCTCTTTCGGTTTCAATAGAAAAAGAAAGTGACAGTTGCGTTTAGTCTTGTTTAGTACTGTCAAAATGGGCTACATAATCGACACCATTCACTGCTGAATATGGGCCTCAAAATGACCATTATGATGAACAATTAGATTTTAATAATCATATTGCCATAAACGCTATGCTTTGTGGGCAAATTGGTGATTGATTATTAGCAGAAAGGAAGTCGCTGCCACCCATATCCTTGATCCAATCCGTTATTCACGTTTTACATTACCTATGGTCAAAGTTGCCAACTCAGTGGATCAGATATTTGGGAGGTGAAAAAGAAAACAATTGAAATCAATTATTTATGTAAAACTTTGATTCCGATACTTGTGCATTGTTAATCTGTTGTGCCAACAATTTTATTATATAGTCCTACCTGCGTTTTCTTACTTTTTACTTACTATATAAATATTTTATGTTTCTCTAATTAAGTGAAGGAATGCATTCTTCTATTGAGAAATAAATGTCTTAACCTTAAAAAAGCAAGTCAACAAACCTTACTCTTGAAATGTTTATTGAAAATCGATTATTTTTTCAAAAATACGCTTTTTTTCTGGAAGAGTTGGCAACCTTACCCACAGGTCCCTACATTGTATAGTTTTTAGTATCATCTTCAATTTTACCTATCATAACATCACACCTTGTATTCCCCGAAGAATTCAACAGGTGTTTTTTTTTGTACACCATCGTTTCGCCAGTTATGTTTATGTCCCATGTAATAGGGGGCGAGTCTATTGCCATTAACCAGGCACAAATCCAGACTCCGGGCTGCTACTGAGAAATTCCTAATGGAATAACCCAATAACACTTTGCCCAACCCGGGGATCGAACCCAGGACCCGATGCTCAGCATTCGTACTTGCAACCACTAGACCACATTAGATATCACAGCACAAATTCTTAACTTCTGATAGAACAAGACTTTTGAGGCAAGCCTTGCTAAATGCAATTTAAAACATCACATAAAAACAAAGTATTGAAGTAATAAGAACAATAGTTGACCTTGTGAATGTTTTTATGAGATTTACAGTCAATGTCTAACCCACACAAGCAAACAGGTTTAACCAAAGGGGGTAAAAAAAAATCTAAAATCTAGCTGGATGCAATAATAATAATTGATATCTTGTTAGATATGTTTTTCCATGATATTATGATTCTGCCCGTTGACAGGAGACACAAAATAAATTTAAAATAGAAAGAGTGTTGATTTGAAGCCAAATAGGAATCAAAAAATAAAATTAATTACAACATACCCACTTCTATAAACATGAAATAATTTACCTTTCTACATAATTTATTAATTCTACTATCTTCAACACAGTGTGTTGACTGTTAGCAACTGATTGACCTCTGACATTATGTTTGCAATTATCTAAGTAATAATATACTTCATAGAAGGTTAAAATAACAACTTAGTACTTTGTTCTGGAACTTATATTTATTTATTAAGGAACGAAGGTAGTATGTCATTGAATTGGTTATGATTTATAAAAAAAGTGAAAAGTTCCATATTCAAATTTCAGGAAGAATGTACCTTCATTTGATAATAATAAGTATAGCCTTGGTCAGCAAGACCTTACTTTGTTTTTTATAAAAACAGTCTATTAATGGCGAAATTTGGTTGTTTGCAAAAGGTCATTGATATAACCTTGCTAATT
This sequence comes from Amphipyra berbera, assembly GCA_910594945.2. NCBI lineage: Eukaryota > Metazoa > Arthropoda > Insecta > Lepidoptera > Noctuidae > Amphipyra > Amphipyra berbera. Next base: position 21,100,350 of record OU343126.1, read on the forward strand.
CCCGGTTTTTAAGCTTGTAAGTATTAAAAACCGTAATAGAGTCAGAGCTTGTAAACTTAAGTCATTCCAAACTCTCAAAAGACCGAAAATAGAATCTTGAATGTTACCTTTCCCTTTGTGTTGTGCTGAGCCCCCCATGCGGCCATCACGTAAGGATCGTTCACCGAAACACACACGATCTCGTTAACACCATCAGCCTTCATCTTGTCAGCATTCTCCACGTACCCCGGCAAGTGAGTCTTCGAGCAGCCAGGGGTAAACGCACCAGGAACCGCAAACAAGATCACTTTTTTTCCTGACGACAAATCATGTAGGTTAACTTTGTTCGCTGGAGAATCTTCGTACAAGTCACCTGCCGGCAGCTTCTCACCAACCTTAAAAAAGAATAGAACATAGATTACTGTAAGCCGGCTATTATGTAATTTTAAAATACCTACGTTGAAATAATTACCTGTATGGGTGCCATGGCTATTTGTGAAGTATGTAGCGCTCGACCGGCCGCTTGCCTTGTCAATGCAGTTATACCACGAATAATAGACGGCCCGGTGAGAAACATTTGTAGTGGGTTATGTATTTTTTATTATCTTTGTTTTATCGATCCTTTTAGTAAACAGATAATAAAATTTCCTGACCTCTACTCCGGGGCAAAATGTGACATTGACAGATTTATTTCGTTCGATAGTCTTTTAAATTCAATCCATATTATTTTCCTAGCTTATGTATTCTAGAAAGTAATAAAAAATTAACTTGATTTTTATTTCCTTTTATTATTGGTTTTTGATACATCTTTACTAATGAAATAAAGTACGGCAACATGGGACATGGTAATGTATGTTTCTGAACGTCTGTCATCGGGTGTCTTTGACGTAGACATTTAACAAAATGTTACCAGTTAAAATTTGATTGCAAAAGATAATGGAAAATTGACGTAAAAAGAAAACTACGGATTTTCCCTGTTTTACTTTAATAATTATTTATTAAGACAAGAAAATTATTTTATGAAAAATTATAATTTCACTTACACTTTTCGCTTCGCAGCAAAAAATACTCAAGATTTTGTCTGACACGTCATAGTCATGGATCATCATCCTAATGATTAGGGTGACAGTCGTTTATTAATTACAGGGAACAGTTACTTCTGACGTAGCAACATTAATTGTTTATGGTTCGCTTTCAGTCAAGCATTCCTTCGACTTTTGCTTGTTTGTTAATTATTTGAGTTTTTTAGGTCGTTTTCCACGTTTTTAGATATGACAGTGTATGATTTAAGTGTTACAATAAAGTGGCGCTGATATTAATTAGTGTATTACCGGTCTATCAACATGGATACCCCAACAATGGACACTATTTACCAGGCCATAAGCGCCTTGTATGATAACCCCAATGCAAGTGAAAAAGAAAAGGCCTCGCTATGGCTTGGAGATATGCAAAAATCCGTAAGTATTCTATTCAATAATCATTAATATAACGTTTGACTTACGAAAATATAGTCAGTTGTTCAATACAATAAGTTTATTTTCAGATACATTCGTGGAAGATAGCTGACGAACTTTTACAGCAGAAAAAAGACATGAACTCATGCTACTTCGCTGCGCAGACGATGAGGTCGAAGGTGCAACACAACCTGTCTGAACTGCCCCCCGATGCCCAGGTGTCCCTCAGAGACTCTCTAGTGGCTCATCTGGAGAGCACCTCCCCGGAGACAAGTACTTCAGTGCTCACACAGCTGTCCCTAGCGTTAGCAGATTTAGCTCTACAAATGCCTGCATGGCAGAACTGTATTGGTGACCTAATTAAATCATTTTCAAATAAAAATGATTTTGCCCTTCTAGAAATATTGACTGTGTTACCTCAGGAAATAGATTCGTCTAGCTTAAAACTTGGTGAAAATAGAAGGGAAGAAATTAAGTCTGAGTTAAGGTCAAATGCTCATATAGTTACTTTATTCCTAAAAGAAAGTATCACTAATTCACAAAATACACATGTTGCATTAAAAATCATTAAGTGTATGACATCTTGGATACAGGTCAGAGCTGTAAATATACAAGAAGTTCCTCAGAATGCTGTAATAGGGTTCAGTTTACAGGTTTTAAGGGATCATAATTCAATCAATACATTGCATGATGCAGCGTCTGATTGTATAACTGCGTTGTTGCACTGCTTAGAAGAAAATAATAACAATGACAATATAGAGAGACTGTTATTTGAGAGTGTATCCGCTTTGGAAGAGAGTTATCATATGGCAGTGGCTCACGAGGAAGATGAGAAAGCAACAAATTATGCAAGAGTATTCACGGAATTGGCTGAGACATTTTTAGAGAAGATTATCGTGTCTATGTCGGGAGGGAACACTCACTTTGCTCTGAGGTCCTTGGAGCTGGCTTTGGTGTGTGTTGGGCATCACGATTATGAGGTAAGCATAGCCATTATCATAACAATGTATGTAACAGGATAATTTTCTTAAAATTCTTTTTATAAATAGTTGTTCAATATATTGTATCAGGTCATCACTTGTCATATACATTACTAATGTATGTAAATAACATATTTATCTAACAATAGCATCTAATAGTACTTCCTTCCTGTGTGATACTTATTTTATAAATGTGAAAAGCTTAAAAAATCTTCTATAATAAAATCGATAACAAAGCCTTCTTGAGGTACCTTTGTAAGCGCATATATGGTTATTATCCATTCCTCTACCCAACCAAATTTCTTCTTGGGTGCCTCGGTTACAACTCACTTGAGGTAAGGAGAGCATATGATCAGCTTTCAATAGCCTGTAAAACTCTTTGCAGGTCCATTGATGCACCAGATCTGCATAATGAGCTAGCTCGATTCTTTGCGCTGTACAATTACCACCGCAACAGGAAGCACAAGCTTTATGCTGTGCCTTCATGTCGCACTGTAGCGCGAGTTAAATCCCCAATACCTCGTACACTCACCGCACTCAACAAACTCTTGGATTGTAATCCAAACTATGATCTGTTTGCGGGTGATTGGAAGATTTTATTAGTATGCCTGAAGTATTGCGAGAGAAATTCATGAAAGATGTCTAATTCACTATGTATTTTATATTTTATTACTCTATCTTTAATTATTGTAATTGGTCCAAGACCGTTGAATTAAAGTAAAATAAAATAAATAAACAAGTTCAGTTTCTACATACATACATAAACTCACGCCTTTTTCCCGTGGGGGTAGGCAGAAACTATAGATCGCCACATGCTACTATCCTTACATACTCTTTTCGCTTCATCCACATTCATACATCTGGTCATGCATGCACGCTGGTTGAGAATACTACGCACCTGTCCTTTGTGAAGAACAGTTTTAGTTTTTAAATGTCTATTTATTGTCAAATCATTACAATTCTCTTTAAGGCGACGCAGTGATAAACAAATAATTTCAAATCGGCCGCCGCGCCCCGCAATCCTCGCACACTCCGATAATCTTTACGTAGTGCGATGGACCGGCGCAAGGCAGCCCGCGCAGTCTAAGGGCGGTCGCTCACGGCGACTTTTTGCAGCAATGCAGACGCGCGTTTTGTGAGCGCGCCTCTGCATCGCTACTTTTGGCCGTTGGTTGCATTTGCAACGCGCGATTGTATCGATTCAACATCACGTCTGCATCGATGCATACGCGCGACATTATCAATGCAAACGCGCAACGGTGTCGATTAAGCGTCACTTCTGTATTATGTTGTCCACGGTTACGCTGTGATTGCTTCCGTAAAAGCAGCAACAAAAACAACGCGACCAATGTCGTGTCCACTGAGTCCATCTAACAACTGTAGCGTCCACAGGCATTCACAGGTCGTCACTACAGCGTGTCGAATCGCGACTGTAGCAATGCTGCATCGCGTCTTTATCGCTCCTGTATTGCGTTAGTCGCGATGCAGAATCATAATTAAGTGAGCGATTGTATAAGTATCGCGTTTTTTTTGCGACTGTATCATATCTGCATCCTTGCTAAATGTCGCCGTGGGCGACCGCCCTAACTCGCGCGCTTGTCAGCTACGCTCGGGAACATAGACGTCATAGAGTCTCCTTTCGTTTTTTTTTTGTAGGAATATTATTTTAAATATTTTTTAAGAAGTGTATTCAGATTTTAGGATATTTAATATGGGGAAAATGTCACAATATATCAGTGGCGAAGGGTGAATTTTCTTAAAAGGGAAGCCGAACCAAAAAATGCTTACCTTGCTCAAGTGTGATGCGTGAATTCCAGTAACTACTCGTATAGCTGTGGCCCTGTGGCTGACTTCGAAATCTTGTACAGATGAATTGGCTTTAGCTCACTTTCACTATACATGTAAGCACTGATACATAGAAACAGTGTCTTGCAAGTATAATAAAAGTGGCTTTGAGAAAAGCCGTTTGGTGATGGATATGAGAAGAACATCAGCAGTCCGACTGACGCTAACGTCATAGAAACCAAGAAAACGTTCTTCGATTCCAGTTTCAGATAAATACCTAAATATTACCGTTATTTGCTCCCTATGACTAACATCGGGCGTTTCGTCAATCATGACCGATACAAACTGAGCCTTATTTACTTCCAACTTTAATTTAAAACGAATGCGATACTTTGTATTAAATCATTTTGTATATCACTCGAAAGGCCAGAGAATGTGGGATTCTGTGTTGAGGAACATTGTTCCAAATGCGAATCGATTACGGTATCATACTTGCTTAAATATAACAACGTTTCGATATAGGTAGTTACCGCGGTTATCGGATGCCGGATATTCGTGGTGGCCGCGAAATGCTAATTCTTTTTTACCTAGCAAAATTACTGTGTCGATGAACCGTTTCATTAAACTTCTATTCCGATCTACTTTTCTATTATGAACTTCATACGTATTAGCAAAAAATGTTTCTATCCTACGATTTCCGAAATCATGCAAAGATAAACAACTTCGGATATGTTTTTCGGTCTGAACATGTTTTTTGGACGAATTTGAAAGATTATTAATATCTTTAAATCCCGTGTGGCTCCATAAGCTACTAGAATCTGAGAATAATATGCAAGGAAAACAAAACAATTTATTTAATTTACAACTTCCCGTAAGCCAAGGGTATTTGTCGTACTTACAAAGAAATGGTAAAATGTTTGAAAAAACCATCGCGTCGTTTGTAATTTATAATCATGTCAGGGCGAGCACGGCCTAACTGAATTACATGTTTTTTATTTACAAAACTCAACTTTGAAAAGGATGTTTCCTCAGTCAACAAATAATCTGTCAGACAGCATTCTACGTTCACTAAGCCGCCATGGTATCGAATTTACTCAATAATAACAAAATCACTACTTAAATAACTACTTTCTAATAAAACTACAAAATAAAAAAACTATCCTTACTTACCTAAATACTTATTTAAATACGATCACCAAACAATACAACGCCACTAACCTTGTTTTACTGCACTATCACTTCGCAAAACTATCACTAGTTTACACAAATAAATCAATTTCAACAATAATACATGAATAATGCTTTAAGATTCTAAATTATGATACGAATATATCAAATCAAATGCAAATGAACAAGTGAAAACAATAATCTAAATAAGCGCGAAAAAAATCTGTTGTGAATCTGTCATCCAAATATTACTATCTGAACAAATTACGAACTTCAGTAGCATTATTTCCATCTCGTTCTGGCGTACGCATTTCCTATCTCTGTCCTTATCGTAACTCGATGAATCGCGGGTTCCCATCGTCGCTATATCTAGCGGTGTTATGTTGCCTCAAGGTCACGATCGCTACAAGTGAAACTATGAATTAAATGTACTGGATTCCTGCCGCGCCTGACCGGCTTTTCTTTTGCGTCGTTTCAAGTTACGTTGCTGCGAAAAAAATTGTAGGCGTTTATTTGTTTCTTTGATTGTTACTTTCATAAGCAAATGTTATACCTGCAATGTAACTTCGTAAATACCTAATTATTTGTTTAAATGATAATTGAAAATAATAGATACTAGTATTTGCCATATTTCGAAAGGGAAGCCGATAGGAATCGAGTTGTATGGAGCCTTCGCCACTGCAATATATACATAAGTACATTCATAATGTCACGGCTTTTTCCCATGGGGGTAGACAGAAACGAGGTTATGTAAGTTATTGGAGATATAATTAAATATATATAACTGCCTATAATATTCATGGTCCGAAGGCTGCTGCTGTCGGCAACGGCTTCATGTATCTAACCCCTCTTGAGAGAAAGCACTTGCTCTACAGTGCTGTGGGACATTAATGGGCTGATGCTGATATACCTACGTATACTAGTATAGGTGTTCAAGGAGGCTTTATTAGATATTCAAAATTGCAATTATTGTGCAGGCCTAATATTTTCTGAGTTATGTTATTGGAGTTTATCGATTTGACATAGCGGGAATGACCCAAAAATCGAACATCTCCCATAGGGAGATAGAAATTATATGTATGTTATGGAAATATTTCAATATTTTCATAATATATTGTTAAACGAAGCTTTCTTTTTGTCAATACTTCTGTAATATCTAATTAAATTAAGCTTAGACTCTGTGAACAGTACTTGGCGGATACACTGCCTAGATAAGAATTTGATGATTGAATGAATGAAAAAAAGAACTGTTGTTCACAGTGTGTAAAATTATCTATTGGCTGAAAGGGACATCATAATGTATGCGTGTACCATGGAACCAGTATTACCTATGATTCTGAACCCACTAGCGTCGGAATTTTTCGTCGCAATTTTCTTATATTTTTCGATTTTACAAGCTTTTTATTAACTTGCAATGTATGTATGTTCGGTTCAAATCTTGCAACTGAATATTGAACTACTTCCTCTTATCCTACGAAGTTGAATTTTTACATGTTGGTTCAGTTCCAATGACAATGCATTTTTATGGTAAGCATGACCTAAATCGACATCCAGGATTAGCTCCAGATAAAAAAAATCTTTAACGGTTAACAGCACAGACACGAAAATTTGTGTACGCATTTTATTATGATAGTCGGTTTTAAGTTTTACCGTGACATGGTTGCTGCACTCGGGGTTGGGTCCTGACTAGGGCACTCCTCAATGGATAGCAGCACAGACATGACATTTTGTATGCGCATTCAATTGTGAAAGTTCGTGCTAAGTTTCACCATGACTTACTAAAAAATAAAAATAAAATTACTACTAAAATAATAATTATAAACAAACTTTTATTAAAATTCTCTAAAAACAAGAAAATAATCTTTAAATTAAATCAAACTCATCAATTTATTACATTATACAATAAATTTATTTATATGATATAAAAGCTTGTCGTAAGATACTAAATAAACAAGAATACAATAACTTGACCTTGACACAAGTAATTCTAAGAAAAAATGTATGTAAAGGGCACACGGTTACAAACTAATACAACGCGAGTAACACAGTCATGCGCGTCATCTACGGGCGGGCGACCGACTGTCGACGCGAGCGGCGGCGATGGTTAACGCGGAGCGAGGCAGTAACTTTGTATGCGCGGCCAACAGAAAGCGCGCGCCGTAACTTGTTACAGCGGCGGCGCGTGAGCAACGCTACATGTATGTATTTCATGAAATTGTAAATCTCGCGACAAGCTTTTATATCATAATAAATTTATTGTATGATGTAACAAATTGATGGGTTTGATTTAATTAAAAGTTTTTTGTTTTTAGAGAATTTAAATAAAAGCTTGTTTTTAAAAATGTTTTTTTTTACTATTAATTTTTTTCTGCAGATATTTTTACTTTATAGTGTACTAGCTGTGTCCTCACGGCTCCGCCCACGTAAGAAGTTTTATTCCAGTAATAAATACAGCCTATGCTACTCAGTAATAATGTAGGTTTTTAACGGCAAAAGAATTTTTGAAATCGATCCAGAAGTTTTTAAGTTTATTCGTTACATACAAAAATACAAATCTTTCCTCTTTATAATATTAGTATAGATAAAATCATTATTGTTGCCTATCTCAATGCAATAAAAAAACACATAAATATCACCTAAAACAGCAATGAAAATCAAACTTAAAAAGTGCTCCCGATCAGCTATTTTGCTAAAGTTCACGAGCCGAGGATACCGCATTACAGTAGGCAGTAGTCACTGAGCTAGCGCTACTACTTTGTCTACTATCTCGCTCACTCAAACTCCCGCTACGCCGCTGGGAAATTTCGACAAAGCTATAGCGGCCAGTGCCTATGTATATAACAGATGCGTTATTTAGACTAGTACTAAATTCATAGCATGTAGGTACACATAAACACCCTTCCAAAGAATCGACTGACATTGCTTTATTTTTACCTAAGTCCAAAGACGACTCCATGGATTGACTCTGTTCTGACGACTATTTTCTAAAATATTATTTACGTTGTATGTTTTTATTTTTATTTTGTAGCTATACACACATACGTAGCCATAATTTTAATAGTTTTTTTCCCTATTTTTAATAGCTAAATATCACTCAGATCAAAATACAATTACTGTCGATAGCGCGCGGGAAATCCAATGACACAGACCCGTCGCTGACACTAGTCAGCAGCGGACTGAGGGGGAATTGATTGCATACAAAAATGCACGCGAACTAGCTTATGCCGTAAGGTCGTAACCGCCAAAACAGTATTTTTCGTTTAAAATAAAGACTATCGCTAATTTTATAAAATCGAATTATTATTTTGAAGTGTATGCTTAGACTAAACTATATACAAAATATTGAGGTTGAAATCTGTCTCGTTTCCCTGTAAAATTAAAATCTATGTTTTTGAAGAGCAGTTTTTGATATTTTTTTCTGTGCTGTAAAAGTTATCCAATCGTGTAAAGCAATTACTAAATTGATCTTAAAGACATGATAAATGAAGTGTATAAATATAAGTTCAGAATGTTTTGTAATTGCTGAGAAATATTAAAATCCCTGCCGCCAATATTTTCAATTCGTCGTCTTAATATTATAGTGAAAAAACTTAATTACTAAAGAGAGATTTTATATGCACTCTGTATTATGAAAATAACTTATCTAAGATGTAAGATTTGGCATACCTTTTGAATGAACAAAGAACTGCAACATTTGTAATTTTTTCTAAGAAACATGGATTAAAATGTAATTTAGGTTGCTTAGTAATAGCACCTAATTAGTAATAACTTGCAATATATTATATTAATAGCTGTCAATGAATCATCACACTCGAGTTTTAAAGTGACTAGTACCTATATCATATAATATGATAACTTTATAAATTTATTTATTTAATTTTTTTGCTGTTATTTGAATATAATTGTAAGGATAAATTAATTATTGCCTTATCTGTCATCCACGTCATCACTATTATAAAGTGCGAAATCCATTAGTAGTTATCTTTTGCAACCAACATTCATTGTGGACATACAGCAAGCCGACTTATGGAAGTTTTATTGACTAAGCAAGCACTTACTTCAATAACTTGCTAGTAAATATAACTACTAGCTATCTTGCTATTGATTTTGTAGCACTTTTATTTTATTCAATACATTTTATTGCATATGCTATAGGAATATTTTCTTCTAGAATCAAACTCACTCAATTGCTGAAGTAGGACCAAAACGTCCGTAATTGGCTGATTGACGTTTATGGCGACAATCTGTACACCATTTCTACCAATAACTCATGAGCATGATCACTCACACATCTGAAATCCATTTGTGGGCTTTCATAGGGCCCTCATCCTTGAACTACACCAAAACCTGCCTCGAGTTGCTCGGCGATTGAACCTACTGATACTCAATTAAAACTTTTTAAATCACAAGTTATTTGTCACCAGGTCGCAGAAATTACGTTCAACCTATGGTACCGGTTGTCGGAGGAGGTGTATCAACGCGACTACCAGCCTCTTACGGACTCTTTCAAGCCTCACATAGAGAGGCTGATCGAGGCGCTGGCGAGGCACTGCCAATGCGAGCCCGATCATACACAGCTGCCTGACGAGGGAGATGAGTTCTACGTAAGTGGATAAAGACTCTTTAGGCTAATCTACCCCATCTCTTCATTAGAGGTCATCTTTTATTTTGGCAGCAATATCCACCTGGATACTTTTATAATATGATTCAGTGGTCATTCAAAAACAAAATACTGCACCTGCTTCATTGATTTAGAGAACACTAGCGACCCACCCCGGCTTCGCACAGGTGCAATGTAGATACTAATGTGGGCCATATAAACTCAAACTATTTATTTATAAACCTTCCTCTTGAATCAGTATCTATTGCTGAAAACTGCATTAAAATCCGTTGCGTAGTTTAAAAGATCTAAGCGTACAGACAGCGGGAGCGACTTTGTTTTATACTATGTAAAGATATATAATTACACTTTTTGTGAAAGAGCCTTTAAATTAGCAGTAAACTGCTTTAGGCAAAGTAAAATTATTGAATCCTCGAAACGCGTAAATCACATCAAAATGGTACTAAATCGAACTTTCTCTTCATCAGGAATTCCGCAGCAAAGTAATGGGTCTGATCAAGGATGTGGTCTTCATAGTGGGCTCCAGCTCAGTGTTCCGTCAGATGTTTGCGGTTCTCCACGCTGATATCAGCTGGGAGCAGACTGAAGCCGCGCTCTTTGTGATGCAAGCCGTCGCTAAGAATATATTGCCGTGAGTGAGAAATTACCACCCTGTACACATGGATATCGTAAAAGGAGGCTGAAGGATGGTTTCGTGTGCGAGGGCTACCCAGAATGTGGAGTCCAGTTTACAGGAAAACGTCCTTCAACGTCATTATTTATTTAACTTCATTCTGTCGATTCAAAATTATTTGTGCAGTACAAGAATTGATTTACATTCATAATTTATCTTCATCTTTTCGTGTGGTTATTGACTAACCTGGTGTCAGAGTTTCTGCCGCCCATGGGCCTCTGACTTGGCTTCACATGCCGTCGAAAAATATCTCTCAGGCATGCCGGCTTCCTCACGATGTTTTCCTTCACCGTTTTTAAGCAAGTGATAATTATACAATACGCACATGAATCCGAAAAGTCAGAGGTGGGTGCCTTGGGTTCGAACTTTAGATCTATGACTTGGCAGTCTGACGGTCACACTACTAGGCTATCACTGCTATTCATAATTGAAATCACGACATCAAGATACGATACTAATTCACCGATTTTTTCAGCAGTGAAGAATACGAGTACGTCCCGAAGGTCGTGGAAGCAATCCTGTCTATGCCCGAGGGTACCCACCTCGCCGTCAGGAAGACTTGCATCCTGCTTCTGGGCGAACTGTGCGAGTGGATAGAACGCCACTCGGAGTGCCTCGAGCCTTGTCTGCAGTTCCTCATCAGAGCGCTTCATGATAAGCAGCTGGCATATGCTGCGGCTACTGCATTACAGGTCAGTGACATTATGAAACTAACCTTTTTACTATCATCTTTGTCCATGCTATATTCCAGAGTCCTGCCATCCATAATGCAAGTTTAATCTTAGCCCAGATGCTAGAGCATCTGTAGAATCTATATTACATAATGACTATGCTTGACTATAATATTTTAAAACTGGAAATAAAGAATATTAATAATAATATAAAATTCCGCAGAACATTTGTCGCGCGTGTCGTGCGCAGGCGTCGTGTCACGTGTCGACCCTGCTGCGCGCGGCGGCTGCTAGCGATCAGCTGTCGCTAACTCCTCATGCTGCCAGTGCCGTCATGAGAGCACTTGCTTCCGCTATTGGAAGATTACCCCATGATCAGGTGAGTTGGGAGTCGAGGACATTTTTTCAATAAACTATAAAGTTAATTTCTAATTTTAATTTTGTACTTAAATTCGAATTTTAACTTGTCATCTTAACACAGCAGAGAAAATAAAAATGTTCTAATTTAAATATGCATCGCTGATGTATATCAACATTATATCAGTATTTGTACAGCAGTCAAACGTTTATGCATCTGGTGTTAATTCGTGCATAGTACTTGTTACCTATTCTGTGGTGACAAAGATATTAAACTAATTTTTAATAAGTGATGAGACTAAATTTACATGTAAATCTAGAACTACTTTTAACTGTAACTTGTGTGCTACCCAAAAACGACAAAGAATTGTTGAAATTTTAAGAAAAATTGACAATAATTTGTTTTATTCCCATAGCTAAACGTCTACATAACATATCTACTTCTAGCTAACAATCGCAATGCGCGAAGCCGTAGGCGTACAAATTGGGGGTCTGTCCGAGCTCATGAAGTCCGACCGGGAGGTTCGTAAGGGAACAAGTTCTGATCCCGCCGTGTGGCTGGATAGAGTCGCGGCGTTGTTCCGCGACGTGGACGTGCCCAGCACCGAGCTCGCGGAGACGCACCCGTGCGTGCCCGCGCTGTCCGATGCTTGGCCGGTGCTGCAAGATGCGCTGGATAAGTGAGTACACCAATGGGCGCAAGCTTATACCTAAAAAAGAAGAAATGCCCGTCGTCAGCACGCTGGGCAAGTAGGTAAGTGACCGCAGAGCCGGTCTTCTCGGTGCTCCTCTGTGTCACTGGCATACGATAGGAGGCTGGCAAATAGTGCGTGTATTCCAAGATGAGCGTGTCTCTCTGGGTTGCAATGTAGTCTGTCCACACAGGTACGCGTCAGACGGGCGCGTCATGGAGCGCTGGTGCCGCTGCGTGCGCTTCGGCCAATGTAGTCTGTCCACACAGGTACGCGTCAGACGGGCGCGTCATGGAGCGCTGGTGCCGCTGCGTGCGCTTCGGCCAATGTAGTCTGTCCACACAGGTACGCGTCAGACGGGCGCGTCATGGAGCGCTGGTGCCGCTGCGTGCGCTTCGGCCAATGTAGTCTGTCCACACAGGTACGCGTCAGACGGGCGCGTCATGGAGCGCTGGTGCCGCTGCGTGCGCTTCGGCCAATGTAGTCTGTCCACACAGGTACGCGTCAGACGGGCGCGTCATGGAGCGCTGGTGCCGCTGCGTGCGCTTCGGCCAATGTAGTCTGTCCACACAGGTACGCGTCAGACGGGCGCGTCATGGAGCGCTGGTGCCGCTGCGTGCGCTTCGGCCAATGTAGTCTGTCCACACAGGTACGCGTCAGACGGGCGCGTCATGGAGCGCTGGTGCCGCTGCGTGCGCTTCGGCCAATGTAGTCTGTCCACACAGGTACGCGTCAGACGGGCGCGTCATGGAGCGCTGGTGCCGCTGCGTGCGCTTCGGCCAATGTAGTCTGTCCACACAGGTACGCGTCAGACGGGCGCGTCATGGAGCGCTGGTGCCGCTGCGTGCGCTTCGGCCAATGTAGTCTGTCCACACAGGTACGCGTCAGACGGGCGCGTCATGGAGCGCTGGTGCCGCTGCGTGCGCTTCGGCCAATGTAGTCTGTCCACACAGGTACGCGTCAGACGGGCGCGTCATGGAGCGCTGGTGCCGCTGCGTGCGCTTCGGCCAATGTAGTCTGTCCACACAGGTACGCGTCAGACGGGCGCGTCATGGAGCGCTGGTGCCGCTGCGTGCGCTTCGGCCAATGTAGTCTGTCCACACAGGTACGCGTCAGACGGGCGCGTCATGGAGCGCTGGTGCCGCTGCGTGCGCTTCGGCCAATGTAGTCTGTCCACACAGGTACGCGTCAGACGGGCGCGTCATGGAGCGCTGGTGCCGCTGCGTGCGCTTCGGCCAATGTAGTCTGTCCACACAGGTACGCGTCAGACGGGCGCGTCATGGAGCGCTGGTGCCGCTGCGTGCGCTTCGGCCAATGTAGTCTGTCCACACAGGTACGCGTCAGACGGGCGCGTCATGGAGCGCTGGTGCCGCTGCGTGCGCTTCGGCCAATGTAGTCTGTCCACACAGGTACGCGTCAGACGGGCGCGTCATGGAGCGCTGGTGCCGCTGCGTGCGCTTCGGCCAATGTAGTCTGTCCACACAGGTACGCGTCAGACGGGCGCGTCATGGAGCGCTGGTGCCGCTGCGTGCGCTTCGGCCAATGTAGTCTGTCCACACAGGTACGCGTCAGACGGGCGCGTCATGGAGCGCTGGTGCCGCTGCGTGCGCTTCGGCCAATGTAGTCTGTCCACACAGGTACGCGTCAGACGGGCGCGTCATGGAGCGCTGGTGCCGCTGCGTGCGCTTCGGCCAATGTAGTCTGTCCACACAGGTACGCGTCAGACGGGCGCGTCATGGAGCGCTGGTGCCGCTGCGTGCGCTTCGGCCAATGTAGTCTGTCCACACAGGTACGCGTCAGACGGGCGCGTCATGGAGCGCTGGTGCCGCTGCGTGCGCTTCGGCCAATGTAGTCTGTCCACACAGGTACGCGTCAGACGGGCGCGTCATGGAGCGCTGGTGCCGCTGCGTGCGCTTCGGCCAATGTAGTCTGTCCACACAGGTACGCGTCAGACGGGCGCGTCATGGAGCGCTGGTGCCGCTGCGTGCGCTTCGGCCAATGTAGTCTGTCCACACAGGTACGCGTCAGACGGGCGCGTCATGGAGCGCTGGTGCCGCTGCGTGCGCTTCGGCCAATGTAGTCTGTCCACACAGGTACGCGTCAGACGGGCGCGTCATGGAGCGCTGGTGCCGCTGCGTGCGCTTCGGCCAATGTAGTCTGTCCACACAGGTACGCGTCAGACGGGCGCGTCATGGAGCGCTGGTGCCGCTGCGTGCGCTTCGGCCAATGTAGTCTGTCCACACAGGTACGCGTCAGACGGGCGCGTCATGGAGCGCTGGTGCCGCTGCGTGCGCTTCGGCCAATGTAGTCTGTCCACACAGGTACGCGTCAGACGGGCGCGTCATGGAGCGCTGGTGCCGCTGCGTGCGCTTCGGCCAATGTAGTCTGTCCACACAGGTACGCGTCAGACGGGCGCGTCATGGAGCGCTGGTGCCGCTGCGTGCGCTTCGGCCAATGTAGTCTGTCCACACAGGTACGCGTCAGACGGGCGCGTCATGGAGCGCTGGTGCCGCTGCGTGCGCTTCGGCCAATGTAGTCTGTCCACACAGGTACGCGTCAGACGGGCGCGTCATGGAGCGCTGGTGCCGCTGCGTGCGCTTCGGCCAATGTAGTCTGTCCACACAGGTACGCGTCAGACGGGCGCGTCATGGAGCGCTGGTGCCGCTGCGTGCGCTTCGGCCAATGTAGTCTGTCCACACAGGTACGCGTCAGACGGGCGCGTCATGGAGCGCTGGTGCCGCTGCGTGCGCTTCGGCCAATGTAGTCTGTCCACACAGGTACGCGTCAGACGGGCGCGTCATGGAGCGCTGGTGCCGCTGCGTGCGCTTCGGCCAATGTAGTCTGTCCACACAGGTACGCGTCAGACGGGCGCGTCATGGAGCGCTGGTGCCGCTGCGTGCGCTTCGGCCAATGTAGTCTGTCCACACAGGTACGCGTCAGACGGGCGCGTCATGGAGCGCTGGTGCCGCTGCGTGCGCTTCGGCCAATGTAGTCTGTCCACACAGGTACGCGTCAGACGGGCGCGTCATGGAGCGCTGGTGCCGCTGCGTGCGCTTCGGCCAATGTAGTCTGTCCACACAGGTACGCGTCAGACGGGCGCGTCATGGAGCGCTGGTGCCGCTGCGTGCGCTTCGGCCAATGTAGTCTGTCCACACAGGTACGCGTCAGACGGGCGCGTCATGGAGCGCTGGTGCCGCTGCGTGCGCTTCGGCCAATGTAGTCTGTCCACACAGGTACGCGTCAGACGGGCGCGTCATGGAGCGCTGGTGCCGCTGCGTGCGCTTCGGCCAATGTAGTCTGTCCACACAGGTACGCGTCAGACGGGCGCGTCATGGAGCGCTGGTGCCGCTGCGTGCGCTTCGGCCAATGTAGTCTGTCCACACAGGTACGCGTCAGACGGGCGCGTCATGGAGCGCTGGTGCCGCTGCGTGCGCTTCGGCCAATGTAGTCTGTCCACACAGGTACGCGTCAGACGGGCGCGTCATGGAGCGCTGGTGCCGCTGCGTGCGCTTCGGCCAATGTAGTCTGTCCACACAGGTACGCGTCAGACGGGCGCGTCATGGAGCGCTGGTGCCGCTGCGTGCGCTTCGGCCAATGTAGTCTGTCCACACAGGTACGCGTCAGACGGGCGCGTCATGGAGCGCTGGTGCCGCTGCGTGCGCTTCGGCCAATGTAGTCTGTCCACACAGGTACGCGTCAGACGGGCGCGTCATGGAGCGCTGGTGCCGCTGCGTGCGCTTCGGCCAATGTAGTCTGTCCACACAGGTACGCGTCAGACGGGCGCGTCATGGAGCGCTGGTGCCGCTGCGTGCGCTTCGGCCAATGTAGTCTGTCCACACAGGTACGCGTCAGACGGGCGCGTCATGGAGCGCTGGTGCCGCTGCGTGCGCTTCGGCCAATGTAGTCTGTCCACACAGGTACGCGTCAGACGGGCGCGTCATGGAGCGCTGGTGCCGCTGCGTGCGCTTCGGCGTGCGCTGCGGGGGGCGGCGCGCGGCCGCGCTGGCGCCGGCGCTGGCGGGCCGGCTGCAGCAGCTGTACCGCTGCAGCCCGCACTCGTGCGTGCTGTACCTGGCCTCCGTGCTGCTGGACGAGCTGGCCGGCGTGGCGGGCGCCGTGCCGCACCTGGTGGCGCTGCTGCAGGACGTCATGCCGCGCGCCTTCCACCTGCTGCAGCACCAGAACGGCCTCAAGGAGAATCCGGATACGGTCGACGATCTGTTTCGGCTTTGTATAAGGTGTGTGTTGCCATTATACTTGGCTGAAAGATTTGACATACTACACACTGACATTCCCAAAATATAACACTTGAATTACACACGTCTAAATACTGTACACTCACACGACATAACCGTAGAATATTTTAGACTAACCAGCCTAAGACTAGCATTGTTTCAAAACTAAAATAAAACATCAACTCCCGCGTTTTTTTATACAACAGTACAGTAGCTCTACATAAATTACTCGGTAAATAGTAATAATTATCACTCAACCATAGATTCTTGCAACGCATCCCGCTGGAGTTCCTCTCGTCGGGCGCGCTTCCGACCGTGATGCAATGCGCTATGCTGGCGTGTGCGCTGGACCACCGGGAGGCTAACTCGTCCGTCATGAAGTTCCTGTACGACTTCGCCAAGGTGGCCAACACCACGCGCTCCGACAAGCAGCAGATTAAAGGTAAACGTACTGAAGTACTACCGACTCCATAAGATAACTAAAACAGTTCCCTGTTGGATATAGACCTGGCAAAAAGGAAGTAATGGCTGTACTCATCAAAAGTGAGTTAAGTTACCTCACACCCTTGATGGTGCTTCTCAACACTGCCCTGAAATTGAAAATGGTTGCATGTTTTCTATGGCTTCTTACTAGCTGGGCATACTCCAGCTTTCGTCCTCTTTGGCCATTATTGGTATAATAGTGATCTTGTATCACTTGTCAATCAGTCACCAAATATGCGCAGGAGTGGAGAACTTACATTTAGTGCTCGGCCCTGCATCGACACAAAAAATATTTGTAGAAAGATCTTGGTTTTAGATTTTGACTTCTGAAAACTAAAAAGCTGAAGACCTTTGCTCTTCTACAGCTTTAGCCGACACCGCTCTCTCAACGTACGGCGAGGACCTATGCTACACGTTGATTGAAGCCAGCGTGTTACATCTCCACTCGTACATGTTGGCGGAAGTGGCCGAGGTGCTGATGGAGCTTCTGGAGTGGCAGAAGGCGGCCGGCGTCGACTGGCTGCAGAGTGCTGTGCAGAGACTGCCGCGCGACAGGCCCGCTGTCGCTACGGAGCAGCAGTGCTGGCAGTTCCATCAGTACGCTATGAGGTAAGGGTGCATCTCTGTATAGGACCGACTGGCTGCAGAGTGCTGTGCAGCGACTGCCGCGCGACAGGCCCGCTGTCGCTACGGAGCAGCAGTGCTGGCAGTTCCATCAGTACGCTATGAGGTAAGGGTGCATCTCTGTATAGGACCGACTGGCTGCAGAGTGCTGTGCAGCGACTGCCGCGCGACAGGCCCGCTGTCGCTACGGAGCAGCAGTGCTGGCAGTTCCATCAGTACGCTATGAGGTAAGGGTGCATCTCTGTATAGGACCGAAAGCGTCCACTTGTGAAGATAGACCTTATGACCTCTATAATGGAAGGTCTGATAAAGAATGATGCAATATCCCCTAGGAAACAGATTGGTAATCGCAGTAAGCAGTTACAAGCGACAGAAAGACGCTGCTGCCACTCATCTTGATATTTTTCATAGTCTCCTACTGTTAAAAGTATGGAAACAGAGGGGTTGGCTTTTTGGCGAAAACCACTCTGCAATGTAAATTGATTTAAATAACTTGTGGCTCTTTGTTCACAGGGCAGAGAAATGTAAGGAAATGACTCGACTACTGCGCGACTTTGCGAGACTGTACCGATAAGATATAACAGATATGTACTACAAATTATTGAACCAAAACAAACGACTTTTAGTCCTATCACACCGGACTAAGACTGAGTGACACAAAACTTTCGACCTTAGTACAGTGTTAATAAACAAAAATTTTGATTGAGTTTTATAAAATACGGGGACTAAGCTACACTAGTGAAGTGAATTTGCTAAACGAAACTATGGTTATAACTGTTAATAAGTGTAGCAATTTGTAAAGCCTTGGATCTGTGACCACAAGTAATCAGAGATAGCAATATAGGTTATATAATATTCGTGTTCTACCAAACAATATACCATAGACAAAGGTCCGCTTTTTATAATCACAGGCAATTTATTTAGTTACTAAAAAGACAAGTGAATTGTGTGTTTATTTTTGTTGTTTACTTTATACTAATATGGACAAATTAGATTTAATACGATTTGACAATCTCGCCTGTGATTTTCGAATAATACAAATATAATTCGGCGGCTATTTGCCAAAGATGGTATCAGGTCCGATGCGAAATAAGGACCTATCCCTATGAGTGTTCATTTATCAAACCAATTCCACAAGAAAACCCAATTGAACTCGTCAAGGGCCAAGCTTACCTTTCTGATGTGCTAATGTTATTTTTAATTTAAAAAATCAATCGATTTTACGTAACCCCAATTGTAAAAATACAATACCTAGGGTTAAGTTTTGCTATTTTCTACATCGACAGTCGTCACAAGATCTAAGGCTAGTTATCATAATTCGTTATCGTGTGTAGTTAGTAGTGCAGCCGCACTCCCGAGCAATAATAAATAATACGTTGGGTTCAACGTCTAATACATAGATACGTCTCTTGTATTTTGTTCTGATTTTACTTTATATGATGTTGTGTTTTCTTGTAGTTATTATAAGAATGTAGATTTGGCCCGAGGAGAATAAACATAGATGAAATGCGCGGCGTCGTAATCAGGGCATCGGTTGTGGAATAATTAAAGCCACTGTGAAATTAAATTATGGTACACCTAATTATGTGACGAGGATAAAATAATGATGTCTATAACAGCGATATTAAACTATAATGATTAGTAATATGGCGAGTTGGCTTCACAAGTCGTGGTGCTTTAACCAATCTACGTATTGTTTCTTTTGTATTAACTCACCGTCTAGCGTCTGCGGGAAGAAATACGGACGTCCACAAAGAATTTTGTTAAAACTTACTATTATGTAATTATTGCAAAACTACAAGAAAATTTAACAGTTAAATAATTAAGCCCTCTAACTTGATTTATGATCAAACATAATGACGTATCGCCCGATCAGTAGGTAAGTATCAACTTTCGATTGATGCAGATTATATTTTGTTATATTATACTCACTTTTATTTTGAATGTGATACTACGCATTGAATTGTAAATATTTATTATAAATGTTTACTTTTACATACGTTTTTTATTTACAATCTAAAACACTAAAACATTACATTATTTTATTCTTAAAATATGTTATCCTAATATTTAATTATATAATAAAATATTTAAAAAGAGATTACATACAACAGAAATATTTAATTATTCACTAGTATGGATCAATTTAAGATATTGTAACAAAGGTAAGCGATACTATTCCAGATAGCAAGGTGTCTCAAACCTTTAAACCATTTCAGAACATTTAAATTATATAACAATGATTTACCAGGAATATTATTTAAATTATGAAAATTATTTTTGCAATTTAGTTGCAGTTTGCCGTTCTAAGAATGATGTACATACATACAATCACGTCTATTTTCCATCAGGGTAGGTAGACTATATCGGGTGTAAAAATAAACTTAACGAAGCCGAGAGCCACGTATTCTTCCCATCATTACGAAGATTTTTTGGTATTGGACCTTACCCGGGGACCGACTGGTTACGGAGATATTGAAGGTCAAAGTCACCTTATTTTAGAACGGTTTTCACAAAAACTAAGTTTAAATGTTATTACTAAACATTCTTCTATACAAAAATTATCAACATTTTCGAAATGTAGGCAGTCTGCTGCGCGCGCGCTTACATTACGCCCTACAATTAAAAGCTGTTTTTTAATACCAAAAAATAAGTCATTTCCCAGCAATTATTTTTGCTGTATGTTACTTAGTTTGATGTACAGTATGCGTAGACTTTGGTTTCGTTAAGGCTATTTTTACACCCAGTAGATTTCCACCTGCTACGTTCCTGACACGCCCTTTTTGCTTCATCTACATTCATTATTATTCTGATTGTAGAATGAGGTTATAGCACAAAATAATAAATGTAATACTACTACGTACAGAAACCTCACTCCCGAAGAAATGCGTTAAATACCTAGAAAAATGTGCTCTGAGCAGTCGTAATTGAGCTTTTTAGTATCAGGCGGAAGCGCTCTTAGGCATGTTTTCATAACTAAAGGCCTGGTCAGACAGAGTCCGTGGCTGGGTGATATTCACGTCGCGTGTTGATCACGTGCTCTTTGCGTACGAATTAAGATGAGTCTATGATAATGAATGAAAGACTCCACAGAGACTGCCATGCGAAGCTTGGCGTGGTGTGGTAGTTACTGTGTGCCGTCGCGTGGTAGTTTCTGTGTGGCGTCTTCCATACATTGTCCTAGTAATTCGCATGCCAAGAGCACGCAATCAACACGCGACGTGAATATCACACCCAACCACGCTTTTTGACTAGGCCTTTAACCTCGGGAGTGCAAACTCTGACGGGCGTTGTTGACCCGCGGTTCGATTGCTATTTTAAACAATTTTGTAGAATGGGCTCCTAGTCATAGCGATTGTTGTCATAAGAGATTATCGCAAGACCCAAGTATCATCAGTTACACCAATAATACAAATAAAGGAACTAGGAATAAATAAAATGATACCAAACTATTTCTTCTTAGTATTCTTAGGGCTTGATAAAGTGACAAAACTGACCCGTCTAGGAGCCTTCGGACTTGGAGCAGATTTAACGGCCACCTGATCCTTAACATCAGTCACTTTAGCTTGCTTGAAGAAATTATTATCATTGTTTATATTCAACATAGTTTTTGGAGTACTGGGCTGACTGACAATATTGTTGGTATTAGAACTTTTTGGAGTATCAAGTTTGACTGTATTTTTTTCTTCCACATCTTTAGTACTTTTGGGGGTGCCAAGTTCCGTATTTTTCTTTGCAAAAGTATTTTTTACTGTGTCCTTTTTAGGTGAATCTGGTGAGGTTGATGAAGATTTTGCTCCTTGAGTGTCTTCATACACTAGTTTGATGTCTTCACTGTCCTCAATGACCATTATTTCTGAATCCTTAGCAGATTCTGTCTCCTTGGGTTTTATAATTTCAGTGTTGCTGTTATCAGACCATGAAGGCATAGCCACTTCATTGTAGACATCTATTTTGATGGGAGTTTTCTGTTGCGGTTCAATTTTCTGCTTCTTTGGGGATTTTTCTGGTGCTTTGAATTTGATAAAGGAATCCATCTTGCCGGTTGGTTTAGATTCTTTAACTTCTTTCGTCTTTTCCGCTCCTACCTTTTGTGCTTCTACTGGTTGTTCTTCAACTTCCATGGGTTCTGTGAAAAGATATACAATTTGGATTGAATTCAATAAATGGAGACAGCGTTTAGTTTAATGAAAACCACAATAATATTTATGTTACATTGTTATATGTGTGACTTCAATATTTCAAACATTGGTATCTTCCTCAATTCTGAAATAAAGAGTTTAAAGAACTTGCTGCCAAGAAAACGAAAGCCTGTCGTATTTACCTGGTGCAGCTGCACTGGTGGGTTCTGCAGCAACTTCATCAGGCAGTACTTCTCCCAGCTCGCCGTCCGCGAACGTGATAACAGAGCAGTACCCGTCTGTACTCGACGCAACCAGCGTCCGGCCGTCCGAAGACCATGTCAGATCTGTCAGCCTGCAAATAAAGTTCATTTATCAATATTTAGGTTGAACTTTATTGATGTTCACCAGAATTTAACGAGTGTGGACTAAGGAGAGCGACATTAGAAAAACTAGGCAGTAAGCAGTGGGTACCCACTGACATTTACTTCAATCTTGGAGCAATATTACTGGTCAAGTTTTAATTAGTACCTATATATAGCAAAGTAAGTATCCATCTAATATCAAACCTCAGCCGGTTTAACCTTATAGTTTAGAGCGGGACCACTTTCTACCCAGCGACGATACACTCAAATCTGTGGACACATCCAAATAAATATAATACTAATCACTTACCTAGTATAATGTATATTATTAATCAGTGCTATGGGCGTCTTCTGCTGCGTGTCATACACGAGCACGGAGCGCTTGGTGCCTATAGCCAGCAGCATGCGGCGAGTGGTCGGGAACGACGCGCTCGGCCCTCCCGCCCGCGGCGAGTACAGGCGCGGGCACCAGCGGGTCACCAGCGCCGACGAGCCGCACGGGAGGATACACGCTGGACTAACACACGATACATACTAGCTTTACACTTTTGCATCAACACCGATGGTTATTTCACCACCTATAATCGTCGTTGATGAGAAACAAGGTGGATTACGAGCGATGATTTAGAGAATTAGCAAAACGACAGTTTTGTAAACACTAAAGGTGTGATTTCGGGGGACGCGGCAAACGGCAGGCGGCAGACGGCGACGGCATGTGCCGCGACGGCAGACGGGATTACTTTGCAGTATTAATTTGTATGAGACCGATTCCAAAATACGACTGCAGCTGCCGCGCGGCAGGTCGTGACTTGCTTTGACGCGTAGCGGCAGACGGCACTGCCGCACAAACACAGTACTGCCGTTGAAGTTCGACATTATGGGTCCGTTCGTTTTGCCCCCGGTTTCGATTGCCCCCGTTCGTTTTGCACAGACATGATGACAGAAAGTTGACAGAAGAGACAATCGCAAGTTATAAGTATTGCCGCGACGTAACTGCAGTGCCTGCTGCCGGCTTCGGAATCTATACAACGGTAACAAAAGCCCGACAGCATTTGCTATCGGCCGTCTGCCGCGTCACGCGAAATCACACCTTTATAGTCCAATACATTCACAAAATTAAGCTTATCATTCTTAAGCTCCGGCTACACGCTCCGTCTTACCTGCGCAGTTAAAACATCGCAGTCCAATCTTTAGCAAGTCAACGATTGTACGAGCCGTGCTTTTTTGCGCGAGCTACCGTACAGTTACGCAGGCAAGACGGAGCGTGTAGCTGCGGCTTTAGACTGTGTAGCAGTGTTAGAACCGTGCATATCACTCCTGTATTCCCCAAAAGGACAGACAAAGGTGTACAATCACATTTGGCTGATGAGTATAAGGCTGTTAAACAGTAACGAAAATTAAATAATATAACTTTAAAATAAAGTACACTTACACTTTCAAGGAGTATCGCGTGTAGATGTAAACTGCGTTAATGGGGTTGATGTCTAGTTTCCCCTGCTCGGGCTCCACTCGGCCGGCCGGCACTGCTATCAGTAAACCATCTGGGCTGAACTGTAGCCTCCTGATAATAATATTGTCATTTAAAACTTATGTTACTACCAGCTTTCTTCAATGGATAAATGCTCTGATCAGGGCCGTCTCTACCCGGGGTTGCAAGCGGTGCAGGGCACCCGGTCGCTGACGCATAAGGGGCGCCAAGGAAGCCCTGAAGGCGGATGCTGAGGCTAGAAATTATTTTACTAAGCAGTACCTTACACTGACCATATACAAGGTTAGTCGGAAAGGGGGTACTAAGCCGAAAGGGTGTTAAAGTACCTATAATAAGGGATAACTTTGGTTCTACAACTTTCCCCAAAACTCGATAGTTTAAGAGAAATAGCTTTTCAAAGATTTTGTAAAAAATATGCTAAAATCTATCTATCCATAGCTATGATCAGCTGTGTTTACTATTTAGGTCATATTTGAGGTCACGGATTAGAAACTTAACTTTCTGAATTCATAACTAAAGCGGATATGATTTTTATTTGAAAAAACTAAAAATATTTTTTTTGCATGCATATAAAAATTATAGAATTTTGAAATTTTAACATTGCTTTAAAATAGTCATCAGGGATACTTTAAGTGGCCCGCGGCTTAGTACCCCCTTTCCGACTAACCTTGTAATGATTGCTGCTACACACGGCGATAGGGGGGGGGGGGCATGCCGAAATGGCTGAATGGCCTGCGCACCCCGGCGGAAGATGAAGATAGAGACAGTCCTGGGTTTGATACTTTTCAGTATTATATTAATTGAATAACCAAAGGATGAAATGAAAACAATAGTGCAATGATCATCTTCATATAGACTTCGACATATGCAGCACATCCTCGCGAAATAATATATTCAACTTTTACGACATAGAATGAAATGGTGAGCAATTATATGACCCATTCTATAGTATAAATTGTTTTATTTTTTGCTTTATTTGGGACAACTAACAATTATACATTGCAGTATACATAATGTGAATGTATAAATATTTTCATAACTGTATAAACAACAACAATATCTTAGAACAGTAGTAGTAAGCTTACCTGTAGTAAGTCTGCAGTGTATCGTCGTGGTAGAGCCGCACTTTGACCTCATGAAGCGGGTGTTCTGAAGGGAATGGCAGGATGGCCTTACTGCTGCGAGAGGTTACCTTCTTTGTGGCCACGTCGAAAGTGCGGAATACTCTGAAATAGAGAATTAAATAATAAAATGGTAGGAGCCCTAACATGGCCAGTATCATACTTAACATCTACTCTTAAAGATAAGCCTCCTTAAAACATGGTTGGGAAGGAACATTGCCAAAGAAAGTTTTAAGCTTTAAGTGTACATTGAATGTTTTTATTAAATAAATAAATAAATCACTTGGCTAACAGATTGGTAAAGGTAGAGTTCACTTTACTAAAATATGCTAAAGAGGCTCTGCTCACTGCTGATCTCTGACCATTCTTTTGGCAACAGTAAAGCTAGCATCAAAAGTAAATGATCATAGCACAAAGTTACATGTGTTTTATTAATAAAAAACACGCTCATTATGATTCTAATAACAAATTATCCAAATTATAATAAAATGATGATAAATAGAGAATGTTTTAAGTACTTCAATTTAGGTTAGAGCAATAATTAGGACCTAAATACTGAAATATTAAGACTTGTGATGCTGCTGTATGTAGGTACATACCTAGTCTTGCCATAAATATTGTCACGAAGAAAATTTTTATTTTTATTTATTGTAAATAATATTTATTACTTTTACAGTGTGTTAGTTTAATACATAAATTTAAAACAATTTAAAATATAAAAAGCTTATTCGAAGTGGTCTCCATTGGCTGCAATACAGTCCTTTAAACGTTGAGGCCAGTTATCAATAGAAGCATGCACTCTTTCCATGGGAAAATTCTTCACTGCCAATTGTATGGATTGTTTTAGGGACTCCAAATTATCATGGCATTTAGAGCAAGCCGTACTCTCTAAAACTGACCATAAATCATAATCCAGCGAATTAAGATCGGGACTAGACGACGGCCAGTCTTCAGCTCTGATGAAGTCCGAAACATTCACTTCCATCCAAGACTGCGTGGACCGAGCTTTATGACCCGGCGCCGAGTCTTGTTGGAAGGACCATACTTGGTTATTGAACATGGTGTTGTTAAGGGGCTTAACTACCTTCTCAAGAATGGTATCTTGATACACTTGTGCCGATGTTTTGATACCTTTTTCACAAAAATATGGCTCAGTCACTCCTTCATAGCTAACACCCCACCAAACCATCACTGAAGTCGGATAATGCCCACGTTGCACCCTCTCGACTAATGAGGAAGCTTCCTTAGAGTTTTGAGCATAAATACGGTCATTTTGTTTGTCAAAATGTTGCTCAATTGTAAAGATTTTCTCATCCGTATACAAAATTTTCTTTGCGTACCGCTTTAGTAGTTGTTTCGATTTTACCACCCTATTCTTTTTTAAATTATCAGTTAAAAAATGACCAGTGCGTCTCTTATAGGCTGCAAGTCCTAAGTCATCTTTTAAAATACGCGACATGGTTCTGGGTGCTATCTTCATCTCCCGAGATAAAATCTTTTGCTTTCGGACAAGATTTCTTAGAAAATTCTTTCCCTTACTGCTTTGACCACCTTTTTCGTACGAACACTACGTGGACGGCCAGATCTTTTACTGTCACAAACAGAGGTCTCATTGTACCTATTAATAGCCCGGTACACAAACATTTGACTAATACCAAGCGTATGGAGAGTTTTAAAAATTGCATTTGGCTCCATACCAACTTTGTGTAATGCAATCACAGCGATTCGGTTCTCTTTATCACCCCACTCCATTTTAATATCGCAAAATATTGTACAACGTATTGGCGCCAAAATTAGAAAACTCAATGAACAATCGTATAAAAATGACAGATTCCAAATTCAAATGTAATATTTCTTATTTTTAATTGTAACAGTATTAATGGCCAGACTAGGTAGTATAAAGGATTTACGTTAACTCACCTATCAGTACTAGTGGAAGCAATCATCTGTCCCCTAGGATCCCAGGACACTCCTTGCACAAACCCCTTATGGTCTGTCAGTATACTGCTGTATCTACCACGGTTCAAGTCCCACATGAGAAGCTTGTTGTCAACTGAGCCTGATGCAAGGTGTAGGGAGTTAGCACTCCACGATATGTCCAGGACATCCTCCATGTGGCCTCGAAGAGTCTACATGAAAAAACGTGTTTTAAAATTACCTTTAAAAAAAGTTAAGTAACAAGTTTAACAAAAACATTAGTCTTTTAATTAGTTTTTGTTAATAACTACAATTCAAACAATACTAAACTTATTACACCAATAGGTGTTGTGGGATATAACAATATTTCAATAGAGTGCTGAGATTTCTTTACAATTTGATTCAGCATTGAAAATGAAATAAATAAATTGCCTTTTATAAAAGTTAAAAGTACCCAGGACATTCTATTCCAGTGTGAATCCACATAACTAAAACCTACCTTATGAATAACCCAGGATTCCTTATACTGTTCTTCCATCTGCTCCAACACTGGTGCTGGTTCTTTATCAGTCTTCTTCCAAATAAATATGATGGACTCATCGTCTCCTGAAGCTAAGTACTGGCCGTTAGGTGACCACCGCACTACATTCACAGCTTTCTGGTGACGCGTGAGGTCTGCTGCTACCTCAAGGTTCACTGACCCGGTGTCAGTGGTTGAAACATACCAGATCTAGAAAATTATAAATAAATATTTTTTATGTGTAGAGTGAACTTTTTTATATGGATTCGACATGGGTAGTCTCTGCGAGTTATTGTTCTAGAGTTAATCAAGAATTAATCAACATACACAGTGAAGTTTCCAAAATGTGTTTTCAATCTGATTTACATGTCATACAAAAACAAATATCCTCTTGTATTTTTACTGGAAATACTACAGAGTAGAGCTCAATTATCACTATATTATTAGTAATAAGTGTTAAATAATTTAATTATAATTAATTTAGACTTTTATAAATAAATAATAAGAAAATATTATACCAAAACATGAGAATCAGTCCCTCCTGTGGCGAGTCGTAATGGCTCATTTATATCTGCTTTTGGCTGGAAGTCCACACTTAAAACGGGATCTCTGTTATGCCACGATATTTCTGGGATAGCAAACTTCATATTTTTACTTTATTTATAGTTACAGTTTCTAAGAAATAAATAGTTTCTAATCGTAGTTTAGGTACGTATCTGTCACTTTTGCCGCTAAAAGTAAGTACCTACTTGAATTTGATTCGTTTTTTAAAATAGTCGATGTACTGTATTTCAATTTGGATACATGCAATATGGGAAGGTTTAAAGCGGAGGATACAAAGTTTGTTGTATTCAAAAAGAAAATTGTATTAATAAATTAATTACAGTTCCAGTGAAGAATCCGATGAGGAACGGAGAAATACTGAAAATCTTGCTTTTTTTTTCTCAAGTTTTCACTAATATTTTCTTATACTGGCAAGAATAAAGTTTATTTCACTG
Source organism: Amphipyra berbera (assembly GCA_910594945.2). NCBI lineage: Eukaryota > Metazoa > Arthropoda > Insecta > Lepidoptera > Noctuidae > Amphipyra > Amphipyra berbera. The sequence goes on from OU343126.1 coordinate 21,128,602, forward strand.
GCAACTCTTCCCAGATTGTCATTTCAATATCAAAAAAGTTGATGACAGTGACAGCTGCTCTTTCTTTCAGATTCCTTCTTTGACGTTTGTTGATATCGTGCTAAACGAACGCCAAAATGGTGTGTGTTTTATTCATTTTTATCCTTTTGAATCATGAAATACGCTAGCGGCAACGAATTAAATTATAGTGCTAATGTATGGTTATATGTCCAAGATGTCATTGGAGGATATATTTCATGTTCAACTTTAAAAATTTCAGGTGAACGTACCCAAACAGCGCAGGACCTACTGCAAAAAATGCAAGTGCCACAAAACTCACAAGGTGTCTCAGTACAAAAAGTCTAAGGAAAGGCACGCTGCGCAGGGCAGAAGACGTTATGACCGTAAACAACAAGGTTACGGTGGTCAGTCCAAACCCATCTTCAAAAAGAAGGTAAGAAATCATAACCTCTCAACCGAATTGTTATCGGCAATAATTGTTAACAATATTCTATGTGAATCATTATTAGCTAAGTAAATACTTACCAGATTTCTAGTAAGTAATAGAATTATAATTCTGCCGTTTGTAGTTAAAATGTTTTGTCCAATTTATACACTAGATATTAAGCCGGGTCGCCTGCGCGTGTTTAGTTCTACTCGTTACATATTTACTGGAGACCTGGCTTTAGTTGAACAAATTAGCAAACCGGGTTCTTATCTTTTATTATACTTCCCCAAAATTGATTTTTAAGATCTCAATATTTCAAAATAAACTGGGAAAGCATTATGCCATATTAATTTTGATCATCACTTGAATTAAATGCTAGCTGTTTAAATGGGTGATGAGGTGTACATTTTATTATGCACACAGCAAGCCTAAATAGCTAAAAGCTACCAGATACATTTGACATTTAATTTATCAAAAGAAAAGTCCAGACATTGCTCTATAATTATAATGTTTTTTACATTATTTGGGCCCATGATGACCTTTGAGTACTGGTTTTTCATCGTAGAGTTAAGTAATGCTTCTTCTAAAACTAGACAAAGTGGTATGGAAAGCAAACTTACTGCGAACTGAATTTGGTTTCATAAAATATTTTTTCTTTCACCCAAGAAGCATCTCTTACTTATTTCCTAAGCATTGTAACCATTTTAAATAATTTTAATTACACATCAAGCAACCATTCACAATAATTAAACATTAATTTCTTATTTCAGGCGAAAACCACAAAGAAAATTGTACTCCGTCTTGAGTGTGCCGACTGCAAGGTGAGGTCACAGGTAGCACTCAAGCGTTGCAAGCACTTCGAGTTGGGAGGAGACAAGAAGAGGAAGGGACAGATGATTCAGTTCTAGGCTGGATAATAAATAAGTTTCACTAACTTTTTGAGTTTTATTTGGAGTCCCTACCATAAGAATAACTACAGTATGGCTGCCAACATAATGCATTCTTGACTGATTATGTTTCATATTATAACATCAACCTTCAATAACCTAAAATAATTAACAGTGTTACTGCTGAGAGAATATGTTTCCTGACACCATTAAATTTGGCACCTATTTTATTTTATTGTAAGTTAATGTTGTAATATGAAACACAATCTGTCAGGAACATATTCTCTCGGGTCACACTGTATTATTTATTCTTATCACCAAAATGACTAGGTATATTTTTCACAACTCGCATCTTCAAGCGCAATGCTTTGCATTATATTAAACCTAATTCCTTCATCTGTGGATAAGGCTTTATGTGAAGTAGGTGAATAGGTAAGTAAAATATTCTATTTATGTACTTTAGTGTGGGTTATAAAAAAATAAATTCATAATTATTAACATTTTATTAAAATACATGAGCAATTTCAAAATAATTTCATTTTCCTTAACATAATATGTGTTGCAGGATGAATTAAAGTTATAAAAACCTGCATTTTCCCAATAAATAAATGTTATTTTGTTAACATTTGAATGATTCTTAAACTTATTTCTGTAACTTTAAAAATAAGATTATAGTGAAAAAAAAAACTAATTCAGATTAGCAGTTACACAATAATCTCAAATAATATATACCACAGATTATAGAAAGATATCACTCTATTATTCGGTGATAGTTAATAAGAAGTGTAGGCTATCGTCATACCTAATGTCCAACATTATACTGCGTTTGCTAATTATTTGTGGACGATCCGTGCCAAAATGATATAATTTTGTAATGCAATTTGGGAGAAGCCTGTTTCCAAGATTTGCAGATTGCAACCGACTGTGTTGATTGATAATAAGCTAAACAGCTATTTACCCAATACTTCATCTAAAACATTAGGGTCCAATCCTTCCAGTGACAATTTTAACTTCACAGCTTGTAAAGGCACACCAACTTGCACCATTTTAACAAACTTGTCATACTCTGGACGTGATGGTTTACCTTCTACGGTATCTTCCGTTTGACTTGGAGCTTCTGGTACTTTTGTGTGTTCTGTGATTTGTTGAGGAGTTTCATCTATGGGTTTTGTTTCTGTGACTTCTGCTGGTTTTTCTGCTGTGGTGGCTGTTGGGGTGTTTAATTCTGGTACAGATGAAAGCTGTAATACAAGGTCACATTAATTAGGCATGTTCTTCAGCCCTATAGGAACATAAGGACTGATGACTGGGGTTTGAAATAATCTAGTCTAAAGTAAGTTTAATAAACATCTGCCAGAAATTAAACATAGAAAAGAGTAAAGATAGAAACAAATTCAGTAGAACAAACTGATTTTATTATGCCTAAGAATGCTGCTTCAGTTGCAATTTTAACAGACAAGATTATGAATTTTAAGTGTATTCTGTGGTCCAACTCACCCTAGCTTCCAACAACACCATGGAAGCATTAACTTTCTCCAGTTTTCTATCAAAGTCCATCAACTTCTGTTCACATTTCTTCATGAAATTGTTCAAGAATTGAACATTAGTGAGCACAAAGTGGTTTACAAATGCTAATGTACGTTTTTGTTGTAATGCTGCTATCTGAAATGTAAACAAACATCATTGTTTCACTTGTAAAACTAGATTTATTGTGGACATTGCTAATCTATCTTTGAAATTCTCTTTGTGGGCCAACAGTGTGTGGCAGTAGGTTCTAACTGTAGCAACAACGAGGTGCGTGCAATCCTTGGGGCCGCAATGGGACGTTTTATGAGACCATCCGGTCCATATTCCGGTCTGTACTGCCTAGGATATGCAGCGTTTGGTAAGAAAGTAAAACACGACTTACCTTAGTTAAATCTACATTTGCAAGCTCCTGGCTTATCATAGTTTCCTGTAGAGTCATTATTACTTTTAGTTTATCTCCCGAAATACAAAATCTATTATTTTAACTTTTATGTTGCCTATAAATTCGTTGTAGATTAGTGTAGTTCAGTAACTCAACTGTGGCAAAATAAGCCCTATCTCTAAGCATTATAGAACGTATATTTCTAAAATGAAGGATAAACATAAAATTAAGAAAACGAAGTTAAAATGTCAACTAGAGTCGACTTGACATTGACAATTTTTTTTTTATTTTATTGCTGACCGTTCCGGTGTAACTCCCGGTTAATTAAGAATAGGGGAATAGGACTACCCCATCTCATCCCATGGGTGTCGTAAAAGGCGACTAAGGGAATTTCGGAACCCGGTGCGTACCATAAAGCACTTTGTGTTAGTCACAGGGACAACTTGTGACCAACGGATGCCCCTCAAGCTGAAGGGCAAAATCTACAAATCCATTCTATGACCTGTCGTTCTGTACAGATTAGAGTGTTGGGCCGTGAAGAAGACGGATGAAAGAGGATTACACATAGAGGAGATGAGAATGTTGAGATGGATGTGTGGAGTGACGCGAATGGATAAAGTAAGAAATAAGTATATTAGAGGGAGTTTGAAAGTCGAACCAGTGACAGAAAAGTTGAAAGGAAAGTGTTTGTCTTGGTATGGGCATGTGATGAGGAGGGATAAAACACATGTGACTAAGAGAGTGATGAATGTTGATGGATGGAGGTGGAGAGGGAGACCAAAGAAAAGATGGATGGATTGTGTGAGGGATGATATGAAATATAAGGGAGTAAATGATAATAAGACGGCTAACAGGGAAGAGTGGAAGAGAAAAACATATTACGCCGACCCCAAGTAACTTGGGACCAGGGCAGGAGGATGATGATTTTATTGCTGACCGTACAGATTTTTTTGATATGTTTTTCTTTTTTTTATAGGTAACTAGTACTATATATGTGGTGCAGTCATTGGGTTTCCTTTATTTGTACTTATCAATGATTTAGGTAAAACAGCTTTACCTTTTTTAAAATGATTTTTCACGTATATGAGAAGGCAATTCGAGCCATAAGCCCGTGGCTAATTTAGCTAGGTTTCAAATATAAAAAAATTTCAATTCCGAGACTCCGAGAAGTTTAAAAAGTAAAAATATTTGTCAACACAAAACAAGCTCAACCAACCAATAAATTGGCAAATTATTAAAATAATCTATCAAATTAAAACAAATATTCATAAAAATGTCGGGCGAAGTTGTGGTGGATGCCTTACCGTACATCGACCAGGGTTACGATGATCCAGGAGTCAGAGAAGCCGTAAGTAGTATACATAACCTTACTCTTTACTCTAACTTGTTCTTCTTACTGCTTCTTCCTAGTAATATCTTGGTCTAGTACCAGGATTTACGTTCAAATTATTCTCTATTTGGTGTACTACATCTTATTCAGCAAACACACCAGATTTATTATTCTTGTTCGGCTTTTATGTATCTCAGTGTTTTTTCCTACCTTTTCACATTGCCTAGTCTTGTAAGATTGCTAATTTCATCCTTGATAACTTAATTATGGTGTCTACTTCAGGCCCTGGCTATGGTAGAAGAAGAATGTCGACGTTACAGACCAACTAAAAACTACCTAGAAAATGCTGGCCCTGAACCTAGCACGGCGTTTGAGACAGCAGCATTACAGAGAGAAATGGAGAGGGTCCAGCAGCGTTTACCTATGGAACCTTTGTCTATGAAGCGGTGAGTGTTTTAACTATTTTTATTGAAATACAACTGATAAAAAGCCGTTTCATCTGAGAAACATAGATTTTGGAACACTAAAGAATGGTTTGTTTGAAAGGAATCATTGTCTGTTGAAGGCGTTTGCCACAGGTTTGCAGTCATAAGTTCCACTGTTTAGAATTTACTCACCGTTTTGACTAAGAATAAGCTTGTTTGTTTTTAATTATGTTCATTCTGCCTAGGCTTTTCCCAACTATGTCGGGGTCAGCTTCCAGTCTAATCAGGTGCAGCTGAATATCAGTATTTTACATGGAACGACTGCCATCTGACCTCCGCAACCCAGTAACTGGGCAATGCCGATTTCCTAAGGTTATACCGGTTGTCAGACTTTCAGCTTCTGACTACCTAAAACAACTGTCATAGGTATTCGTATGACACCCGGGACCAACGGTTTAACGTGCTCTCCGAGACACGGACGGGTCTCGATGTGTAACGAATGGTCACCCATCCACGGACTGACCGCGGCAAGCAAACCTTAACCTTACAAACCGTATGATTCGCGCGGCTGTTAATTAGCCACGAGCTCCTTGTTTTTAATTACAATTTTGTTAAATTATATCTAAAATAAAACTATGTTCTTCTACAGTTATGAGCTGCCTCCACCACCTGCAGGCCGGCTTGGTGAGCCAACTGCCTGGGCAGAGTCCGTAGACAACTCTCATGCACAGCTGTCACACCAAGCCATCAGAGTGCTGAACTTAGAGCTACAGCTACAGTATGGAACAGAAGCGTGGCGGTCTTACCTCAACACATTGCAGGCACTAGTGACACGGTCACAGAATGTACATGGCCAATTACGGTTAGTAGACTTATTGACTCTGTGTAAGCTATGATTTTAGTAGGCAGACATTATTATTACGAAGCTTGTGATTTGAATTATTTCAGGGAATCTTTTGTATTTATAATGAAATACTGATGTCTCAATTGCCAATACAAATAAAGTATCACTAATGAGTGATGCTTCATTTCTTAATGTTTTATTATAATGGGCAATAAATAAACTAGTATTTGATGCGACATTTATATTTATGATCTGTCTCTCTATATTCAATAACACGTATGTAACTTATTTGTCAGGAAACAAATAGCGTCAGTGAACTGGGAACGCAAACGGTCTCAAACGGCAAGTGGAGCGAGATTACGAGCACTGCGGCGGCGGTGGGCACAACTCGTGTCCGATAACTACCGGCTCGAACGCGCCATAATGCAGCTCGAGATTCAGATGCAGAAGGTAACAATATTTAAAATATTTTGCTTTACGTCATATGGAAAGGTTTGGTTTATTTTGACTTTGGGATGAACTGAAAAACGATAAAGGCGCCTCTTTGTATAATGGATGTAGCATACACACAGCCGCAATGTGACTCTTTTAGGATTGACCCAAAAATAAAAACGTGTTAGCCTAGGCGTATACCGAGGCGCTGGTCGCGCAGGCAACAGTTCAGTTACAGTTTTACAATCCATACAGTTGGGCAACGCCTTTAATGTCGGGTGATGCCACCGCCTATGTAGGCGTTGCCCAACTGTATGGATTGATAAACTGTGACTGAACTGAGCGGTCTACGCCGCCTTCTACGCCTAGGGTTATAATCGCGACTAGGCTCGTTACTATTAAGTGGGTGACTCCTAGTCTAACAACTATTACCATTATCTTGATGTCCATTCGCCTTTTCTCACTGACAATCATGTTCTAGCTATCTGTATATGTTTTTAAACTAGGTACCTAACTATATCGTAATTTTTGTTGTTTCAGGCTAAAGGAGAAGCGACCATTGACGATGGCGAACCAGCAGATTTGGAAGCTGTCAAGAACCTGCCAGACAAACTTAACTCTGAAACAGAGAAAGAAGTACAAAAGAAGATCGAGGACATGTTTGCCGATTAGTTTTAAATTGGAAAATAATATTCATGACTGTTTCTGTATGAAATAAACTGAAGCTTTGGGATGCCTTTTTGTATGAAAGCAATATTTTAAGACATTTATTAAAGTCGTACCTATTTAATTTGTTTTTTAGTAAAGGTCTGTAATTAGCTGGACAACATATTTTTATTCTTTTTCATTTCAATATTGTTGCATAAATTAATACGATAGAAAAAAGTAATTACGAATGCGTTCAAATAATCATGTTGCGAATTGTAAACAATGGTGGAACGCATTATTTTTTCGTTCGATTGTCATTTGTCGTGATCTGTCAATTTAGTTTTTATTTTATTTAAAAATGGCGGACGATGCGTCGAGCAGTAGCGGTTGCGCCGGCAATATAATAGATAACTCAATAAATCAGGATGAGTTGATTATGAAACAGCAGCGCGAGATAGAGAAAGAGGTGAGCCTCGTAAAACGACTCATTTTTAGGGCGAGAAAACCCGTATTCAACGTAAATTCATCTTGCAACTTTGACATTGTGTTGTGTTTGTTTTGCAGATATCGGAAACGATACCGCTTGTGGGTGAACTTGAAGCTTTGTCGTCTTTAGAAAAGGAATATAACGAGGATCCAGTGTACCTGTTAAAAGTAAAAGATTTGTCCTCTAAATATAAGTATATAAGGAGAACGCGGCCGGACGGCAACTGTTTCTTCCGTGCGTTCTCCTACGCGTATTTAGAACATCTACTGACGGATAAGAGTGAATACAATAAGTTTTATGAAATAGCGAAGAATTCGAAGGAGATTCTTGTCGCCTTAGGTTTCTCACAGTTCACAGTGGAAGACTTTTATGAGACGGTGAGTTTATTTTTCATTATTTTTGGAGGTTAGTTATTTTATGTTGTTGTTTTCTTACGGTCACCGCGACTTTGTAACTGGCGTTTGGGTTTGGTTTCGATATAATAATAATTCGAACAAGTTAATCAACTGCTGTTGTAGTAATTACCAAAGTGATTTGATGAACAACATGACAAAGTAAATTAACATACATAATTCGCATATTATTGTTTGAGCATGAAATAGTTGTTGTTTAATTCCAAGCCTACAACATAAAAGTTGTTGAGTGATTTATTTCACTGCTGTACTTCACAACAAATGCCAACAATGGTGTCAAAATATAAATTGAAATAACCATACAGCATTTACAAATATTTGCCACATTACTGATGTTATCTAAAACTAATTAAGCATAGCACCTAGTTCTCAGTTTACATTTGCTGAATCCTGTCCACTTTTTCTAGGTTTTTCTTACTTGGTGTGTTAAAGGTATTGTAACTATGATAAACATTGCAATATAAAATCAACATAGTGAATTAATACAACACAATCACTATAAAATTTTTAATTGTCTTTAGCTTTTACTAATTGCTACTTTGTTATAAAGTTTGGTAAACACAAACATTTTCCATAGAGGAACACCTTGCATGTTACTATTTTTTTTAAACTTTGCCCCACGTTTGATTTCTCCTGTATCGTGGGTGCGTTTACAGACTCAAATCTTCACACACACAAACACCCAGACCCGGAACAACCATCTCTAGGTCATACAAATATTTGTTATGTGTGGGAATTGAACCCACAACCGTAGCGCAGAAGCCAATCGCTCAGCCACTGCACCAAACATGTCGTCAATAATGTCTGATGTGTTTTCAATACATTTAGCATGTTGGACTGCTCTGACAACAATGCTATGATATTGCATATCTTCATTAGCAAATGGAAGAAACAAATACTGTGGAGTCCCCTTAACAATGACAATGGGACTGCAATATTTAGTTATTCTAAGCAGATGTATACACAAAATTTGTTTATATTACAGTGTTGTCGATTAAGTTTTCTAAAAAATAAATGAGTATCACCATAACACTATTAAGCCGGGAACTCACATGCCAGTAGCTTGCACAATGGCATACCAGCTACATGCACATGCAAGCTAGAGACATGTGTATTCCCAGCTTTATAACCAGAAAAATATAGTTATGTTTATCATGAAATGAGTTGCTAAAATAGGTTAGTTGCTTTATCAGGAGTTGTCTGGGCAAAAAGCCTTTTCTCTTACCAATTTCAATGCAAACCTAACTAAATGGTGATCTTTGTTGCTTTAAGTGGTAAATTGTTATAAGTATTGTCAAGCAGATTCCACTGTAAGTAAACTAGTTTCTGAAAAGTCTATATTTATTCCAGTTTATGGAAGTGGTACAACGGGTGGGCGAACAGGCAGGGGGCTCACCCGATTCGCTAGGCGCAGTCAGAGCCGAGCTGCACGACAAGTTCAACAAGCAGGGCTACTCAGACTACATTGTGGTGTACCTGCGTCTCGTCACCTCCGGCCAGTTGCAGACAGAGAATGACTTCTATCAGAACTTTATTGAAGGACCACGTACTGTTACCGAATTTTGTAGACAGGTATGTTATTTATTAATATTACAGTAAATTTAGTTTTTGTGAATATTTTTTTTGTCCTAAATATGGGCTAAAATATAAAAAATCCTCACTGCTCCTGGGAATAGACGAGAGTTGTAAGAGTCAATACAATGCTTGATAGTGGACAATTTCATAAAATGGCACTACCTATTCCAACCACAGTTAATAACCATGAATAATATACACCCTGTCAACGTTTTATTCAATCTAATAAAGCAATGTTATTAAATTGTAACATGCATTCCAGTGAGACATCGCGCAACTATAGAATTCTTATCAAAAAGTATTTGTTATTTTGCTGATCTAAATTTGTTTTTTTTTTCAGGAAGTGGAACCAATGTACAAGGAGTCGGACCATATTCACATAATAGCGCTGAGCAATGCACTGAACGTCGGCGTCAGAGTCAAATACATGGACCGCGGCGAGATGAGTCAGGTGAGTGAGGTATTGATCATGAACACACTTTCAACTACATATATTATGCTTTCCTCTTATAGCCCCAAATTTTCTAGTTCACATGGAAAACATTCAGTATCATCACCATTCATGTAAATATAGACTACAGATGAAACGCTTCGGTTCAAGGTATTTAAGGTGTGTCAAATATTCTTAGAAACAAAAAACTGCAGACATTTAGGCAGTTGCTGCAGAGGCAGGGGAAGTTTTGCAACACAATTTGGCGCGCCTTTGCGTTCAGAAAACCAGGTTATACAAATTATTCAACATTGCGACCGTGATGCTGACGACGCACAAATTGAATGTTTCGTCACTGCGTTACTCACAGTTGTTTTTCTGTGAATATAATTTTTTTTTTAATTTATAATAATATGCAAATCTTCAGAATGAATTCAGGCTCTTGCAAGTGTAGCATAACCACCGTAAACAAGGGAAGAATAGACAAAATTACATATTGGTGTCGATTCTGTTGCACATTTTGACAGTACTAAACTAGACTAAACGCAACTGTCACTCTCTTTTTCTATTGAAACAGAAAGAGACAAACACCCTTAAGCGCAGGCCACACCGCCAGCTGGCGGGCAGGCGAGCTGTTTTTTTCATTCTTGGGTTCACATCGTTTGAGTCGCTAAAATAGCTAGGCTCGGTGAAACGTTGCTAGCTAGCTGGCGGTGTGGCCAGCGCTTTAGTTTAGTCCTGTCAAAGTGCGCAACGGAATCGACACCATTGTCATTGTTCATGTCTTTTGTCTGTTCTTTCGTCGACAAAACCCTTGTCAGTGGTTATGGTACACCTGCAGTGGATACTTATAGCTCGATTTATACTTCTTATTTTCCTAACTGCCTCAGTTGTCGCTGGGCCGGATGCCGTCCGGTTCCGGGTTCGATTCCAGGTCAGACAAAGTGTTATTGAAGGTTTTTCTGTTAGGAAATTCGTAGATGCTGACTTAAGTTGGAATTGTACCCGGTAATGTTATCTACTTTTATATTTATTGGTCTCTTGGCCATCCAGTCCCTTTGGTCCAGACGTCGCGCGCTGCGGATCGTTACGCCCTAGGTTCATCTTCAGACAGATAAATGCAGCCGCAATTGACTTAAAAAAAATACTTTCTAGTAAATGTAAAAAAGAGCAAGTTTCTGAAACTCCTAATGGTATCGATTCTGTAGCACATTTTGACAGTACTAAACTAGACTAAACGCAACTGTCACTTTATTTTTCTATTGAAACAGAAAGAGACTAACACCCTTAGTTTAGTCCTGTCAAAGTATGCTACAGAATCAACACCACTGTAAACGAAAATAGTACCCAACTACCTAATATAATTTGTATCCCTGGCTTAACATTGCGATACCGCTTGTGTACGACTGTTTTTTTCTTGCATATTGACATGTATTTGTGTTGCAGGTGATAGCACATGACTTCCCCGAGGGTTCGAAGCCGCTAGTGCACCTGCTGTACCGCCCCGGACACTACGACATACTGTACGCGTGATCGCGATAACGCCTCTCATAACCTCTTACGATAATAAAGTTAATTATCTTACGTATCAACGCATTTTATTTAACCATACTTAAAGCTTCTTGAACCGATAAACTAAACTGCACGTGGTACACCCTGCTGCTGATCGATGAAGATCCAAACTGATGCACAGTTCCACAAATATCGAAAACATTTTCTTAATGGGGGCTGGCAGAACAAAAAGATCACTTCCTCAGAACCTTATATCTTTGAATTTATAAAATAGTTAATATTGGAACCAGACAGAACAAAAGTCCCTAGCAAAACTGAATAAGTGGGTCGAGGAGCTTCAAGTATACTCCACCAAGAAGAACATAGTCTGCTTAGTTGTCGGCAATAAGATTGACAATCATATTTTGGGACCCAGTGCATAATATCAGCAAGCACATTAGGTCACCCGCGCGACGATGCAACAAGTATTCTCAAGGAGGGTTGATGTCAAGCAGGCGGCCGGTCATAAAACAATAAGCCAAAACCTCTAACAGCATGGATTTACGAAATACATGTTGTGCCGACCCCACCTAGTGTGGGATAAGGGCAGGGAGATGATGATGGAACCAGTAGCGTTTGCCTTGTATGTATTCGTAATCCCGATCTACACCATCCAACTATAAGCCAAACATCCAACTATAAAAATCAGCAGCTAAGAAAAGGCAAATAGAATAATATTAAAGTTTGAAAATGTTAAGCAGTCGCTTCCTTGAAATAAAAGGCCAAAATATTACAAAATTGAATATATTGAGAATTCAATAACCATCAATCTCGCATAAAAGTACTTAAGATGGGAATGCGGTCATATAATCACAAATGAATGAAAAATATATAAAATAACTGTTAACATTCTACTTCTATCTGCAGAAATAAACACCGTCGGGTTCCCGCCGGGGTTTCATTCCCGCGAAGAACGCCTTTATATCTTCCTCTTTGACGACCTCTTTTCTGTCTTTGAAACTCTTAAGGAAGTCGAGCAATTTGTCCCTCATTTTATTGTATTCGGTAAGGGCGTTTATTTGCTGTATCCTGTCTAAGGAAGAGAGTGCTTGCATACCTTTCTCATATTGCGAGGCTCCACCAGCCACATTCTCTTTGCCCAAACTTTCATAAGCAAATACAGTGTCCTCTAAGTCAGTCAGGAATAGTACTTTCAGGTCTTTGTACATTGAAAGACATTCACCACAAGTACATAATTTTTGGCGGAAATTAGAAGGCCAGAATGTAGCTCCCTTGTGAGCTCTTTTCACTTCTCTGGGTCTCGTACATTCTAATTTCGTTTTCTTTGGAGATATATCTTCTGTTAAGTCAGTGCTAAGTTTCCTTTTGTGTTCTCTTGTGTTTTCTGTCACATCAGTTATTTTATTGTCATCTGTAGATGGTTCAGTTTTGTTGGCACTATCATTTTCGTCAGTTGTTCTCAGCAACTCATTCTCGGTTTCGGTTAAAGCTTCATTTTCATCTTTGCTGATATCTTTATTAACTGTGTCATCTGTAGAAGATTCAGTTTTGTTGGCACTATCATTTACATCCATTGTTCTCAGCAACTCATTCTCGGTTTCGATTAAAGCTTCATTTTCATCTTTACTAATATCTTTATTAACTGTTTCACCTGTAGAAGATTCAGTTTTGTTTGTACTATCATTTTCAGTTGTTCTCAGCAACTCAGTTTCATTTAAAGCTTCATTTTCTTTGCTAATGTCTTCATTAACTGTGTCAGTGACTTTGGATTTTTCATCCATGTCTTTAGGAGATTCATCATCGATTTTATTTTCATTTATTATTGAAGCTTCAGTTGGTCTAGTACTGCCACTTTCTTCTGTATCATTAACATCTTTACTCTCAGAATCGATTGCAGGGCTATCGTCATCTTTACTTTCATATATTGGGGGTTCCTTTTCAGTAGTAGTATCACTCATTTCAACATCTTCTGTATCATTAGTAGTACTTGTTTTATCATTGGTTTCAGTAGTTTCACCTGCCTTCTCCGGTGCTTCGATATCCAGTTTGTTTTCACTGGTACTCATTTCAACATCGGTAGACTCTTTAGTTTCAATATTTTCTGTATTTTCCTTACTGTCTATTGATTCACTGATAGATTCTTTCTTCTCTTCCAAAGTTTCAATTTCTTTTGCCTCATTCGCTGTTTGTAACAGTTCATCAATTGCATCCATCACTGAATCACTCTTATCATTAGCTTTTTCCTTGTCATTTGGATCAGATTGTGATGTGTCGGGAACTTCAAGGATACCAGTATCTTTTTGGGTGTCAGAAACTAGCTTCTCCTCAGAACTGTCTCCACTTTCAGTTGACGTTTCTTTAGGTAAAGTTTCATTATTTGTTTGAACATCTTCAATTTTCTTAACGTCATCAGATTGTTCTGTACTTTCTGCTGATTTTTCTACTACAGCTTCATCTTTCTTTTCCTCTAAAGTTTGATTGTCTGCTGTTAATGCACTAAGTTCATCTAGAAGTTGCTGTTCCGTTTTTTCGCCAGTGTCAGTTATATTTTCATGTAAATTGTTGCTGTTACCACTCTCTACTTTTGTTGGTTCAATACCTTGTGATTCAGACTGTTCTTTTGATGCTTCATCTTCCTTCTCTGGTTCTGTGTCAGTGGTTTCCATTTTTTCATCTGTGGTATCTATTTTTTGATCTGTGGTAACTGTTTGGTCATCAGTTGATGTCTCATTTTTTTGTTTAGGTTCAACTTCAGGTGTAGTTTCAGCTGCATCTGGTTTATGTTTAGATTGTGCCTGTGTATCATGGCTTGTTTCGGCGTTTTCATTTTCAATATTTGAGTCTTTAAGGATAGCAGAAGTGTCATCAGTTTTAGCTGATTCATTTGTTTCAGTAGTCTCCATAGTTTGTTCTTCTTGGTCTGTTTTCTCACTTTTAGTATCCAAATCTATATTGTTTGACTTTTCATTTTCTTCAGGTATTGATTCTGTTGTCAAAACCTTATTTGAATCATCTTGTTTTATTTCAATACTTTCGTCAATTTTACTTTCTGAACTATCTATTCTTTTTTCTTCACTTTCTTGCTTATCGTCTTTCATTTCAACATCCCCATTAACAGTAACATTAGCATCATCTTCAATATTATTGTCTTCTGTTCCATTGACCAATTTTTCCTTCTCTAAGCTTCCATTGCAAAGGCTGTTGTCAGCAGACTTATCATCACCATTGACAGTTGTAATATCTAAATCATCTATCTCTAATACATCCCCTGCCTCAACATTGACAGCAAACAAACTGTAATCGTGTAGGAACTCATTCTTCTCCATACAACTCTTGCAGATCATTTCTGCATATTGATCATTAGCAGGGACAACAGCGTCTAGATGTGATGAATGGAGCCAGTCCTCACAAATGATGCACTGAATCATGTCATCTTCGATGGTGGACTCAGGGTCTGGGTAAGGACGTTGGCAGGTGCAGTAGAGTCCACTGAAGTTCTGGTTATAAATGTTTTCATCATTAAGACCATTTTTGTCTGTTGTAAATTGGCAAGGGTGGGAATTGAACTTGGGGTTGCCACAGTCACACCTGAAGTTTCTTTTGGTGTACAGCTCTATAAGTTCATGGTTTTCATGACATGTTAAGCTGCATGCGAGGCATACACCAGCTCTTTTTGCAGGGTCGGCCTTAGCTTCAGTACAGCATGTAAGACAAGCATAAAGAGCTTGTCTTTTGATGTAGCCCTGTAAAACAAAATATATAATTTTAGTTTAATATGTATAAACATCAGGAGAGTTTAAGATTGGCTTAAGTTGCAGGCAAAGATGATGTAAAGGAGAAACAGATCAAAAAATAAATTATTGGCAATTGTTAGCTAAAATAATATTCTATTCTATTTATTTTTCAAGATAATGAAATTGCAGATAGGTTTTTCAAACTGGTTATGATATATTATTTACCATTTAATTCCTTTTTTTTTTCTAACCAAAAAACAAGATTTACCAAAAAAAAAACCGAGCTAAGCTCGGTCATCCAGGTACTATTATTTATTTGACATAAGAACAGACTAAATCTGCATAACTATCTTTTATATTATATCAAAGTGGGACATCTTAATTGGTTAGTACTTCAGGTATCAATATACATTTTTATCATAATGCACAAATAAGAACAGCAAATATGTGCACAACATGTAGTAACTAGCTTAAACAGCTTATTGAAAGTATGTTAGTAGAATACATTTAAATTTACAATTTTATGTCTGCATGAAATCTGACAATTGTCTGGTAGTTCTTAAATGGTATATTTAAACACTATTTTAATAAATAAAACATTAGTTAGGTTTAAGTACTTCTAGAATGTAGAAATACCTTTAGAGTGCATTATTGACTAACTGCTTCTTACAAATATGTTGTTATAACCTCTTCAAACAAAGGAGAAAGTTTGACAATGAACTGTTGGTATCAATGGCTAGCAGCAACTTGTTTACATGTACTCCTGAGATAAGGATATTAGCTAAACTAGGTAGTAGATGTACAATGGAGAAGCAAACAATTAGATAACTAGGTAGGTATATATTGGGTTCATTATTATTATGATCATTGAAGTGAATTTATTATAGTCTTATGATCACAATCTTGTCCATATATTTTCACATAGCAAATGTAACTTCTTAGAAATTATAGGTAATGAATATATGTAATTCATTCAACACTAACTTGGCTGGTAACGATATGTAAATCGCCCAAATGTGTTCCTTTGTACTCCTTGAGCATATTTGTCAGTAAAGCTCGCATTATGCAGGAAATAGTTCGCATTTTAAGGTTTTAGGTTCGGTAGAACCATAATTATGATGAGGGGACTTGCTAAATATAGCAAATAACAAGAAATAAGGAGGAAAGACGTGATATAATTTCGTTGCAACGTCAATTTTCATACGCCATGTTTGTAAAATTATAAACGTTTTTACACAATAGAAACCATTGCCTACCTTGGAATAGGTGCAGTTTTTATCATCGGAGGCTCCTAGAACAGCATTGGCATCTTCTTCAAACTCCTGTTGCTCTTGCAAAACATCCATCATCGTAACAACTTTGTCTCCGTCACATTCCGCCATTTCAGCGTCTTCGGCGATATTGACGCCGTCTGTAGCCATTTTAGCACTTCAAGGGGATTATTGAGAGGTATTTTATAGATCCGAGCTAATAATACCGAAAATTAGCAGAAAAGCCGGTATAATAGGCGCCAAGGAACTTTTTTCGACAGGTGAACCGACCGAACGAACGGAAAACGGAACGGTAAAGTGACGTATGTCAGTGTTGCTAGTTCTTGGCTGTATTAAACTGAAGTGTTGCCTGTGCCCTGCACTTCAAAGAGCATGGAAGCACAGACTAAGGGATACTTCGCATGGAAGTAATAAGTTAGGCAAAGTTTAGTCATGGGTAGCACACTCTTTTAAATGAGGATCGTGCGAGGCATTCGTTTTACTGAGTGTGCTAGCACGAATGAGGCGAGGCTTCGGTGGCCTGTAAGTCAACTGAGTCATGAGTGTGTAAGTACACATATGTGGTGTAGCGGTGACGAAGCGAAACCGCGACACACAGCACACATAATTACTAGTATGACAAGGGAGAGAGAAAGGTTACGTGATGTCGTCAATCGAAAATAAAAGGCGGCAATTAAACGTAGCCTTAAACCGTTTGTTTAGAATCGGAAATAGACTGGCATACTGGGTGATCGTACTGTGTAGCTAATCTGTGGTGTGTGCTAGGTGCTAGCACACCAAAACAAAAAGAGGGAGTCACTCGTTTTATTGAACTGAGTAGCTACAACTGTGCTAGCACATATGCTGAGTACCCAACACTAGCAAAGAGTCATGGCCTATTATACTAACTAACGCTACTCGCTAGGGTTGAGAGATCGGATAACCGAAATATCAGGTCATTTCAAAATGCCGGGATTTTGTCTGGAGAAATAGACAGAGATATACGTGTCATTTTATTTAACGTTGGATAACTTTTATCTGAGGAATAATTAATGGTGTCGATTCTATTGCACGTTTTGACAGTACTAGGTAAACTAGACTAAACGCAACTGTCACTTTCATGTTCTATTGAAACAAAAAGAGACAAACCGCCTTAGTTTAGTAGAATAAACTATGTCGGGATTTACACCATGTACCTGTTTATTTTTGAGACTCCGATATTTCGGCGCAGTTGCATGCGCCATGATCACGGAAGAACTGTCGATTGTTACGTGCGGGTAGATGTTATTGGCAGACGAAACGGTCTACCCTCCGTCTAGTTCGTTTATTACACTCGATACCAGAACCACTGTCTGCAAACTCACTATTCACTCGAATCTGTTCTCGACACACGACACTCACTGTATCTGTACGCGAAACGGCACTTTTTTGATTTTTGTTGTTGTTACACAACCGGACTACTGGGTTCCAGACACTCGACAATTTAAACCCATCCTCACGATTGAAATTTTTGTATTTGGTAATTTCAAGCGCTTCCCTGACCATTCTTGGTATGTAGTGGCGTTCTGTTGAGATAATCTGAGGGTTATGTAACTCGATCCAGTGATTTGTGTCCGAATGAATTAAATGTTCAGCGATGGCTGATTTTTGCGTATCGTTGTTTTTGACCGCTTTTATGTGTTCCTTTATACGGCATGCTATTGTGCGTTAAGTTTGGCCGATATATGAACTACCACAACTGCAGTCGATCTTATATACACCAGGTTTCTCCAAGGGAAAACTATTTTTCGGGAACCGTAGACATTGCGATACCTTTTTCAAAGAAGTGAAGATAGCGTTTCGCGTACAGATACAGTGAGTGTCGTGTGTCGAGAACAGATTCGAGTGAATAGTGAGTTTGCAGACAGTGGTTCTGGTATCGAGTGTAATAAACGAACTAGACGGAGGGTAGACCGTTTCGTCTGCCAATAACATCTACCCGCACGTAACAATCGACAGTTCTTCCGTGATCATGGCGCATGCAACTGCGCCGAAATATCGGAGTCTCAAAAATAAACAGGTACATGGTGTAAATCCCGACATAGTTTATTCTACTAACGTCAATAACCATGGAAATTTAAAACAATACATAGCCTTAGTTTAGTTTAGTCCTGTCAAAGTTCGCAACAGAATCGACAAATATGGCGTAAAGCTGTCAAAATGATTCCTCAGGTAAAGATGATTGAAAAATCGGTCCTTAATAATTTTATTAAGCACTTATTAAGGATGATTTCCACCAAACGGTTTTGGTAGATTGCCAACTAAATCAGCAGATTTTGAACATAATTTATGTTTATAGGTATTTTCGACCTTTTACTTTCTTCATGGTTATGCAATCTCCTCTTAGTGATACTCATGCCCTTTGTTAAGCTTATTCTGTGGCCATCTTAAGACGCTAGCTTGTAGCATCAATTAGGTTTGAAAGGTTATTTTAGTAGATAACAAAGTAGGTTACTGATCGTAGTTCTGTCTATAGTCGGGAGCGAGAATACGTGACGAGGCCTTCATCTCCTTTTGCGAGGAGTTGATGGCCACCAAGGAGGTGGCAAGGAGGGACGGGCAAGCAGGTGACTACCTCTCTCTTATTAAATGCTGGTGGGTGCGCAATGATCTCCTGCTACCGTAAATAGAGGATTGCGGGCGGAGAGAAGTTGACCTCTCAGGAGGACGTGGGGCAGAGCCCCACAAATAGAAGAGGTCCGTCCACACATAGTGGCGAAGCATGTCACAGCGTATCCCGCGACGATACCTATGGTGGGCGATATATCCGAATGTGTTCTAAGATAATACATGTTATAGTACTTAGTCCTACCTATCTTCATCGTATGATGAGCATCGAGGAATATACTATAAAATATACATAATATTATTATCATAAGTGGATTCGGATATTTCGGTCAGCCACACACGCTACATGTAATATGTAATATAATTTTATCGTAGAGTATCATAAGATACTACCGATATGAGAAAGATAAGTTAACATATTGCAAGCAAAGAATACATTATATTACACTCGCAAGATATCTTAAGTACCTACTGAAAGATAGTGTGCGAGTGCGATTGTGATATTGATCTTAAGATAAAAACAGGGTGTTCACATAAACGTTGAAATATACAGACCTCTTTGGTATGAGTCTCCCAGCCTGTCCAGAGCTACCATAGAAGTTTGTTTTTCATTAAAAAAACTAATTTTAAACCGATGTTTTGTATTCAACATACTTACTAATACTTACTACATCTTTCAAAATATATTGTATGTTAGAAAAAATTTGAATTTGTTTAATGTCAGGAGCGATTTTCATGATAAAAACACACGGCATAAACATAAAATTGTGGTACCTAAATTTAGATTAAGTAAAACTAGTAAGTCATTTTTAGGAAATGGCGTACGTTTTTATAATAAGCTACCGAAATCTGTAACTGATCTTACCGAGGGAAAATTCAAAACCTATATTAAACGTGTCCTCACTCAAAAAGCATATTACAAGACTAAGGACTACGTTGACGACAGGGATGTTTGGCATTAGTTCTTGCACATGTGGCATCCCTGGAACCTCATTAAAAACATATTTAAACGTCTACTAACTATCCTCAATTAAGATTATATATATATATTTTTTTTATTGCTATTATTAGGTACTCTCAAGATATCTTTATCTTATTTTACAATGATTTTTTAGCTAAGTTTTGATGACATTTAATTATGTCAATTGTTTTATATAGTTTAGCTTCCTTTTCACTTTTGTAAATGTGAGAACTTTGTGGATCTGCATCTATAAATTTGTAAATTACTACAATATTATTCATATTACTTTTTTTTAATTTTATTTTGTTTGTTAGTTTTTGTACTCAAGTCTTTTAGTACTATATTACTCATTGGTCTGTGGTCAGGACCTCATTGTTCTCTCACTATCCTAAATCATTGTACTGTACCTATCTACTGAAATTGTTAAAGGTATTATTTTTAAAAGAGTAACCATGGAGTTTCTTGCCGGCTCTTCTCCATAGAAAACAACTAATTGGAACCGTGCACCTAAATTCGATGTTTCATAAGCACCTGTATTGGTTTATGTGAAATATTTTTTTTTGATTTGATTTGATTTTGATTACTGTTTTTAGAGTTTTATTTCGGTTCTCTTGTCTAATTGCCAACTTGAATCGTGTAAACCAGTTGTAAGTTTGTGAAGAGTCGAGTGGCAAGGACTCGATCAAAAAGAATAGCGACTACCAAAATCATTTCAAATTTATATACGTAGGTATCTTAACAATATTTACACATCGCTTTTATACATCCTGTGAATCGCACTACCCACCCGCCCTCTCCACCTGCCGTTTAACCACACTCCCTCACTCGCTTCGCGTCTGTGTGTACGTAAGTACGTGCCGCATCGCATCCCGTCCCGTCCTACATTATCGTTGTGATCAGAGTAGACAGAGACAGCGGTCGTGATGGAAGATTTGATTGAAAGTGTGCGCAAATGTCCATGTTTGTGGAAATATGATGTACCAGAATACAAAAACAATAAATTTAAGGAAGAAGCATGGAAAAAAGTGACAAAAGAATGTAGTTTGCCCAATGGTTTGAACTTTTTATTTATAATCCAATAAGGTGAAAGCGATCAGTCGGCCCGTGAAATTCAATTTTATTAGAGATTTTTATATTTTACAGAAAATATCTTTAAGACTTAATTTTATTAATTTCTATACCAGATATTGCATTGTATTTATGTGTATTTATTTATATCATGTACAAACATACAATAAAATGTGTCGATTATATGTAGGTACAAGACAGTGATTCTTAATCTATTGTTTGTTCTTCTTAGTTAACATGCGCTGAATCTCACTTGGTTTCCAGTTGTGCCAACAGTAATAAAATAATGGTAAAATTCTTCTCTGATAAAAAGTTTTCATTGAAATAGTTGAATTCTTGGTGAGCCAACGGCATGAGTTGAATTATTTTCGTCTTTCGTTTCGAATGTACATGGCAACAAAATGTCGAAATAAGTATTTGAATTATCCCATTTTGTCTTTACTAGTTTGTCTACCGATTGCATTCAAATGGTCTTTTGTAGACCCTCCATCGGGATGACAGAATACCGAAATTTGGTTTGCATTCATTCAATATGTTTTTTGAGTACCTACGCATGAACGCTATAGTTCTGTATAAATCGTCTGTCTGACAAATATCTGTAAACATAAACTATTCTTTATTTCAGTTAAAGAGGCCAGAAGTCTCTGGAAAAAGCTGCGGGATAGTCATCGTCAGGCAGTGCGAGCAAGAAAAAAACCTGATACAACAACTAAATGGAAATATGAGCTACAAATGGAGTTTTTGCTACCGACCATGGCAAATCGAGCTCAACAAACAAACAAAAGAAGTACCGATCAAGAAGACAGCCTACTAAATGAAGACTATAGCCTTCAAAGTGAAAAAGAACTACTTAAGGATGGTGACAGTCCATATGCTTTACCTACTGAAAATATAAAACAAGAACCTGAATTTATAACGATACTGACAAATGAACAAAAAAGAAGAGAAAGGAGGAGTGCTGAAAGAGATGCTTTGCGTAAACAAATACAAGATTCTGGTTCGAGAAATGTATCTAGTGAAAACAGCGCCCTTGAAAAATTTTTTATGAGTATGTTCGAGACCACTACTAGCCTCCCTGATAGGCTACAACTTCGGGTTCAGAGGCAAATTTTCAACCTCGTAATGGAAGCGAAGGAGGAACACCTTGACAACACAGACAATTTGATCTACTCCTAGACCGTCGCCATCAGTAGTACCAACGTTACCATGGATGAACCATGTGTACAATATTAGGGGCTAGGGACAGAGAACCTCGACCTACTCCTCCATTCGGTCTCCCGAATCAAAGAGCACCACGGCCCAGCTCTTCATTTTAAGATTTGTTTCAGCGACAACTCTCAAAAAAATTAAAATTAGAACAACAAAATAAATCTTCGCTACATACGAGTATTCTAGCTAAAAATATTATATGTAATGAAATATCATCGCTGTACAACTTGACACTGAGGCATCGGGAAATAAAAATAATAATTCATTCTTATCTACAAAAGTAAAATCTATGGGGGATAGTGTATTGACACTGCTGACACAGTCAACGTTATTTGTAGGTATTGCCTCTTGATAATGCCTTAAAACCAAAAGGCTTTCGAATAACTACAAATTATATTTAATTTTAAGGTACCTAATGTATTTTAGTAATACACTATTTATTTGCTACATGACTTGGTTTTTCTAAGTATACAGCAAGAGCAAGATAGGAATGGCTATCGCGAGTATTACTCATGTTTGTATTTACGTTCTGCTTTTGTAGCGCCATCTATTATGCTACACCTGAACTACGTAGGACCAGGCTGTGTAGCAAACTGTAGCCACATCAATGACAACTCTCAAGATGACGTACATGATCCTGTTTTGCGCAATTAACCGTGGGGCAGCAGCAAAGAGTATAGAGTGCGCGCAAGATAACTCTGCGCGCGGCCAAAATCGGAACTAGTCATGATCCGCCATAGTGTTGCCGTTTTATTAACTTTGTCACTATATCTGCCTGATTTTAGGAATAAAAGAAAATATAATAATAAAGATTACCTCATCAGACGATAATAATCATAACGCATTCTTATTCAGTCACGCCACATTTATCAGCTTAGTTCTTTTCCTTTGCAAATTACGTAAAAATACTAATTAATTTAATTGATAGGTAGTAAATTTAAACGAACATAACTTAGCTCATTTAAAATATAATAAACCGCAAGAGGGCTGCCCAATTTTGATGCTCACGAATATATTACTTTTCCTTAAAAAGTAGGACTTTGTATTTTTGCGATCATGGCAACATTTAGCACGCCCTCCGTCGCGCGCAGAGTTATCTTGCGCGCACTCTAGTAATAATATGGGAATAGAGAGCCCATTCACGAGATTTTTTGTCACCCATAAAGAACAGTATCGCCGTCTGGTATCATATCCCTTGAACTAACCCAATATTATGCTATAGGTACCTAACTACCTACATATACGTAGGTGTATCTATACACCCTCGTATGCACCTATACATCTATTCATATATATTTTGTTATAGAGTAGGTTTTCTAATGGGAATTAGGAATACCTGCATTATAAAAAAAACGGTATTGAAAACATTTTGTATTTTTGTTTTAAGGCACTTCGTAGCTTTGTTCTTGATTTGAAATATTAGTTAAGATGTCCAAAAAACAAATACAATTAATGTTTAAAAAACTGAACATTTTATTATACAAGCACAAAATAAAAATGATTATATCTGTTTGATAATTTATTTATTTATCTTGTTATGGCGGTGTTTATTATAATACTGCTGGGCATACATTTTTATCTCATCATCACCATTAAAAGTAAGCTTTCCGGCAAAACAAAACAAGATATGAAAGGGTCTATTTCGCGAAACACAACACCAAACCAAATGAGGTTCCCGGATGGAAAACTGCACAGGAAGACGGGAGGAGGAATACGCGCAACTCAATCGCACTTTCTGGAGCTTAATACAACCGAAAATCCACATAAAACACACAAAATGGAAGAGAACTACAAACATGCGCATACGCTGAGAGTAGGAGCCATTTTGTATAAAAATATTGAAATTATTGCCAAATATAAAAAATATATTAGGAAATCAAAGATTATTAAATAAATAAATTATAAATAATTAGACGGTACATATTTAAATAATTTAAAAAAGCATTACTTTTTACTTAGTTTTTAATAAAATTAAAAAGGTGCACATTTTCGCATTTAATAAAATTGGCCAAAGCGCCATCTGTTTCGCTATTAAGTACTAGATGCTATTAAGTTTACAGGGGTATAGTGCGAGATGGAGCTAGTGTCTCAGCGAAAAATGGTCGCCTACGTCAAGTACGGCAGTGTCACCCCCCTGGGCAGCGGTCCGCAGGCACTAAGACCAAGACTCGGCCTTGGAGGAACCTCCCTTATCGTTGGAGCAACACCAAACCTCGTTCCTCTACATCTTCTTTAATCAAATCGTGAAGTTTCATAAATTCTTGCATTGAATTTCTAAAATAGGTAATGTTAAATTTATTTTCTGTGAGTTCCTCGTCAAGTTTTAATTCACCACTCTGCTTCCTGTTCTTTATATGCTCCTCTATCCAAATTCTTCGATTTTTACTTTTACTTTGCAACGTGAATTTCAAGTTCATTATACCTACAGAACGTGCACGATCAAGACCGGTGGCTCCCGAGACTATTTCCGATATAATGCAACAGCTGCCTTATATTACTGAAGTGTTAAGATAATATTATATCTTATACATTCCACGGTATAATATATTATCATTGCCGTATGTGATGCCTTTATACGAAGTTCCTGTTATTTCGGGATAAGCGCGAAATTTAAAGAAAAATAATTGAACATAATTATTATATTTAAGGGTTGTAATGATTGGCCAAAACTAATTATTGTTGTGATAAGTGGTCCAGGATAATATGTTACCAAACCAATATAAAACAGGCTTTTTGATATTATCATCATTAAGTAATAATCTTGAGCCCGGCGTTTGCCAGTATTCGCCAAGTAGGTACCTAACCGAACATAGTTGAAAAGGGCCTGATCCATAGATCGCTACGTGCAGGGTCGTAAAGGATCATATTATATACACCACACCAAACGGAATCATCACAAGAATTCGCAAGTAGGAGAAGGCGAAGGAGTGAATAACGTAGACATAGGTAGGTTCTTTGAGGGCAGGATAGACTCTTGACAAAATCAAAATGAATACTGAAGCTGCAATTATAGTTGTATAATTATATTTATCATAATTCAACAACAAAATGAAAATAATTAACATAAATGAAAAGAGACAATTAAAGCAGAAAAGGCACATCTAAATTCTTGCGGCCATTACCAATGTAAAGAAAACCAGCCTCAGGTGTTCTCACTTTGTGAAAGAACATCATTCCGGGCCAGTAAAGACTTTTTAAGTACGCTACAGCCCCGCCCTGTTCCAACGACAGGTTCCAACAGCCACTTGGAATGTCTTGATCAATGGAATCAAGGAAATCCATACTGTAGTTGTAGTCTTGTCTTGTAAGCAGATTTGTATTCCATCGGTGAATAGGTGGTCTAATATGGAGGTAAGACTTTAATAGCTTCGACTCGGGAGCAGTCAAACCATAGTAATTCGGATTTATGATCACAGTACCACCTGGTTGTTTGATCACCTGCCCACGCGCACACACTTCAGCTTCTTCACATATATTGCTGATAGTTGCAGCCAAACGACTTTCCTCTTTCATAACCTTACATCTATCGGGATCAGCCTCGTCCAAGGCTTCATCTAAGACCTTTACTTTTAGAGATGGTTCGCCTCTAAATGGAAAAGTCGTGAGTAAAGACAGCTGTCTGTATTTCTTCTTCGGCTTTGGTAGTAAGCCCCAGAATTTGAAGTCAGTTGTATAAAAATATTTTCGATCGGCTATAGCGTCGGCGTTTATGCCAACAGCTATGTGGTAGTCGAAGTCTACAGCGTATATTTGCCCCCAGTATTGTAAGTGGGCGAAATGATTCTCAATTTGCAACAAAGTCAAAGAATTTTGTAATAAAGATATAAGTTCGTTAGTCATCATCATACCGTTTACGTTAATGTATTCCTTGTACTCCCATAGCTTGTGGACATTCATATTGAATTATTTTTATATATATCTGAAAATAAAACTTACGATCTTGTGACAGTTCGGCAGTTTATTTTTAAAATCAGTGTGGTCGCTGATATACGCTGATATATTAGTCAGAATAGTTTGCATTATGTATGTACTTTCACTGGCCGAATACCACCAGTTTTTTAAAATGAAGGTTTTAATGAAAGTAGTGGCCATTTCAAACGTACAGTTTATTGCACGGATTTAATTAGATTTTTAATTTATCGCAACGTTGCTTGCAGATTTGTGAACCCCAAGACTATAGCAAATAATATCTTCGTTAATCTGATGTTTGAATTTTGTAGTACGTTTACCTTGATTAAAAATAAATACCATCAAAAACTCCAACAATTATCACCGCGCCCCAGACTTAAAAAGATACCTACCTACAACCATTGATTTAAATAAGTCAAAGTATACCTACCTACATCATAAATAGACTACCTAATATAAAAACACCGTGGCAGATATCTTTTTTCACTGCCAGTAAACTTTTACACACAAGGGACGTAGTAAAAGGATATTTTCTTCTCGTATGACAATTACCCGAGATCAAATATTTGCTGGCCCTCTGTCGGTCGTAATACGTAACTTGACCGCAAAAAACACCAGTTTAAATAGAGCTCTGAAATATAACATTTTGTTCGTAATGACAGTTCTAGTTGTCACTGGAGTAGCAATTTACTTACTTTCGCAGATTATAGGTGATCATATTGCTTGTTTGCAGACTCACGGGCGACATTTCCAAGAAAATATTGCGAGAACCCAGTAAAATGGTGATTTACAGGTTTTTTCGATGCAGTTTATATTTTTTTATCTGTTATTCGGTTTTATGAGTATATTATTACAAATTGTGTAAATAGATGGCGTTCGTAGTACTTAGAATAATATCAGACTAATGTGATTTTGGTACTGACCTGACTAATTGCAAAAGTAGTAAATAGCAAAGTGTAATGAGTCAATTTATAAACAGTTTTAATAACATCAATAACAACAAAAGAACGTGTGTTGTAACAAAATTCGTTTAGTACAGCTACTCGATACTAGATGGCGCAACTAACCACTCGTAAAGTTATTTTTTTTTTCAGAAAAGTACCACAAACAATAGCATCGTTATACACTTTTTTTAGCCCTAATCTAGGTTTGTGTCGGGAAGAATGACTCATGATTTTTGAGGAATCAGTTTACGTTAGTCGGAAGAGATACTA
Organism: Amphipyra berbera; assembly: GCA_910594945.2. Taxonomy (NCBI): domain Eukaryota; kingdom Metazoa; phylum Arthropoda; class Insecta; order Lepidoptera; family Noctuidae; genus Amphipyra; species Amphipyra berbera. The sequence goes on from OU343126.1 coordinate 21,155,873, forward strand.
TAATGTCCCAAACTGGTACAATGAAAATGATGACGATGCAATGTCCGGTGTAGAAGAATTGTTATAATTTTTTTATATTTGAATTTAATTAATTGATCTTTTACTTCTCAGTCACACTTACATATGTACACATACTCATTAGTCATACATATCATAGCTGGCCTTTATTATAACAATTTTTGCTTATTTAGTTTTATTTTTAAACTAGAATACCTCTCCCACTTATGTTATGTACCTACCTAAAACATAATAAAATTAATTTTTAAAAGTTTTTTGTCTGACTCTACTTTTGGTGATCATTCACACAAATGCAAAGCTCAGCTTAGGCCTTGCGGGTATCAAGTCTTGTGTACCGAGGGATGACACTCTATTGTTGTGTTACACCTTACGAATTGTCTCATCAGCCCGTAAACATCCACTTCTTAACATTGATCCCCAGAGACTGTTATTGTTACTGGGATATTGCCATAATCAGTGGCGTAGCGTGTATTTCTTCCATCAGGTGCCACCCCTAAATTTGCCGCCCCCCAACCCTATATTTTCGCAACTAAGCAAAAAATTCTGTGATACCCTGTTGCTGTGTTGATTTCAAAAGGATTCAAAATAAAACTTGGCTTGAAGTTTTGCGTAAATAAGTACCTACTTATGTAGTCCCGATCATAATACGGTAATCTGATCTGATGACTATGACCTGATGCTGCTGCAGCTTGCCGCCCCCTACATCTGCGCCGCTCGGGGCCGTGGCCCCCTTTGCCCCCCCACGCTATACCACTGCATCCCAGACAGTCTCAGCGCAGGATCCACCTGGTAACGAGTAATATTATTGGCCAACGTTTAGAGTGCCTATGCGCGTAACAAATAACCTCTTAAAAAGTTGATGTTGACGCTTTATGCAACATACACTCTCATAGGTACTCGTAGGGAGACTACTTAGGTATCAATAAATATATTTTTAATTACTTTGTCCTATCCACCAATATAACAGCCTTCGCTTGGATTACTACGTGTTTGTATTCCAGATAATTAGTAGTAGGTATATCTACCCCGTTGCCCGTTGTGCAGATCAAATTTTTGATAACAATTATTGTTTTTGGATATAGGTATTAGTAAAGTCTTGTATCTAAACTACTCTAAACTGTAGATTTGGTTATTAAGACCTCTGTATTCTCATATCAACAGCGATCAAGCATCAAAACAGTTTCGGTAAAGTTCATCGACCCTCCGTAGGGGCTGACAGAGCTTAAGGTGTTGATAGAGAAATACATAAAAAAGATACAAGATTGACAGTTTAAAGGACTATTGAAGTGCTCTTCCACACTATTTTCGCGCTTATCTATCAAACAATGGACTTTTAAACACGTGCGTCAATTAACCTCTTATAAAGCGTTTAAAGAAGTTTGAAGTATGGCGCGCGCGCGATTCGGCACGCGCTCGCCCACTCGCCGCTAGCAATACGTGCGATACGCGCGATCAGGTTCACCGTGTACGGTTGTATGCAAATCAAGCTCATAGTTCGAGGGTTGTTGATCTAAGTTGATAATGTTTTAGTGGTTTTAATTGAGTGGGTGTCTTTTCTTGAGGGTTGGGGGGAATAGCGACTACACGTAGATTTCCTGGCTTTATGATAAGTGTTCAGTTCGCAGTAATAACTTTATGGCATTCCGATTCGGCTAAGTCGTTATCGTTTGAACGCAACTGGCAAATCCATCAGTGGGGTATTATACTGGTCGTTCAATTGTGACTGGGACAAATACATGTCTTTGTTTTATTATTCCATGCCACGAACGATTAGCGAAGCATACTCCCAGAGGTGGAAAACTCTCAGCTCAGTGAGCATCTATCACAAATCGAACAAAACCGCCATATGTGGAGGCCGATTGGGTCACGAATCAACATCGCATTGTTTTGGATCGACACCGGCTGTCTGAACACCGCGTGTGAACATCAATAAGATCAGAAACAATGGGTGCATTCCCACAACCGCGCCGCGGGCACCCGCCATTTTTCTTTTATAGTTTTAATTGTTTTCAGCGAGAGGTTGGCAGCACTGCCCTCGGGCGGCGCTGCGTTCAGTAACTGATACCGTTGCACAAACAAAGTTAATTCGAACGCAATGTTTTTGTATTTTGTTATAGTTTATTTTTGTGTTACACAGAGATTAATGATTTTCGGAACAATTGATGGTTTGTTTAGGATTTTAACGTTAATTTTGACATGCTCTTCGCTTCGAGGCGATATTGGTGGTTGCAAAGGGTAGAGAAGCTTTGTAGCCCGAGTAGAAATAATAGAATGTAGCTTTTAATCATTCTGTATGCGTTGGAAGAGTTGACTTTATTATGATGTACGTAAGTATATTATTTAAAAATACTAAGAAGGAGATTGGTATTATTGATTGAGGTGAAAATTACAAAGTACTTAGTAGACAGTAGGTATAAATATTCCGTTGAAGATATCTAGCATATAAATTCGCACATAAAACTAGATAACATTCGTTAGTGTAAAATTAGAGTTTAAATCAACCCGCAACTATTCATGCTAAAAAATCTCTTGTGACATGTCATAATTCTGTCTGTTTCAATTTGTAAAATCTAAAAAATAACAAGCGACTAACAATCTATAATAATAGCGTCTACCGTTATTATAGCGAAAGTTTCTCCACGAATAATTGTAAATTGCAACAGTCAACCCAGAACAATGGTATCTACAACGCAATATCAATTAATATTCGAAAATTGAATTCATTAACATCTGTCGAAAACCAATTACGAGTAAAAAATACGTTCTCACAATTAGAAAAGTGCAGAAAACGACTTTATTCCCACAATTTTATTATGATTGAGTGGTGAATCTGGCGAACACACAATGGGCGGGAATATTGGGTGCTTAATCGGCTGGACGGCGTAAACAGGGTGTGACAATGGCGCGAATTCCAGATTAAGGTTATTTGTTAAACATGGCCGCCTTTGTGCAAGTTCGCGCGCTTCGGTGATCCGTCGCGAATTAATTGCTTAAAGTTTTTGTAAGTTCAGTGATTTTTGAGTGCAGTCCTGCTAATAAGTATGAGAAATTCGTTTTGAGATCTTAAATATGCAGTGGGAATTGTATTTCGTTGCGTTAACGTATGTTCGTTGCTTATTGAGAGGTAAGATTTTATTCCTGTGTTGGAAATATTAATCGATAGGCACTTTCGAGGGTACTTAAGAATTAACTGTAGAATATTGAAGCATTTAGACAAGCGTGAGTGTGAGAATTAAGGATTAAAGGCAGTGAAGGAAGTCACAGGGAGTTAAGGGGAATTGTGGGATAGTTAAATCTGCCTCTAGCATACAAATGGTTTAACGGTGCGTTCATTCTCAAGATATAGGCAGGTCAAATTGTACGTAAGATTTATTAATATAGAAACATAAAAGCGTTACAAGAAATAATAAACATCTCAACAGAGTGAAATGTAAAAAAAAAACAACGACCCTAAGATCATACCAAACGAACTCCGAATGAAAGGCACACGGTTTTTAACATAATACCTACAAAGAATTGAATACAATCCTACAATATCATCGATAAACAGGCAGGCATGAATGAGAAAGAAGCCAGAAAATCTAAATAAATCTTGTCGATTTGGAACATTGAAGTCCCCTGGAAAGACCAGAAATGTCAAAGACACAATTAATGGTTCGTGTCTAATATTTTTTGGCCATATAGGTAGACTAGAAGCCGACCGTAAATTAATTGGAAAAAGACTAGGCTGATAAATAATTTAATTGATGTTGATGATTGAGAAAATTATATCAAACAATTCAATTGACTACAATTTATCATTCCCAGCTACAATCGGAGTTGACTACAAATGTAAAGTATGGACGTGAACGGTGTTAAAGTCAAGCTTGGTATTTGGGATACAGCGGGACAGGAGCGATACGGAACATTGACATCAACTTTTTACAGAGAAGCCCACGGTGCTATATTAGTTTACGATGTGTCAAAACCAAAGTCTCCAGCAAAACTGAATGAGTGTGTCGAGGAAATTCAAGTATACCTAGTCTATCTATAGTATACATAGTCCACCAAGAAGAACATAGTCTGCTTAGTTGTTGGCAATAAGATTGACAAGTATGTCATTTTGGGACCCAGTGGATAATATCAGCAAGCACACTGGGTCACCCGCGCGACGGCGCAACGGGTATTCCCAAGGAGGGTTAATGTCAGGCAGGCGGCCGGTCATAAAACAATAAGCCAAAACCTTTAACAACATGGATTTATGAAATATTATATAGACAAAAAACGTATAGGCCTTGGCGTTTTTATTGATTTGAAAAAGGCTTTTTATACTATTAGCCACAGTTTGCTTCTTCAAAAGTTGTACAACATTGGAATCAGGCATACTGATCTTGATATTTTTCGGTCATATCTCTCCGATAGATATCAAATAGTTCAGATAGGTGATGTGAAAAGTAACCGTGAAATTTTTACTTTTGGAGTGCCGCAGGGATCAATTCTTGGCCCCTTGTTGTTCCTTGTTTATATAAATAATATCGATTATCTGGGTCTGAAAGGTGACATCACATTGTATGCAGATGACACAAGCTTATTTTACTTTGGCACTAAAATTGATTCCATTGTTAACCAAGCGCAGGATGATTTAGATAGCTTTTATGGATGGATTCAAGAAAATCTTTTGACTATCAATATATCTAAAACGAATTACATAATCTTTAGTGCAAAAAACAAAAAAATCGAAAACTATCAACCCTTATGTATAAATCATAAACCCTTGACTAGAGTCAACTCGGATAGGTATTTAGCTCTATATTTGGACAGCCGTCTGTCCTGGGAGCCTCACCTAGATAAGTTGCGTTCAAAACTATCAACTGTAATGGGTAGGCTTCGAGGTAATGTTCGCTGCTTCCCAAAATCTATCAGATACCTCATATATAATTCTATGGTAAAACCTCACCTTGACTACTTGATGGAAGTATGGGGGACTGCTGCTAAGACTAGCCTTAAAACTTTACAGACAGCACAAACCAAAATAATAAAACTGCTCTTCCACTACAATTATCTCACACCGACAGAGAAAGTATACAAAGAAACTAACCTAATGGGACCCTATCCCAGATATATAAGTATAACACTCAAAATTGTCATTTACGAAAATAGGACAAACACAAAAACACATAACTAGACAAATGAATAACATCTGTCTGGCACATCCACGAACTAATTACGGCAAAAGAAATATACTATAATATGAAGGAGCGCAATTATACAACAAATTACCTAATAATATTAAAGAAATACAATCTTAAACTTTATACAAAAAAACACTTAAGTACCACATCTTAAAAGAATTTTCCAGATATTAATAACTATTGTAAAAAAAAAAGTAGTAATTGTTATTCTGTTAGAACGCTATAAACCAGTCTTTTTATTATCGTTGTTTTTATTTTACTGTAATCATAACAGCCTAGCGATTAATTAATTTGCATGCACTACTTTATGTTTCATACATCATCGGTTGCTATAGAGTTGCTATCAGCAAACCGATATGTAATACTGCATCTTGTTTTCATCTTACCCACATTGTTGATTTTATTGTAAAAGATGAGTTTATATTTTTATTAGTGTACCGCCCGCATGCTCATATTTAGCACTTACTATTAAGTTTACAGTGTTTTCTCAATAATAAGTGAATTGTATTAGAAAATAAAGTCTTAAAACAAAAATACATGTTGTGCTGACCCCAACTAGTGTGGGATAAGGGCAGGAAGAAGAAGAAGATTGAAAAATGATATCATACATCGTGGTGCTTTGACACTTTGATCATTGCGATATAGGTGAGAAGAAGAAGCGGCTCATGCGCCTCAATTCGCAGACGACTTTGTTATTATAGATCACACAAAAAACAAATAAATATAAGAAATTCAATATAAAACATGTAGTGTTTTTAAAAAGCTTAGCTCCCATGGAGTCGCGTGCCGCCCCAACTCGCACGCGACTGACCGATGATGAACGAGTGTAAGTGTTGCCAATGCGAATAATCAACGCGTGATGGGGTTGCAAGTAAAAATAATTGGCGCCCCGCAGGCCGACGTGCGTTAATGTTTTCGTAATGATGAGTGCCATTGTCCGTGCGGATTTTGTTTTTGTTTTCAGATTTGTATATTTTTTGAACGATGGTAACGTCTGCCTGTTGTGTAAATAGCGAATGTATACAAATATTTCTATTTGCTGTGGAGGTTGCGGCGGATTTAATATGAAAGTTTCTCTTAATATTAATTAGATGCTAGTTTTGATATATCTCTTTTGATTGCTAGCGTTATTCAATAAGATATACACCCATATTCTAAGACGTTCCGCCAAAACTTACTCGACTCAAGACGGCCTCGAAAACACCTTCAAAATTGTACTCTTAGTCGCAATTTCGAGTGAACTTTGAGGTTCCTCGACTGAATCATTACGTCATAATTTGAATTATCTGCATCGCGCAAATAACGCCGTGATAAATAATTGTAAGGATTATCGTAAGCATATTCGATAAAGTCATCAAAGTTCATTTTTGTTACATACGAACTTTGACACTTCCTTCCTTAAGGTAGGTTCTGATGTACCTTGAGTTTGGCAGATGATTCCTTATCTCGTTTGAGGAAAAATCTCGAGTCGAGGACGTTTATGTCAACTCGAGGTGGAGTCGAGTCGAGTAAGTTTTGGAGGAACGTCTTAGAATATGGGTGTTACTCTTTTATTGCCTAGAGGAATGAGAGTCAGATCATTCTTTATTAGCGATTGTAAGACTGCCATTTGACAGTTTGACTTCTTCTAACATGATGTTATTGAAGTAAAACATTCCTGTCCATGTTTTAGATAAAATTTGAAAAATTTTGGTACAATATTTTAATTTTTGACATTTGTGTCTGTCAATTCAGTCTCTGAGATTAAAAAACGGACTATAGTTAACGTTATCGTACTTAATGCGTTTAAAATGGGTTCCAATGTGTCTTGACGTAACAACGCAACGCACCGTTAACATTCTTAGCCGACCAAAACATCCAAACATTACCTAAAATGGCTGCCAAACAACTTCCTACGACATGCCTTACCAAAACCTAATGCTAAAACCAAAAGAATTGAATTCACATGTAAAATACTTTCCAACTACGGTAAGGTATGCTGAACACCGGCCCAAGATGCTACCTTTTGTAACCTGGACCCAAAACAATCCATCAAATTGTTGGTGTCTGTCAATGGTTCGGCGGGAACGCTACCGTTACTTCAACTTTTGTGTTCGGTTCGTTCCCAATTGTGTTGTGTTTCAAATGTTGTAAGATACCACTCAATATCAGGATGTTGGCATGTTGTGGAAGAATGTAGCATTTTTTACAGCGATTATGATATATTAGTTTACATTGATGATATTTTCGTTGATGTCTACCCATATTTTGACCGTATAGTAATAAGTTGCCAATCTTGTTTATTATACATATCTTTTCACAAACTATCGCCTAAGCAATTTTATTCCATACAGTACAATCTTCACATCTGTGGTATTTGTAGACGCTGCAGAAGCAGTCTGTTATACAACCCTGGACTTCGCTGGACGTAATTTCAGGTTTTAGGAAACCCTACGAACGCCATTTATATTACTAATAACAAGAATACCTACCGTACATAAGCACTAATTGAAAATGAAAGTTTTTTCTGCCTAACTAATGCGCGGAAATGTCGTCCATAACGGGACTTCGGCATAGATAACGTTCTACCAATATTGTGTAAAGTTTAATTTGTTTATTGATAATAATATATGTTTTCTATTATTTACTTGCTTTATGTTAATGTTACGTGTTTGTTAATTATATTTTTTTACATACATACATAAACTCACGACTTTTTCCCATGGGGGTAGGCAGAAACTATAGAACGCCATAATACATGCTCCTTACATACTCCTTTCGCTTCATCCACATTCATACATCTTATTATACACGCACGCCCTAAAAGGACATCCATCAATGTTATTGGTTATGTTCTTCGCAAAGGTTAGGTGCGTAGTAGTCTCAACCGGCGTGCATGTATGACAAGATGTAGGTATAATTTTTTCATACATTTATTTTGGAATTGTATATTATAATTCTATAAATTTTGACCGTACATCGCCATGGTTTTAACTGTAATGTTATAATTCCTTCTATCTATCTGTATTCCAATTTAAATTATACTATTATTCTGTTCTTAGAAAACCTATCGTCAAAAGATTGAGTGCCATCTTGTTAAAGTCGTTAAGTTGTTATACATGGAGAGATAATAAAATTGTCTTATGTGTAACAAATAAAGGGTGCGCCGACATCTGCATGAGACGACACGATCAATTATCGCTATTGTTACAGTTCTACAATAAGTTTAACACGTCGACGCGCCATATTGAGACGTTTGTGTTGAGAATGTGTTTAGTATACGTTATAGGATGTGACGTCATTGGAACTGCCTCGTTGGTTTAGTGGCAAGCGCGACTGCTGATCGTGAGGTCCTGGGTTCGGTCCCCAGGTCAGGCAAAGTGTTATTGGGTTTTTCCGTGTGGAATTCTTTAGTAACACCCCGGAGTTTGGATTTGTGTTCGGTTGATGGCAATAGTCTCACCCCCTATTTTATGGGCCTTAAACATAATGGCGGATTGAGGGTGTTACTATATACCTCTGCCCAACCCTTCGGAGAATACAGGCGTGATGTTATGTTGTTGTGTGTCATGGAACTGGTCACGCTTGCGAACGACACTGTTTCTGTAAACAGAGGAGCGCTAAGCTACAAAGTTATTGTTGAAGTTTTAGGCAATTTTAGAATAATTATGTTGTGAGCTGTTTCAATTAATGTGCCTTAGAATGACGTAGATATAGATGCTGATAATACATTGATATAATTTATTAAATATTTCAATTTTTTGATTTTTTTGAGGATTGATGATATCTCCGAAATACTTATTGAAATATTTTATTTAATACATCTTAACGGTAGGTAGCACAAACTATTACGGTAGATTCGTGGTGCACAATCGTCACATCTTGCAACGTAAGCTAAACATGTAAATATCTTCCTTCTAAAGACCCACGTTACGAAGTTTGCACTAAACCAATTTCAACTTTATCGTTACACATTTAAATTTGAATTTTGAATCCTTTGTGACGTCGACAGGTGCGTTCGGAAACCGGGCCAACCTCCCACTGCTTGCCAACAATGCGACACTAGTCGTTCACAATGCAAAGGCGCGCTCCCATTCAGCCTCACGTGTCGCAAACGACTTAATTAAATCGGATACATGTAAGAATGTGGGCAGATGATTTATATAACAATTGATATCGTACTCTCTGGAGGCTTGTTTTGCTTACACTTGAGAGAGCTCACAAATATATTTTCACGTGTTAACTTTTGTATACATGAATTGGTCATAATAAGAATTTCATTGATAAGTAAATTAAGTTTTTACATTATTATGTTGTGAACTTCTATTCTTATGGGACATAGATAACTTATAAAAAAAATACTCAAAAGGTGTGTAGTCATTACTCGTTTAGGTGCGTTTTTGGGAATGATCATAGAAAGAGTCAATGAACTATACAAAAACATAGGAAATAAAGACTGACAGACAGATGGCTCAATAACAAACACAAAAAAGGACGAAACCCTATCTTAAATTATGTCCAAACTGGCCACAACGTTGTTGATCATATTTTTTCACAAGCTTGTAATCCACACCGACTATTGTCGGTCGGTCCTTTCTCTAATCCTCTTTGCTCAAATGCCATTTCCTGAATAGCGTTAAAATCGCAAATCCGTCACATTCGGACAATCAAAGAGCGAAAACGTGCAACAATCTCAACAGTGCTCGTAGGCAATCGTTAGTGGTACAATCCCGACCCCCCGTAGACAAATCCGATCGAAACTGCAAAAGGAGCACGGTTAAAAAAAGAAAAAAATATACTGGCAGAATGGACACAGGGCTACGACAGATGTTGAAAAAAGTTTGGTTTGTAGCAATCTCGTTTATGCCGATTTGAGGGCTTGTTTTGCAAATTGGAAGAAATCGAGCGGTGAAGGGGTGGAATTATAGCCATTAAGTGATTTAGGAGTGTTAATTTACCCTTGTCAGTTTATAGCACTGTATTGAGTTGTGTAGGTTTTATTAGTTTTCAAGGAAGCCAAATCAATACCAATTAGTAGTTAAACGCAGCAATTTATAACTTAGATTTCTTCGGAAGTTTTAGTACTGCTTTTAACGATGCCTTAAAATAAACTATATATAAACTATATATAAACTATATATTTATACACTTCCATAGGTTTGTATTGCATTTTAAAAATACGTGTTTGTTAAATAAATACATAAATAAATGCGAATATAATGTCAAAGTAAATGGCACAACACATCGCACTGCGTGGAAATGTAAAAGTATCGTTAAATCTGTTCGTGTTTCGTCCAAACTAAAGCAATTACATTCGTTTCCATGTTGACCAACATAACAGGCGATATAAAATTATTTTCTCGACAGCTGTCGCGGGATTTTTAACCTTATATTGTAATATGAATATATTATTTTCTGATCAATATACATTCAAAGATTTTGTTCACGCAAACATAATAGTATGTCCAAGTAATGTTCTTTTGTATAATTTTCTTTTGACTTAGGTGATGACTCTCGCCAAATAATTATCCATAGGTACTGAGTACCAAATTATAGTCTGGATATGACTGTGAGAAAGTTTAGCCCATAGATTTAACTAACTAAAAGAAAATCTTAGCTCATTCTGGCTGGTGATCAAGTATTTGTTTTGACTTAAATTGAGTGAAGGGCCTTAGTGGTTTTGTTTACTTAGATGATATTATTATTTTTCCTAAGGATTTTACCAATTTTTGCGTTGTATGTTTTTTTTTGTAGTTGCTTAATATTCTATAGTACCTACGAATACAATGACTTGTTTGAGGTCAAAGAGAACTAAAAGTAGGCGCGGCACGTCAAAGTCAACTATTTTTTTAAAGGTACAATTAATACTAACCGCCCAATAATTCGAAGAAAACTTTCACAGCTTTTTACCTACTGCAACTATAACGCCATTGTATGAAATAATCTGTGGGCTTTTACAAATACGTGACAACTTAAAGACTATTTAATAATGAAATATCTCGGACAGCATCTGCTCGCGAGCCAATAATAGCTTCTTTTTTTCGGTCCCCCTGTTAACAGTTTTCCAATGGCGCCTTAGTGGTCAAGTCGCCGACATTTCGAACACCTGTGCACGTGCTACAGATAAAAAAATGGCCGACATTAAAGGTTAGTTCTGTTGACGTTTGAATTTATAAAAAAACGTTGTTTATGATTAGATACATAACAATATAACATAATATAGGAGTAATATAACCGCCAAACCGGTGATCCGTGAAAGGTTAAGCAAAAACGTAGTGTGATTGTAGGATTCAGTTAGTATTTGATAAGCTACATCATTATCGACCTGGAACTGACTGAGCAAACCCATGAACTCATGATATTATACACAGACCAATAAGGCGGCTTCTGTTGTTTTAATATAATTCTATAACACATATTTATAAAGAGAGCTGTCTTTAAACATAAACATAACATCACGACTGTATTCCCCGTAGGGTTGAGTAGAGGTGTATAGTAGCACCCTCATTTCACCGTTATGTTTAAGTCCCATGTAATAGGGGGCGAGCCTATTGCCATCAACCGGGCACAAATCCAAACTCCGGTCTGCTACTGAGGAATTCCACACGGAAAAACCCAATAACACCATGCCCGACCTGGGGATGGAACCCAGGTCCTCTCGGTCAGCAGTCACGCTTGCCACCACTAGGCAGCTCTCTTTAAAGATACGCTAATTTGAGAAAATGCCACTCCACGTTGCAATTTTGCACCGTATAGAGAGACGCGTTTGATAAGTTAGTAAATTTGAAAAAGTTTGCCAAATTAGATAAATCCAGTTTGGTTCTAGCTGATTTTCTAACCATATAACATTTAGTTTATATTTTTAAATCCAATTCATTTTTCTGTTTATGTAAAATGTTTTTCTATCCTATGTAACCTAAAGGAACCAGCCTTTTTATTCTCTATTTAAAATATAATTTATGGATTATTTATTGTAAGTGTACATTGAAAACAGTCGGTTTGTGCTCTATAGTCCAGGTGCTGCCTACTTCAGTTATTTAAAAGCCACTTGAATTTAGAATATGTACCGATCCAATCATAACTATGAAAAATAAACTCTATGTGAAGATATTAACGTAGGAAGTTATTTAAACGAAATTAATTGCTCATATTTGTCAAAATAAGAACGCGTCCACTTTATTAATCGGTATAATAGAAAACATTCGTTAAAAAATCGAACAATACCTCAATTATTTGAAAAAGTATTTACCATTGTTTTAATAGTTGCTCAATTGAGCGTCCTTTAACATTTCTTTTTAAATCAAAATGCTATATTTTTAAAATAAAGGGAATATTTTTTAAGGGTTCTCGAATCTAACAAAGGTGGGAAGTATCTATTGGAAACCGGAACGTTATCCGGGAGAGGGCGGCTTCCGCACTCTTGGCTTCCGCGTTGGAGAGGCAATCCAACATGGCGACAATATTAATCAATATTTCAACAACATTAGCCGCGGCTCGAGAGCGTGCCTCCTTAAGATGAGACAGCTACTTTGCTGAGTTTCATTTCGTGTTTAGCTGGTGTTATTTCGATTTTGTGTTTGGAAATCGGTTTCCATTTTGTTTTTGTCTGATGATATTGTATTATCAAATAGGAAGAAAAATGGGATAATAGCAGTGGAAACTCGTTTGTTCTACCTAGCCTTTTCCCAACTATATTGAGGTCAGCTTCTAGTCTAACCAGATGTGGCTGAATTATACATTATTGTATGATTTACTAGCGACTGTCATCAGACCTCCGCAATCCAATTACAGGGCAATGCCGATATCCTAAAATTAAACCAGTTGTCAGACTTTCGGACTTCTGACGTAACGACTGTTATAGGTATTCGTATGACATCCAGGACCGACGATTTAACGTGTTCTCCGTGGCACGGAGCGTCTCGATGGTCAATGGTCAATTTCAATAACTAATATTATGTTCGTACATTATGTCCCTAATTTCGGATCTCACAGTAGCAGTTACACTTCCAACTAACTCTTTTATTCTCATTATTTGCCCAACTACACTCAAAAATGGAATAACCACACCAACCCTTTCTGTTCTTCCAGCAACTTAAATTCAAATAAAAAAACAACACACAACAATAGAATTTCAAACAAAACGGAATTTAACAAATTGAGCACGAATGCGCAGGCGCACCCGCGGCGTTTGCCACTCGCGCACCAGAGGGCGCCAGGGGCGTGTAAACCCGCACTGGGGTCTGCCAGGTTACGTAAGATCTGAATTAATCATACAATAAAAACATAGAAAAGGCCAACTCCTAACGTCTCACACACGAACGGGAGTCCTACGAAATTAGCAAAATTATGAACATAATTAGAAAGAAAGAAAGAAAAGTTATTTATTCGCGCCAACATGACGCACAAAATAAAATAAAAGTAACAAACTGAATAGAAGTTTGGGGAAAAATATGCGTCACATCCGCGCAAAACGGCCATCGCTCAGCATAATGCTGTGTCTCACGTGCGAGACAGAGCCACAGCGCTGGTTTTCAGCGACAGCCGGCGTTGACATGATGACGTCCACCGGTGCAGCAAGTAAAAATATATAAAATGTATAAATATATAGTAATTATTAACCTGACTGCGACATTTTTGTTCGGGTAGGTAGTATCGTTAACAGGCACGAGAAGGCGGCGCGCAGTGTTCCGTGCGCGCTTCTCAGGAGGATTTGGGGCCAGGCCCCACAGAGGAGAGGTTTGCCAGGGGCAGGCGGACCGAGACCTTCCGGGATTGCGGTGCATGCATTTGTGAATCCCACAACCGCGGCCGACGGTAAGGAGGTGGAACACCGTTGGTTTTTAGCCGGTAAGAGTCCGACAGAACCCTTCACCTTCCCTGGGTAAGGGACATCCATGAGGATTTTCCAACGATAAAAAAAAGAAAAAAGAAAGTAGTTAATATCGGCCTGGAGTAAGCTAGGCAGGTATTAGTGAAATTAGCCATTGATATTGCGGTCTTTACCTAATCTAGCGATCATCACAGCCTCAGAGGCTAGGTGCAATACGTACATTACCTGTACAGTCAGCGGATTGTTACTGGACTTCTGACCGAGACTGTACCTGATGCACCCAGCCACTGAGACTGACGGCTGAGGCTGCGGATGACGTTTCTAGGGCAAACGGTTTCTTGCTCCCTTGCAAATCATTCCCCTACCATGTGTGCGTGCGCACATAGTGTAGAGTGAAGCTTCTGTGTTTGATTGACTTTGTGGTTAAATAGCGTCTAATGAGGGTAGACAGAAGTGTGGGCTAGGGCGTTAAGAGGTGTGGTCCTTTGTTTGAAAATTGATGGAGACTATTTTTATTTAAATTAAGGTTGTTAATAATAGTGTTGTGACTTTTGGTTTTGGATGTTATAAAGCCGCTCAGTCCCAAGAAAGGCAGGTAACTCCATCTCTTTTCTAGGGTCTAAAACCTACCACAAGGCGCTTAAAAGCATTTATTAGCCGGCCAGAAGCAATGACTTGTAGGTACACTGATAACATCTAACGTTCTGCGAAGATTGGCTTGCCCTATTGTTGCAGAGTTCCACCAAGTGTGACTGAAGTTTTTCAATAGTCAAACTGGTCCAAAACTCTAACTAAAAAAATACATTATCCGTTTCTCTATCGTTGTCGACTGCCTCGTTGGTCTAGTGGTGGCAAGCGTGATCACTGATCGTGAGGCCCTGGATTCGATACCCAGGTCAGGCAAAGTGTTATTGGTTTTTTCCGTGTGGGATTCCTCAGTAGTAGCTCGGAGTTTGGATTTGTGCACGGTGGATGGCAATATGGTCGCCCTCTATTACATGGTACTTAAACATAGCAGCGAAATGAGGGTGTTACTATACACCTCTGCCCAACCCTTCGGGGAAAACAGGCGTGATGTTATGTAATCCGTTCCGATCCGTTTCTAATAATGGAATTGAATACTATCAAAAACGTTTCTAGAAATTGCTGGTGTCCTCAAAGATCATAGGTAAGTCGGTGCACATTAGAATTGTGTATGTCTTTCTTGCTATCATGTTATTTACATACATCAACATGCCTTACGATCAACTGTGTTCTATTTTTAACGACAAGGCCAATCAAGCCACACGCTCCATCAATATCAACATTGTGGAACAAGGAAGCCATGGAATCTCTTCAATTAATGGAAGCTGTACAAACTACAAATAAACACCCTGCTCTATAAAAACAATTGTATTTGGTTAACAGTTAGGGGTGAATGGCATGCCCTTGTAACTTTGAATACAGTTATCGACGCTCGGCAGTGAAAACCTCGTAAATAAAATTTTCTTCAAAAGCGTTTTATTTGTTCTTTAGATTGATAAACTCGTCATACACGTACTAGTTCAACAAACTTTCAATTCAAATACTTCTAAGCTATCTATGACGTACGATGACAAACTTGTATTAACATTTGATCGGCCATTTTTTTTCAGGAGACGGTTTTTTCTATCTCTTTTAGAAATTTGTATTTTACACATACGTGGTTTTCACTGCCGACCGTCGTTATGTAGGTGCTTCACGCTATTTTAAATGATGAAGGATAAGTTAAAAGTGAGACTGGTCCAAACTATGATTGCTGAGGATGGTCAGATGAGTACATAACATCACGCCTGTATTTCCCTGAAGGGTTGGGTAGAGGTGTATAGTAACACCCTCATTTCGCCGTTATGTTTAAGTCCCATGTAATAGGGGGCGAGCTTATTGCCATCAACCGGGCACAAATACAAACTCCGTACTGCTATTGAGGAATTCCACACGGCAAAACCCAGTAACACTTTGCCCGACCTGGGGATCGCACCCAAGACAACATGATCAACAGTCGCGCTTGCCTACACTAGACCAACGAGGCAGATGAGTACCTATGTTTAAAATGACGGGCAGCCTGCTTGCTCCGCCATTTAGGTAAGTAATATACTGTAGTCATTAGCTCGCTTTTTTGGAAAGGCCTTTGTGTATGATCAGTGTTGGGAGTCTTAGGAGCACCTTAGGCCCGTATCGTTAAGAATGAACTGTTGTTAAGAACGAACACCCTTCAATTGATTTATTTACAACCAGCTTAGCATCGATTAATACTATTCTATCTAAAAATGTTTCTGATTCTGATGCTTATCAAGCGGTTGCGCCTGCATTTCTATCTATGTAGTTAATCTATACTTACTATGTTAATCTACTTTACTTCTACAACAATACTCTTTTACTAATTGTGGCTTGTCGTGAACTACCTCACTATTATTTACTGTATTGTTAGCTGTAAGCCACCCAAATACAATAAAATAAAATAAGTATTTTGAAGCCGCCTCAACATGGCGGCCTGAGATCAGTATCCCAAGTGGAGTTTTCAAAATGTAAACGTTATCTTAATTTCATACAGACATTTGGAATCTTTTTTTAAATTTATCAAAGCAGTAACTGTAGTCACATCAAAACTTTACTTACAGATGGCGATATAGATTAAATTTATTTAACTGTTAATTGATAAATATTTTTATAGATAATTTTATGGGTTGAAAATATCAGTAATTTTTCTTGTGGAAAAATAAATTTTACTAATGTTAATCATGAATGGAATGAACTACTTACCAACACTACCAACCGAGAATTGTTACATGATTTTTTTATTCGATAACGGTAATTTTATTTATCGAATTGAAGTGATAATTTTTTGATGATTATTGATGATGGTTGATGCTTATATTTGCAAATATTACTTAAGAGGCAGATTTTAAATCCGAGCTTTTATTTAGATCGGGCTCTAATCTCTAGTTCCTTCATCTCTAACGAAAATTGAAGGAACATAAATTACGTAAAAATCGCGGCGGGAGGGCGATGCTGCATACTGCATTCAGGCTTGATCAACTGTTTTTTCGCGGAAGTAACACTAAATATTTTATTGTATATTTACGTAAAAATCGTTTTCGCAGTACAATTCCAGTACCTACTTCTGTACTTCTATTAATCTTTTATAACTTTTTCCTACCTCTAGGTATTTTACATCCGCAGTAAGCTTTATATTCTTAGCCAAATCCAGACGAAACAAGCACATGAAAAAGTAAATATCCATTATCCTTAAAAACTTGAATCGAAAAAGCGTTCCGAAAAACATTCAGAAGCGATTTTGACAATCCGACCAACAATTTGAAACAATGTTTCGCACGTTCCTACCAGTCGCACAGTGGGACGGGTAATTGCTCCAATCTGGATAAAAACACGCGCGACTCGTCGTATTTATTTATTTACTTAGTATTTACTGGGAAACAGTAACGAGTGCCGTTGCTTGTTTCAAACATTTTCGAACAGTTTTTTGGCAGCTTCATGTCGGTTTGGCGCTGGATATTTTTTGTTTTAATTATGATTTCGTGACTTTGGTAAAATTGAGTTTGGAAGTCGTGTTCCTATTATTGTTCACGCTTCCCTCCCAGGATGATAAAGTAAAAGGCTTTTGAACTAAGCATGCTGTAGTCTACTGATCTGAACAAACATCGTGAAGAAACCTCTAAAGTCTTCAACTCGCAGTGAGCAGGCGTGGTGATCAATGCTCTTTCCTTCTCTGTATAAGAAGAGGCTTTTACCTTGCAGTAGGACAATTACAGGCTGGTATTTTTTCTGTCAACACGCCAGTTCACTTAATTCTTCCCGCCATCACTACAATGCTTGCAATCTGCAACCTATTGAGCTCTGGATGTCAAGATCTGCAGCTGCTTGCTACTAATTAGTAATAGTCACATGACTGCCTCCTGGACACGTAGATTTACGTCGGTTTATGTGCGTTACTTCATCGGTTGTTAAACATTTGTCGGCCGCCACTAAACACGACTGTGTGCTCTCTACTGCACTATTGTGGCAATGAGTTTAGTTCGATAGATAGATAATCAGTTATTTGTCAGAATATAGTACAAAAAACAGTTGTTACAACAAAAAAAACAGTCTTAAATATTATGCCGTTTACGGCGAATAAATATTTGTGCATTTTTTTTTAAATCATTAAAAAAACAATAGGTACATGATAGCGAGATACAATGCCAGGGTATGAAGAAATAGGTAATGTTTGTAATTAGGTATATAAGGCTAACTCAAAATAAAAAAATATAATGGCAATTAAAGATAAAAAGTTAAATAGGTTCGTATTCTACGCAATTGCGTTTTGGTAGGTACTTACCTTATTGTTTTGTAAGGTGACGTTCTCTTCAGTCACTTGGAATCTGAAGCAAATCTGAAATAAAGAAGTAATTAAGAAGCATTTGAAGAGAATTATGTAAAGAAGTAGGTACCTACTTATAATATCATAAGTTGGTATTAATCCTCATTAGTCGAAACTGTCTACTTCATATCTTGGGTCTTTCATTAGACTACTATAACGTAAAGTCCAGAAGGAGTATTGCCCTAATCATCAGCTTGGAATACAGACTGATGATCGCATGTGCTGTAATAAACACAAAAAAAAGATCCTGCGATCTATTTTTCAGACAGAATCCTTAACGCTCACGGAGAGAGAGAAGAGGTGGCCCAGTGCATAATATCAGCAAGCAGATTGGGTCATCTGTGTGACGGCGCAACGAGTATTCCCAAGGAGGGTTGATGTCAGGCAGGCGGCCGGTCATAAAACAATAAACCAAATCCTCTAACAACATGGTTTTATGAAATACATGTTGTGCCAACCCCACCTAGTGTGGGATAAGGGCAGGAAGAAAAAGAAGAAGAAGAGAGAGAAGTTGTGGCTTATCTGTTCCCAGAATCCAAATGAAACTCTACATTACAATTTTTTTATCTAGAGTTTAAAATTGTCCCAGTATCCCAACTCGACACAGTCCCCCTATTCGTTCCGTATCAATTGGCTCAATCGTAGTATAAACACGCGCCGCGGTTGCACCCGTCCGTCGCGCGTCTGGTATCACTCTACCTACCCCCTCTATGTGGAGGGTAGAGACGTTATTTCGCAAATAAAAAATATTTTCGACTTGCTACAGGGATGTGTTGAACAAAGGAACTTTTGAAAGTACATACTTATAAGAAGTTATAGTAGTGTATATTGTTTTATTTTTCAGGTTAATCCTTATCCTTACTAATATTATAAACGCGAAAGTTTGTATGTATGGATGTTTTTTACTCTTTCACGCAAAAACGGCTAAACGGATTTGGATGAGATTTGGCACACAGATAGAATATGCCCTGGATTAACACATAGGATACTTTTTATCCGGGTACATCAAGTAGTTCCCCTAGGATGTGGGTGAAACCGCGGGTAATAGTCTAGTTGAACAAAAATTGAAACTAAAATCAATTTTGTTATTAATTTATCCAAACCCGTCGAGGATCAATAAATGCCTCAGATTCTCGAGGAATACAATATCAGTTCGCCAATAACCTCCATGGTGATCCGCGAACTCGAGATTATTATTAAAAAAAAACAGTCATCTTTACATAGTATAAAACAAAGTTGATCCGCTGTCTGTACGCTTAGATCTTTTAAACTACGCAACAGATTTTAATGCAGTTTTCAGCAATAGATAAAGTGATTCAAGAGGAAGGTTTATATACCCCACATTAGTATCTACATTGCAGCCATGCGAAGCCGGGGCGGGTCGCTAGTTAATTACAAGCCCAAGATGTAAATGAAAAGTTTTCATATGCCCGGTTCCTAAGGCTAAAAACGAATTGTCTTTCTTACCAATGGTAGCATTTTTTATTGCGAAACTGAGCATATACACAGACTTGTAAGCTAATTTTACGTGTGATAGCTACTATCGTTGGGAGGGTCTACTATGTAAAGCTACAAGGTCTTCGCTTCATTATTGGTAAAGATACAAGGGTTTAATTTTAACCAATAACGCTCAGTAAATGACGACACGTTTGGTGCAGTGGCTGAGCGATTGGCTTCTGTGCTACGGGTTGTGGGTTCGATTCCCGCACGGAACAAATATTTGTATGGCCTACAGATAGTTGTTCCGGGCCTGGGTGTTTGTGCATGTGAGATTTGTGTCTGTAAACGCACCCACGATACAAGAGAAGTCCTAGCGTAGGCGAGAAATACTTGCGTACTTGCGTAGGTAGTATATTTCAACAAAAAAAAAAACTACATGTTAAAGTCAAATTCTTGATGTTTTGATAGGTCAATGTTGATGACGCTACGTAGTTTTTTTTTGCTGGCAATGTCCATTGATCCTAACTGTAGCATCCGCAGTGTTTTTAGTAGACAAATAAAAACAAACTTGACTTATGGTTAACGGTAGCGTTTTAAAGCGTTATTTCGTAATTATATGTTTTGTCCTTGCAACACCCGTTTGAAAACTGGTTTCTGGTTAAGCTGCAAGATAATTAATTATAATTAGTTAATTACGTAGTATTTGGGGTTTATTGTGCCACACAGAAGATGTCGGCATTGCAGTAAGAATAGTAAGCTTCCTATTATAGGTACCTAAACAGATAGATATAGGGAACAGATAGATATATATTTTTTATTTTTTTTATTGCTATCATTACTCTCAAGATATCTTTATCTTATTTTACAATGATTTTTTAGCTAAGTTTTGATGACATTTAATTATGTCAATTGTTTTATATAGTTTAGCTTCCTTTTCACTTTTGTAAATGTGAGAACTTTGTGGACCTGCATCTATAAATTTGTAAATTACTACAATATTATTCATATTACTTTTTTTTAAATTTTATTTTTGTTTGTTAGTTTTTGTACTCAAGTCTTTTAGTACTATATTACTCATTGGTCTGTGGTCAGGACCTCATTGTTCTCTCACTATCCTAAATCATTGTACTGTATCCACTGAAATTGTTAAAGGTATTATTTTTAAAAGAGTAACCATGGAGTTTCTTGCCGGCTCTTCTCCATAGGAAACAACTAATTGGAACCGTGCACCTAAATTCGACGTTTCATAAGCACCTGTATTGGTTTATGTGAAATAAAAATTTTTGATTTTTTGATTTTGATTTTGATTTTGAGGGCGCTTTTTTTCATCACTATATCAACTATAGCTGTGTCCTCACGGCTCCACCCGCGTAAGAAGTTTTATTCCAGTAATAAATATAGCCTATGTTACTCAGTGATAATGTAGCTTTCTAATGGCAAAAGATTTTTTGAAATCGGTCCAGTAGTTTTTAAGTTTATTCGTTACATACAAAAATACAAATTTTTCCTCTTTATAATATTAGTATAGATTTTCATTCGCTTGTGATAAGGGTGAAGAAAACCATCGTGAGGAAACCTGCACAACTGAGAGAGCTCTATAAAGTTCTCGATGGTGTGTGTAGTCCGCCATCCCACAGACCAGCGCGGACTAAGGCCTAAACCCTTCTCATTCTAAGAATAAGCCCGTGCCCAGCAGTGGGACAGTAATGGCTGATTATGCATGCATAAACTGAACCTAGGTTTTATAATGTTTTCATCGAAATCCAATACCTACTTAAGAATTATTTCCACCAAACGGCTCGCATCGCATCGTATCGGATTATACAATCTTTAAACGATATTAAATCGTGTATTATTTAAAGTGTATATCACAAAGCCGCGCACAGCAGCTTGACCGCGGGCGTCTTCCGCGACACGCGATCGTAGCCGAAAGTATGCTGCGACGCGCGATCGTCTCCGTTAAGCCTGTCGTCGTATCTGATACCAACAACTCTACGGTGCAAGCACAGCCGAAGTTCAGATCCATAATTTACATCCATGCCATAGTTATAGCCTAAGGCTACATCTATACCGTCTACCTACATCTTCAGCTCAGTTCAGATCCACATCTACCTATAATTACAGCTTCAACACCTTCACATCTGTGTTGCAGTAAACAACAAAATAAACACACACACACGCGCACGGTGGGCGTGGCGCGGGGGCGGGGCCAGGTCTACGCCGAGCGAGCGGCGAGTTTGTGTTTGTTCTGGGAAAATCTGGGAAATTGTACATGTTGATTGTACCTACGTAATATTATGTTATAGGGTGTGTATTGAAGTAAAACATCTTCAATATACATATTGAAGTTTAAACTGTATATTTATATGAAACTAGAGGTTCTCCCGCGGCTGTGCCCGCGTAAATAATGTGACTACAGCGCCACATATCGGATCTCAGCATACTTAGATACAAATCATCGTCTCGAAAAAAAAATTGTGTAAATAGTTCAATCGGGAAATAGGGATTCATTTTTATATATATTATAGACTAGCTGTGTCCTCACGGCTCCGCCCGTAGCCTATGTTACTCAGTGATAATGTAGCTTACTAACGGCAAAAGAATTTTTGAAACCGGTCCTGTAGTTTTTAAGTTTATTCGTTACATACAAAAATACAAATCTTTCCTCTTTATAATATTAGTACAGAATAGTATAGATTATAGGTAACTAAAGTATTGACGTTTGAAATACACACCTTTTCGGAACAAAAGATAAGTCTACCCGCTGTGGCTAGGGGTTGAAAGAGTAGATGTTGTGCGTGAAGGCCAGGGTTTCTTAGTTCAGGCAGTGTTATTTAGTTGTTCTGTTTGGAAATTTTAACAGTACTTATTGAGCTTTGGAATCATTAATTGTACATGTCAATTAGCTCATTCTAATAATTCAGCTGGACGTACAGTCGGCACGTAACTTGGCAAGGTTTTGGCGTAGTGGGAGTAAGTTTGCACATGTACACTTACATAGTGCGATAAAAAAATGCTCACTTTTATTGCTTGTCACTTTTATTCTATGGTTATTGCCATAATTTATTTTTAAACATGTATGTTTAGAAAAAGGATAGAAAGGAGAGGAATTCTCTTCTCTACTTGCCAAGTTACGTGGCGGCGACTATTCTTAAATAGGTACCTACCTACTGTCACTTGTGAAGGCTCTTTTCAATGCACCCTGTATAATATCAGTCCCGAAAAACAGCAGAACAGCCAACATTATGGCAATAACTCACAATTACTACTATAATAGATATATCTAACAATCGGCGTGCTAGTTCTAAGACGAATAATGAAATTCGGACGTCTGTCTCTGAGGTAGATACATTACATTTGGATATTTGATTAATCTAATTTTTTTTTTCGTGTGGTTAGTAACTGGTGTCAGAATTTATGCCGCTCATGGGCAACTCTGACTTTTCGAATTCATGTGCGTATTGTATAATTATCACTTTCTTTAAAACGGTGAAAGAAAACATTGTGAGGAAACCGGCATGCCTGAGAGATATTTCTAGACGGCATGTGGAGCCAAGTCATCTAATAGTGTTGATTTAGGTACCTATAAACTGATGAAACAATTTCAGTGTCATCGCTATCTAATTAATAACCTAAAGATATTGATTTTAAAAGAGTTAGTATCTAACCATAGAGTTTCTTGCCAACTCTTCTCGATAGGAATAAAAAAATTGGAACCGTGCACCTAAATTCGAAATTGAATTCGAAAAAAAAAAGAATCATGCAGTGCTTTGTTAGGAGCGGGTTGCTCCTGGCATAGATATCTTTTCGTTTCATGGCGATCTTCTCTACCTATTTATAAAATTTTCATGTGTCCATGTATCAATAGATCGCTCCTGGTGAGTTTATCTATTTATAACACCAAACTAAGATACCAAATGTGATTGATGCTATAGGTAACAAAATAATCACTTGAAAACAATCTGACTTGACACAATACCTACAAATGTTTTAGGTATCCTTAGAGAAAATCGAACCCGCGACGCTACGTCCTACGACAGAAGATGCTTTACCACAGTGCCATTCCAGTCATTACACCATAGGTAGGTAGGTACATAGTTATTTACTTTAAATAGAAACGCTTTAAGTTTCATCCAGTTTATATTTGAACTATTGTTCAACCAACAAAGAGATGATAATTAATTACACCAAACTTTTAACTACAATAAATTAAATTAATAAACCTATTGTCACACATTATATTATGATGACGCAACAAACAATTTGTCAAATAATAACTATTAATAGTACGAACATCTGCAGCACTATTAACAGTTACTACAACAAATAACGCACTAAATAAACCGCTAAACAACGCGTGAAATATTAACAAAAAAAACTGTTTACAAAACCATGACGGATCATTTTAATTTTATAATGTTTTACCCCGACAACCCTATAGGCATTCCCTTACTAAGACAGAACCAACATACCCGAATACTAATCAAAGAAAAATGAGCTTTATGACTCTATGAATAGAGTTGTCATCACCAGCAAAGAAAAAAGTTATAACCATACAAAAGGTAGGAGGGTCCGCGATAGGAGGTGCCGATAGGCGGGGCTCGGAGCCAGTCTTCGCTCCCTGCCAGTCGAGTGCCGGCCGCCCGAGATGTCGCACCACTATGACTCCGCCACACAGTTTCACCATCCGAAACCTGCTCCCCGAAGCATCATCACGATCCCCCTCACCTTCAGATACTGAGCTTGATGTCACAGGGACTGAAACACCACCCCCGGGATCCTCGACAGTTCCTGAAGAAAAGAAAAACGAAAAGCCCGCGTATAGCTACAATGCACTCATCATGATGGCGATTCGCAGCAGCCCTGAAAAAAGACTGACACTAAACGGCATATACGAGTACATAATGAAGAATTTTCCGTACTACAAGGAGAATAAACAGGGCTGGCAGAACTCCATAAGGCATAATCTCAGTTTAAACAAATGTTTTGTCAAAGTTCCGCGGCATTACGACGACCCCGGGAAAGGAAACTACTGGATGTTAGACCCTTCTTCGGATGACGTGTTTATTGGTGGGACCACGGGGAAGCTTCGAAGGAGGTCGACGGCTGCGTCGAGGTCAAGACTGGCCGCGTTCAAACGAGGTGCGCTGCTGCACCCGATGTTCGGCAACCCCTACGCCTCGCTAGTTGGATTGTATCCTCCTTTGCTCTCAGTTTACGGAAGGTATGCGCTCCCAAGCCCGTTACTAAGGCTTCCTCCGCCGCCGCCGAGTCCATACCATCAGTTGTATAGAAGAATACATGGGATCGCACCTCCAATGAGCCCTCCGTCTCAGGAGCCAGATCATTTAGTGAAACACAGTTGATAAGTGGGAAGAGAGATGGGTCTTTTAAAAGATATTGGTTGTATATATCTTGGTAAAGGCAAAGTGACTGTGATAATGTGAACAGACGTGTACAGTAGTGTGGTAACGCTATTTATTATTAATGTAAGATTTATATTTAAATTTTAACTTAATACGAGGCTTAATTTAAGTTATGAAGCAATAAACGATGTTTCCGAAACGAACGACGAGTATTATTGAGTGGTTTTTATTGATTCTAATGGAACTTTTATGTTTTAATAATTATGTTAGGTTAGGCCTAAGCTGTGTGGCGGATTTTCGCGCGAATTCAATTCTATTTTTCTATTTTTTATCTGTCTATTAGTTGTTTTACACTGATTTATAGGGAAATACTGACTGAATCTATTGCTTATTATTTTTATGTATAGATTGTAGGAAGGGGTTAGTTTCAAATTGTTCATGTCAAACGCGTCTTCAAAACATAGATCTCTGGCACTTACTCTGAGTAACTCGTTAGAAATCATTGATCATGTAATATTTTTTTATGATTTGACTAAACACCAGTTCGATTAAAAATAAAAATTAAAATGTCGATGAAAATGAAAGTCTTCATTGAAAAAACAAACGACGGGGCAGAACATACCTATCTGATTTTATTCTAATTGATTTTATCCTTTATCGTTGTTAGACCTTTTACCTTTTTATTATTTTATTAGATGTATACTCTGGTCAATAATATTATTGCAGTGAATAATAACTTTGTAATCTAAGTTATGAATGTACCTATATCGATCTCTGTTGTATGATATAAATCGATCTCTGTTTCCTTGTCTTGTCAAAAGTAATTATAAAGAAAGTTTAATGACTTTTTATTTAGAAGATACTTCATAATACACATTGAACATGTAATATAAACCTCATATTTAACTTAAAAACATTATGCAAAACATAGTTTTAAATTAACATTGTTAGATTTTCTGATTTGATTCTTATTAAACACATGGTCATAGTCAAAATATAAAAAAATATAACGGCACACAAGCGGCTCTGAATGTACCTACCTGACCTACCTCTAGAATTCCACAATACATGCAGGAAGAACTTGCGCAAGTAAATAACTTGTAATGACAATTGTATCAAAACCTACAGAGTAGCTATCAGGATTAGATTCGGTTTTGACTTAAAGATATACATGTTTTAATACGCTCTAAATTAGGTTCATTATTCTTTGATTTTATCGCGTTCCATCCTAGTTAGACCTGATGGTAAGCGATGCTGATGGTCTAAGATGGAGAACACGAATCTGTAATCCAAGTAACAGAGATATATAAGGATTCCCCTATACCCATTGGCTCTCACAATATGTCACACGACGGAAAACAGTAAACTGCTCGGCGCTGGACTTTACTGTAGCCAGGCGGACCGTATAAAACCTACCAACAAGCGTGCTGGGTTTTGTTGAATCTTATAACACGCGACTATTCCCAGCGTGCGGTGAGGAAGTTTTATTCCAGTCCGTCACCAAACGGGATAAAATACATAATACATAACACAAAATACATCCTCAAATACTGTGAGTTAAATAAAAACTTTAAAAAAGGCTAATATTGACCGCTCGTTTATATTCTCTTAGGTACTCTTCACGTAGAAACAACAAGGTGTACAACTCATTCATAATTATTAGGGAATGCATAACTTAAC
Organism: Amphipyra berbera; assembly: GCA_910594945.2. NCBI lineage: Eukaryota > Metazoa > Arthropoda > Insecta > Lepidoptera > Noctuidae > Amphipyra > Amphipyra berbera. The sequence goes on from OU343126.1 coordinate 21,182,756, forward strand.
TATCAAGTAAAGTAACAATAACAATATCGTGTCGAAGTCGACAGATGGCGACACAAGTCACTTTAATTTATAGGACGACAAGACATAAGCACGGACTATACACTACACCAGGGGTTCCTAAACTTTAAAGATAACGGAACACCAACCAAATACCTTTTATTTGATGGAACCCTACTATTGAATAGATAGTAATATTAGATAGATAGTGGTATTATTTAATAGCTAATAATAAATAATTTTGGCGGAACCCTGATGACTATTTTACGGAACCCAGTTTGGGAATCCCTGCACTACACGAATAACATACACGACTTAAGATCCCGGGTAGGTCAACCTAGGTGATAATTAGTATATCCCAGAAACCATGTTAGATATATAGAAAAAGATAATTAAAAATAACTGCCTCGTTGGTCTAGTGGTGGCAAGCGCGACTGCTGATCGTGAGGTCCTCGGTTCGATCCCCAGGTCGGGTAAAGTGTTATTAGGTTTTTCCGTGTGGAATTCCTCAGTAGCAGCCGGGAGTTTGGATTTATGCCCGGTTAATGGTAATAGGCTCGCCCCCTATTACATGGGACTTAAACATAACGGTGAAATGAGGGTGTCACTATACACCTCTGCCTAATCCTAGGGGGAATAGAGGCGTGATGTTATGTTATAATAAAAAATGGGACTATTTGGGACCCTCTGGTTTCAGGACTCGGTATTAGGTTTATTGGATTTAGCTTCGATTTTATTGATTTACCCGTGCATTTATAGGAGTTGGGCGTTCCATGAGATGATACTTAATTACTTCCGCGAACCCTGGGCTGTCAGTCCCATTACCAACCTCTGACTGGCTAATCTGTTCACCACGGTATGAGTTATTCTCGTGTACCTCGTGCCCACACGACAGAGAGACTTGTTCGTCTCTAGGTAGGTATAACAACAGCTTCCTAAAAGCAAAAGCCGAAACAACACTAGGCATTTTTCGTCATTTTCAAAATTAGCTCATTCAATATAGGAAGGGTCGAGGAACTTCAAGTATACTATACCAAGAAGAACATAGTCTGCATAGTTGTCGTCAATAAGATTGACAAGCATATTATTTTAGGACCCAGTGCATAATATCAGCAAGCACATTGGGTCACCCGCGCGACAGCGCAACGAGTATTCCCAAGGAGGGTTGATGTCAGGCAGGCGGCCGGTCATAAAACAATGAGCCAAAACCTCTAACAACATGGATTTATGAAATACATGTTGTGCTGACCCCACCTAGTGTGGGATAAGGGCAGGAGGAAGAAGAAGAAGACGAAGGCGCGATCACAATCTATTTTAGGAAAAACCGATGGCTCCGTTCACAATTGTGTAAGTATTATTAGCAGTCAATGTCATTTAAAAACCAGTTTATTATTAACAAAATATAATATCTAATTTGATATGATCGCCCCAGGACATTTCTTGATTGCATGTTCTATCTCTGCATAATCTGCAACCACTTGTAATTATTTATTTTCTTTATTTATTTATCAAAAAGTAAACGCTTAAAATGTCAATTAACACTTACAGTACTCAACTCGTTGCGTTTTTTTGGTTCCAAATTTAAATATTATCAGTTTTGGCGCGATGTCGGTTGATTTCCTCTTTAAAGAGTATTATTTATCGGTGCGATTCTTTTTCGATATCTCATAATAACTGATATTGACGCTACTGCGTGCATACAGCCTTAAGTTGCTAACTTATAAGGAGTTTTAAGCCATTGAGTTTGATTCCTTATCGATAACTTCTAATTGCAAAATATGTAGAGACTAAATAGCGCTAATAGACCTTGATCTCTGAGTTTGTTTCGGCTTTTCTTCTCAGATCTAGTCAGACAGTAAATGCCGGCGCCATCTAGTCTTAAAAAAACATTACATTGACTTGTAAAAGTGTCTGTAACAGATTTATTTACAGAAATAAAAATAATTTATCATTAATTGAAAAATATGACATTTTAAAATCGCCTCCATTGATCTAGCCGTCGCATGCGCAGCTGCTGAAGGTGATGTTCTAGATTCGATATTCCGGCCGAAAAATTGGATTGGGAAGAAACTCAATAGGAATTCAAATCACCTTCGCAGATTCCTATTCCTACAGAATGTACCCGGTATTAGATTGGCGCCATTACGGTCTCCATGGCCGCATATACCATCATCGGTACTGTGGTACAACATTACCCTTTGTCCACTCACCGGGGAATATACGAATTAAAATTAGTCTATGTTGACAACAAATTCGTATTTATTTCTAGCATTTTTTTTGTATTCAGTGATAGCTATTGAGCAATAATATCTAATTAAAGCTGATAGATGGTGGAAAAAAAAACTCGACAAGTGCGTGTCGCTACACTCATAAATTAGGGTTCTGTAGAATCATTATTGTTTGAAAATATATATATATTGAATTCAATAAATAGAAAAGTATAGTAATTTAGAGAAAAAAACATGCGAGCAAGTTATTCGTATGGTTTTTTAGGTACATTTTGTACTGGGGGGCTAGTAGGTACCTAACATCACATTTGATGAACGATAAATATATTTTGTTCATATCAGAAATCGATTTTATAGGCCCAGACAAACAGACTGCATCCCGACCGCAACTGTAACTGTCAAATGTAATTAGAAGGCAGTTAAGATGACATGATGATGTCAGTGTGATGATGATGATGATGTCAGTGCAAATGTGTGACAATTGCCGACTGGATATGTAGTCCGCTGACAGTTGCAATGCTGCATCAAAGAAAGAAATTATTATAACTTATCAAATGTGACATTATTATCCCCTGATCTTAATTTAATAGGTATTGATTTTTGATTTTTTGTTTGAAAAATTACAGACGACACATTTCTGTGATAGACGACGGTCATGACGAAACTTTAAAGTATAATGTATACGGGACCCAAAAAATCATTGAATTATCAACCTTCTTATTAAAAGGTGAGAAGTATTTTTAAAACGGCTAGTATAGTGTCGCGAAAATATATTTTGACAATTAAATACTTCTGCGGTTTGTTTTTCTAAACTTTTATTTACAACTATGCGAATTGGCGACTGCGGCTTAAATTAATGGTTGATAATATGTGATAATGATAGTTTCTGTAATTGTGCTCCGTCCAAACATTTTTGTTTATAAAAAACGAACGATATACGAAAACTGTTTGTTAGAATTGTATATTTTTTATACAGCCTATTGGAGTCTGTCTGGTAGGGCTCTCTCTTAATAAATAGATAGGTAATACTTAGATAGGTTTTAACTGCCTCGTTGGTCTAGTGGTGGCAAGCGCGACTGCTGATCGGGAGGTCCTGGATTCGGTCCTGGGTTCGGGCAAAGTGTTATTGGGTTTTTCCGTGTGGAATTCCTCAGTAGCAACCCCGAGTTTGGATTTGTACCCGGTTGATGGCAATAGGCTCGCCCCCTATTACATGGGACTTAAACATAACTGGCGAAACGAGGGTGTACTAAAAACACCTCTGCCTAACCCTTCCGCGAATACACGGCGTGATGTTATGTAATACCCTAGATAGAAGGAACATTCTGATAACCACCAAGGTTGTGAAACAGATAGATACAGTACCTATGTTGTGAACACTTTCGTCTCTATATATTATGGAAATCAGATTGTTTGTAGAGTTAATAAACCCTCAGTTATTTCCCAGATTATACGATGTCGTTATTTGTAATAGATGTAAAATTACTTATGCATATGCAGAGTTAATTACATCTCTATAGAGAAGTAGGTACTCGTCATATTCTGTTTAGCCCCAAAAATGTATAACAACCGGTGGACTACTATTTTTTATTTTTCATAAAAATGTATTTAATAAGCGCTTTAGTTGCATAAATGGAACATGGAAGTTGAATAACGCATTTCCATAAAACAATCTCATTTTTAACTCAAGTAGAACCACAGACAAAAGCTAGTGATCGTCTAACATTTTTATATTCCGCCAAATCGCGTCGGCCATAACGTCTCCGAGTTCCGTCCCTTCACAGTAAAGATAGTTTAATGACGTAATTTCCAGTTCCGCCTGTCAGTTCAATAGTTACCAGATCCGCCATGATGAAACAACTGTCATTTGCTTTGATGTCATCAGAATTATAACGGCAAAATAACTTCATTATTGGTTGTAGGAATTGTGATATGTTGATTAAATAATATCCGTTGGATGGCTGGTATTTAATAGTTATTTATTTAAAGTTTTTGTAGTGATGTAACTCTGAACGTAGCTGTCATGTCTGTGATTTCTTAAGCTTCGTAATGATTCAATTCTTTTTTTGAGATATTTTGTCTTCAGTTTAGTGGACTCAAGTGAGGGGCTCGTGGCTAATTACTAACTGCGTTTATCATACGATTTGCAAGGTTAAGCTGCGCTTGCCGCGGTCAGTCCGTGGATGGGTGACCGTTCGTTACACACTGAGACCCCTCCGTGCCTCGGAGAGCACGGTTCGTTACACACCGAGACCCCTCCGTGCCTCGGAGAGCTAAACAGTCGGTCCCGGGTGTCATACGAATACCTATGGCAGTCGTTACGAGAAGTCAGAAGTCCGAAAGTCTGACAATTGATCTAACCTTAGATATTGGCATTAACCAGGAACTGGGTTGTGGAGGTCTGATGGCAGTCGCTCCGTATAAAATACTGGTATTCAGCCACACCTGGTTAGACTGGAAGCTGACCCCAAGATAGTTGGGAAAGAGCTAGGCAGAACAGTAGTGGACTCACGATGATAGTCGGCAGTGTTATTGGGATTTTCTCTCAGATATATCTTTAGTTAGAAGGGGTTCCTACCAACCCCTTTTTATTATATCAGGCTCATTACCTTTTTTTTTTCTCGTTGGAAAATCCTCATGGATATCCCTCGCCCGGGGAAGGCGAGGGGGTCTGCCGGACTCTTACCGGCTAAAAACCAACGGTGTTCCTTCTCCTGACCGTACGGCCGGGGTCGTGGGATTCGCAAAAGCATGCACCGCAACCCCGGCAGGTCCCGGTCCGCCAACCCATTACTGAGGCTCATTACCTAAGCAATTGAAAAGCAATAGACTAACCCCCTATGGAATGTGTAGCGGTGTGAGGATCCCCTCATGAGGAACTATGAGTGTATTATCTTCTTTACATAGTATAAAACAGTCGCTCCCGCTGTCTGTACGCTTAGATCTTTTAAACTACGCAACGGGTTTCAATGCAGTTTTCAGCAATAGATAGTGATTCAAGAGGAAGGTTTATATGCCTCACATTAGTATCTACATTGCACCCGTGCGAAGCCAGGGCGGGTCGCTAGTTATTTATAAACCTCAACTCCCACTTGTGGGATTCCAAGCGTGGCGTTCGCTGGGATCGTTAACTGTAGAAATCTATGCGAAGTGTAATTTTTTTATTTTGCTCTCATGTCGGCACGAACTTCAAGAGAATAACCCTTGGCCTAGTGAAAAGATTATTCAGTCAGCATGATTGGTAGCAGGGCTAAAAGCTCAGGGTGCGTCGGACGCTGATAAGTACTTAACACATTCACAGTCCAATAAGCCACATATGGTACATGGCTATTGTTTAACTATTGTGTCTACTTCGCGGACAGTGAAATGGTTAAGTATCGTCACTCGCGAAGGCTCTTTTTTATAAGAAAGAAGTTCTGTACCCCGTATGGGGACGGGTCAGAATATAAAACTTCTTCACCACACGCTGGGAATAGACTCGTATTGTAGGATTCAACAAAACCCAGCACGCTTGGTGGTAGGATCTATATGGTCCGCCTGGCTAGCTACCACCCTCACATTAAAGTTTGGCGCCAAGCAGTTTACTGTGTTCCGTCGTGTGTATGTGAGAGCCAGAGTATAGGGCCATCCCTCTATATCTCTGTTCCTTAGATTCGTGTGCTCCATCTTAGACCCACCCTGAGCTTACCATCAGGTGAGACTAAGGCCAAAGGCGACCAAGTAAATAATAAAAAAAATGACTAAGTGAAATGTAATTGATTGAAAGTATATTTTGATCTCTAGTTACATAGTTACAAATTACTGGTGCTGCCAAAGCACCACAATGACTAAACGCTTAGTTTAATCTACCCAATTTATCCCTTCTGTAGTAAACAGAGATAACTACTCGATAATTCAATTTTACTTTACAGTAATACGGTGTTGACAATTTTATTTTGTACAAATTCATTTAGATGTGGATAAATCTTAAAATAATGCACGACCGAGGCGACAAGACAATGACTAATATATTGTGTCGACAGGCGACGTAAGGACAGCCACTCGGCCGTCTACGCGTAGCAAATCAAATGATACCGATGCGATGCTAAAAGTTGAAGGCATGCTAAACGCTGCCAACAAAAACAAGTAATACGAAACCCATATAATCCAACCACACGGACCATCTCTCATTCGACACAAAACATCTTGCTCTAGAAATATTGTGAAAACCACCAACCCCAAATAAATCACGGTCGCCATTTTGTCCCAACGTTCCCGCGCTTTTTCCCGACCACAGACAATTAGGCGGGTGACAGCGCACCATAAACAAGACGCGAGTTAATCCGCGGATTATCGTGAGCGCACACAACCGGCGTGCAGCGAGTATTTCTTGTAAATAATTGTAAATCTACGTCAAAACGCAACGACAGATACATATGTTAGAGGATTACTGGGCGGAGATTAACCCGTTTTATGCTGTTTTATGCGGCGCGTTCGGTTCGGCTGTGTTCGGTAACTGACGACTTCCCGCCAAAATGGTGGTGTTAATCTCTAGTTAAATATGGTAACGTCTTCGTCTTGTACGGTTTCGGGAAATGAGCTCTAAATACGGATCGTTTTTGTAAACTTCAAAAAAGATGACGTTTTCAGTATGAAAAAGTGACGATTTCCATATTGACGCACTGATTTTGGAGGTTTTTAATAAGCTTGTCATATCGGATGTAAATTATGTTTTAATATACCTTAAATATTAGTTAGAGGATGTTTAACACAAGATAACACATTCAATAAACGAAGCTTTTAACTGGACTCCGAATGAAAATAATAGGTATGTAAAAAAAACTGGTTATTTCTTCGACATTTTTGTATATTTCTTTGATTTTTCCACCTGTACATACATTGAATCCATTATGAATGAACTTAATCTTAAATAGTACGTCACACGGTGTTTAAACTCAAGATGACAGCGTATGGAAAAAATTGTCATGACAGAACAGTCATGAATTCGAAAATTGTATCGTTGAATCCTTTCACTGCATTGTCATCGGCTAATCTTGTAAAAAAGGGTTTATCGGACAATCGCCGCACAATCCGGATATTTTCATATTTGTGATTCTTTTGTAGAAATTGTTTATACACATTATATTTATTCAAAGTACGTGTTTTGCACACATTGCTATATTTAAAATCCTCTGTACCCTTTCATGCGGATGTTTTTCTTTCAAAATTGTGTCCCCAAAATAGGATTTGTGTATGATTTTATGAGTTTTTGGACAAAATCTTATAATTATTGGGATTGTCGTTGGTTCATTCATGATATGTCCGAATATTTTGGGATGGATTCTTAGATAATCGCTTTGCTCTTTTCAAATGGTCAGAATTCACGAATAGATGAATGAATTATATTGTCCTAATATTTATTCAGTCTATTTTATAAACGTCTCCATTTTGAATACTGTGATGGGCAATTTATTTTTGTGATGTTCTTGCCTGGTGAAGTTATATTGGTCTTTGTAAAATATACAATATACTGAGATATTAATATGATATGATAGTACATAATAGAAATATTTAAAACAACCGCAGTTGTGGAAAACTTGAGGAAATGTTAACTATACTTTACGTTTAATAAAAGTATCGTAAAATCTTTAACTATGTCATTTAAGAAATTGCACGAAAGAGAAGAAGATATGCTGCGCCGACCCCAAATAAGTTGGGATAAGGGCAGGAGGATGATGATGATCATTTATAAAGTTGCACACGAGAGCCATTGCACTTATTGATAGCATAGTCTATCTAGTCTATAAGCTATGGACATTTAGCAATGACAATAAGTCGATTTCATAAACTTTGAACTAATAAGTAGAGTAAAGTAGGTACACTTGCATAAAACGTGAATTCAATTACTACTTTGACGTTAACCGTAACTGGTTAAGCAATTAGTGATCATAGTGATCCACTAAACTAAACGCTCAGAGGTGATATTGTTTATGGTTTCGGGACTAGACTACACAACTTTTTGAACTTCAAAAACGTTTAGCTTTCATTAAGATCAAGCAGTTCATCTTTAATGTAAGCGTACACAATCAGAGACTGTTTATCAAACAATTCTGTTCAGTTATGAACTCTTCCCAGTGTTTCATAACAAATTAGGATTTTTTTGTGTTCTTTGAATTTGTTGAGTTCTGTGTTTGAGTCCTGGATTGTTTTTAGCGTTACCAGACTTCTTCTTTCGTGTGGTTAGTGACTAACCTGGTATCCGAGTTTATGCCGCCCATGGGCCTCTGACTTGGCTTCAAATGCGTTTTTTTTGTTTCCAAATGGTCGGAAGGTGGGGATGTGTCGTCATTTGTTCTGATCTTGACTTTTGATACGATATTTTAAGTTCCGTTTTATTTTCTGGGTTGGGAAATAAATATAATGGGAAAAAGAATTGGTTTTCTTACTATTATAGTACCTACTCTGATACTGACTTTCTTCTTTTCGTGTGGTTAGTGACTAACCTGGTGTCAGAGTTTATGCCGCCCATGGGCCTCTGACTTGGCTTCACATGCCGTCAAGAAATATCTCTCAGGCACTCATTTCCTCACGATGTTTTCCTTCACCATTTTAAGCAATTGATAATTATAAAATGCGCACATGAATCCGAAAAGTCAGAGGTGCGTGCCTTGGGTTAGAACTTTAGACTTATGACTCGGCAGTCCAACGATCACACCATTATGCTATCACTGCTTTTATCCAGACTATTTCGGACCTATCTATTTAAGCTGAAATTTTTCTGAATGCGTAGCCAGAATTTTGTCGAGAGTGAGGCAAAGTAGCTCTGTCCAATAGTAAAATGTATCTTTGCACTTAATCTGGAAGTGCACAATGGGGTTATATTTTGCCCATGATCAACTTTTTGATGCCCAAATAAATATAGCCAAGCGTTGGTCGGCCTATTTTAGTACCTAAACATGGATGTTGAGTTACCTGAATCTAGACTATTTTCCTATTCTTTCTAATGCCAAGTTAGGGTAAAAAACGCCCCATCTGCCCCACCCTGGCTACACCCATGGGTAAATTCGAGAGGGTTTTGGATGATAATTAGATTATACAGTGTGTAAACGAAATCATGTAATTCCTTCAAACCTCGTGATGTTCTACTGACATAGATTGACCCTGCACGGGATACGATTGGATTCAATAAAAAAATACAAGAAGTAACCATGTGTTCTTAGCGTGAGGCATTTTAGCACCCCGAGCGAGATGCGCGGCTATCAACTCGCCGCGCGGTCATTTATCAACCGGGTACAAATCCAAACTTCGGACTGCTACTGAGGAATTTCACATGGAAAAACCCAATATACTTTGCCCGATCTGGGAATTGAACCCAGGGCCTTACGATCAGCAGTCGTGCGTGCCACCATTAGACCAACGAAGCAGTTCGAGAAGACTTTATAATATAGTTTATATAATATACTGTGTATGCACACAGTATCTATAAACTATATTTAGTAGAATAAGATTTTTTTCAGAATTATTTGCGTACTAAGTACCTAATACTCGTCCTCGGTAACGATCGCACAGCCTTCCCAAATGGATGAAACGGAAGCAGAATGGCGCGAATGCCACTTGAATGTCTTAAACCGCAAGTACTATATAGCCGGAGCTCTGACTATCGTATTATGACTTTATCAGTGTAGCTTTTGCATATCTGGTTCGGAGAATTTCTTAATTTTTAAATAAAAACAAACTTAACATTCACCAAACATTTTTTGTTTTTTCCCAACACCAGTCGATATTTCCAGAATTTTCCAACAAGTTTCCGACTAATGTATCAACATCGCGTCTAGAGTAATATTAGTAACAGTTAACACGAACCAGTAACGGCGGCAACATCAAACGGTAACAATTGCCGAGATCAAAGGGATCGCCGCGGTAAAGGTGGGTAGCGAAAGAAGATCGCTATTTGTATTGTCATAGATTAGCTGATCAATTTGTAGATATGACATCTGGTTGGTTGAAAGTTTAGGCGATTAGTTTTATATTGTTAAAAGTTAAAAAGAGGAAGTGTCTTCACGTTTATTGGGTAATGGTACGTACACACCAAGCCAACGAATATCAACGAACGATGTTCATTACAGTTTATTTATTTATTTTAGGATCTATACCAAAAAATATACACAAAACATTACATATTGTTAATACCCAACAAAGTATTTCGTAGGTGTACTCCTTCAATTACAGGAGACCACAGTATGTACAATAAAATGAACAACTAAGCTAACAAATTAAATAACTAATAATAAAATAAATTTTGAAAAAGGAACATAAAAACACAACAAATTCTATTAAATATTAAAACATAGAACAATAACATACCTAAAATAAAAAAATATTAAAAAACAATTTACATTGGAATGATACTGGATTTGTTGTAATTAAACTAAGTGTGGTCAAACTAACTAATGATGAATATTCGCTGGCTGCGCTGGCGTTCGTCGGCTTGGTGTGTACATACCATTATGACAAAGAAGTATTTGGTAAAAAGAGTAATTGTGGAAGAGTCATCAATGTTTTTCTAATATTACTTTCGATAACGGGGGTGGATACCGCTTAAATCCGAATGTAACCATTGGTTCCATTCGTCGTCATATTTAAAATATGAAGAACGTTCGTTGGCCTTCCTTGGCCTTCATTTTCTTGTGATGGACTATCCATTACAGTTCACGTTAAAGGCTTTTCAAAGAAGCTTTGATTTGATAAATGAAACTTAAAAAAAAGTGATCTGCTATTCTGCTCTACATTTTGGCAAATTGTCAAAGCCGACCGTAGGTGAGTTGACGATAGAAGTACGACAAAACGCTTAAGGTTAGTCTCCTCAGTCTTGTATCTTGTGTAGCAACCAAGAACATTGTACCCTGACGAGTTTAAAGGGCAAGTATTACCTGTATCGAACTTGGCAACAAGGAACGCTATTACTAAAATACACTACTTTAAAGAAAGAAAGAAATTTATTTGGCACGAAAGCAGTCAGACATACAGACAAAAAATCATAAGAGAGAATAATAAAAAGTTGCTGTGTCTAGCGGCTGCACCAAATAGGTTCAGTTCAGCATAGATGTCAGATCACTAGTGCCTGACGCTGGTTTTCAACCGAACCTATTGTGACGTAACTGTGATGTAAACCAGTTCCAAATAGATAGATAGCGTGTTTAAATAAATAAATAAAAATAAATACTATTGAATATTATAGGGTTTCCGATCAGGAAATATTCAGTTGGAGCCAAGAGACGAATGGAAACAGAATTATGCCTCAATCACACGCGGTCTACGATGGTACACCACTGTTTTCTCCATGACGTTTATAAAAATCTAAGATACAATCATGCGCACCCAGCCTAAGGTACGCGAGGCACCTGCGCCCGCGCATGAAATTAAGACGTCATTCAAACAACGCGGAGTTTTAATAGTTTGTTCTAAGAATTGTTGTACACAGTTCACGGTGTTCACTGAAAATAAACTGCACAGTTTGCTAACAAGCCAGGTGGGACGCTGATTTAGACTTGGTGCTGGAGTATTATTGAGCTTTATATTTTTTAAAGGAGAGCAGAAATATTATAATATTTAAAAAATGTTCATCTTCTTTTCGGGTGGTTAGTGACAAACCCGGTGTGAGAGTTTATGCTGTCCATGGGCCTCTGACGTGGCTTCGAGAAATATCTCTCAGGCATGCCGGTTTCCTCACGATGTTTCCCTTCACCGTTTTTAAGCAAGTTATAATTATATAATCATCATCATCTTCCTGCCCTGGTCCCAAGTTACTTGGGGTCGGCGCAATATGTTTTTCTCTTCCACTCTTCCCTGTCAGCCGTCTCACTATCATTTACTCCCTTATCTTTCATATCCTCCCTCACACAATCCATCCATCTTTTCTTAGGTCTCCCTCTCCCCCTCCATCCAGTGATAATTATATAATACGCACACGAATCTGAAAAGTCAGAGGTGCGTGCCTAGGGTTCGAACTCAAGACCGACTTGACAGACCGATGGTCACATTATTAGGCTATCACTGCTAATAAAAATGTTTATTGTAAGTAATCAAAGAAATACTTAAATCGGAAAAGAAAATGATAGATAGATAGATATACTTTATTGTACACTAAAATAAATAAAACAGAAGGAGTAGGTACACATTATTAAGAACAGTACAAATGGCGGTCTTATCGCTTAAAGCAATTTCTTCCAGACCTTTGGATGGAAAGAATTGTCAAGAAAAATATATAGGGCAGTTTGCAGCATACAAACGTATAATCTAATAAAAATCGATAATCGATAATGGTGGGGTAAGAATATTATTTTCATTGATTTCCAAACTACGTCTTCCGTTATTCGGGTAAACATATCAGTTAATTACAGTCCCACTGCTGGGCACGAGTCTCTTCTCAGAATTAAAAGGTTTTATAGGCTTTATTTGGTTCGCGTTGAAATTAAAGAATTCGTTATTAATGTACGGGAATACTACTACTGCCTTCTTGATCTAGTGGTGGCAAGCGTGACTGCTGATCGTGATGTCCTGGGTTCGATCCCCAGCTCGGTCAGTGTTATTGGGTTTTTCCGTGTGAAATTCTTCAGAAGCAGCTCGGAGTTTGGCTCGTCCCTTATTACATGAGACAAACACAACAGCGAAATGAGGGTGTTACTATACACCTCTGCCTAACCCTTCAGGGAATACAGGCGTGATGTTATGTTATGTTATGAATACCTAAGTACTGAATTAATTAAAGCTTTTTGAATAATCACCCAAAAGCTGTCGATGACTGTGTTATAACTTTCAGTAGATAGGCTTTAAGTCATTCTATATTGAAATCCACGACTCTCCTTACTTTTATTTCAAGTAAAAAAAAAAAAAACTTTTTTTTTCGGTATTTGAGCCGCGCCAATCGCTGTTACCTCCAAAATTGCTAGACCGTTAACGACCAAACTCTGCCGCTTGAATAGACCATCTGATAGTGACATTGTTTGCTGTAATTATCGTATCGTTACGATATCGTATTACTGGCGATACGAAAATATTTGTACAACAATACAAAGGGGGGTAATACGATATTTTGTGCATCTATATTGTGTAATTACTGTCTAAGTGCAGGTTATTTAGTTTTGGTTTGCGGATAATGTCGAAAAAACTACATTGCGTAAAAAAAATCGAGAAAAAACTATGATTTCAATTTCACTGAGAGAGAAAGTTCTATGACTTTCGTTTTGTAAATGTGGAGTTCACTAGTAGGTATATAAGTACTTATTTTATACTTGGTCTTTTTAACAGATTTTAAAAGATCAATTTAATTATCTATATCTATACTAATATTATAAACAGGAAAGATTTGTATTTTTGTATGTAATGAATAAACTTATGAACTACTGGACCGATTTCAAGAATTCTTTTGTCGTTAGAAAGCTACATTATCTATGAGTAACATAGGCTATATTTATTACTGGAATAAAACTTCTTACGCGGGCGGAGCCGTGAGGACACAGCTAGTTAGGAAGTAAACGATTACTTACATTCATTCATGGTATGACTAGGTTTTACGTTGGGTTTGTCGTCTAGTCTCCGGAAAAGATAGGGTAACCAAACAGAGTATAAACTCAACAGTGTAGGTATAGGCACAGATTACCTAATAATTATTGTATACGTATGTCAATATTATTGCCTTTACAGTCCACCCTGAGTGGGTAACAGAAAGAGTTACCCGTTCTTAGCTGGCAACTTAAATTACAGTAATTAGTAAACAGTCTAAAAATTCATAGAAGAGGAAGACGTTTTTACTTTTTTGGCCTTGTGCAGTTTATTTAAACTTTTGTTGTCTTTTTTTTGTTACCCCTATTCGAGTCCAGAATAAATTCTTTTTTTATCTTTCCTTTTCTTAACAATTGCTCGGAATTCTGCCCACACACTAGTACAGTCCACTCATACACATCATCCTTAACTTACAAATTACTAACAATGTGGCGTTATTAAATTATTCTGTGACCCCTGCACCGAGGTTAACTCTAGTAATTGTTATAGCATAACGTTCTTCTATAGTTATTTGTAAAGCAATTGAACCTGTGACAGTATGGTATGTTTATGCCAAGTGATAAACCATCCTCTTTCTTCTAGTGGGGGTAAATATTCACTAAGTTATTATGTTCAGAGAAAGGGCAGTAGCGTCTTCCTGTGGGTTTTTTAACAAATATTTGGAGATCCGTTTGCCAAGCACGATGATTATGGTAATGTTCCCTAATAACTGTTCAATGTAGCAGTTTATAAGTAGACCCATGATGATGACAATCTTCTACATCGTACGTACGTAATTAGCACATTACCGTCGCACTGCTGGGCACGGGCCTCTTCTCAGATTGAGAAGGGTTTAGGCATTAGTCCACCACGCTGGCCTAGTGCGGGTTGGCAGACTACATGCACTATCGAGAACTTTATGGAACCCTCTCAGGTGTGCAGGTTTCCTCATGATGTTTTTCCTTTACCGTTAACGCAAGTGATAATCAAATTCTGATCCGCACATGAATTCGAAAAGTCTCAGTTACGGGCCGGGATCGAAGTCAGACTCTCCTGCATGGAAGGCAAACGTTCAACCGCTAGGCTATCACTGGTAGGCTATCTTCTACATCACGCCATGTAAAACATTGCCGGGCTAATCGCCACGTTTGGCAAACTGGTTGGCGATAGAAACGAAGCTATGAGCGCAGAACGAAAATTATCCTACCCACCGTCTTGACGTGGTGATAAAATTCTAAATCACGCTTATTTCTAGCCTCAGTTACATTCCGTCCTGCCCACACAGTACGACACACACACTATAACAATGCGAGATTATTAAATTATATTGTGACCCCTGCGCGGAGGTTAACTCTTGTAATTGGTCCTCTAGCCGGCCTGATTGTTATTGCTCGTGAGGGCAGGCCAATTTACCATCGACACTGTCTGGATATCTAGTCAGATTCATTGCTTATGAATTATGTTTCAAGGGAGGTTAAGATCTTAGGGGCCATTCAAGTATTACGTAAGCACGAAAGGGGGTGAGGGGGTCTTTGCTTAGCTTATTTGTGACGACATGGGGACGGGGGTGTCTGGATGATGTATGCGTCAGCAACTTTTATTTATTTACTTATTTTTCTAGACTTAAAAACTGCTGCTCATGAATAACAATAAAGAAATCTGTTCAGTTTAAAAAAATATATACCAATGTTTACGTAAGAATAGGAGGGGGGGGGGGGGGGGGGGGTAAAAGCTTTGCTTACTTTTTCTGACAAGGGGGAGGGGTGGGTCAAAAATTACTAAAATTCTGTTTGCTTAATAATTTAATGGCCCCTTAGAAGATATCGGGAATATTTTCTCACAATTTTACAAAGGTAAAATAGCTCACAATGGTGTCGATAGGTAAAATTTGTGTAGTTAATTCGCTGCATTTCTTTTTGTAATTATTGTTAGGATAATGAGAGCAGCCTTATCTGTTTGGAAAATTCCTAATGTAAGCCTGGAATGGAGATACGCCCGATGTGTGGTTGGCTATAGACTTGCTCGAACATAGGAAAGGAACCCAATTCAGTCACAGCCGAACCTTTGAACCCTTTGAGGACCACGAGGCAGCTACTTTTTATTACCTAACTTAAACGTAACTTGGTGATAAAGTCTGATCTAACGTCCTTGTCTTTTATATGTAGACAGACAATGTTCTGCCTAGCTTTTATCCCAACTATGTTGGGGTCAGCTTCCAGTCTAACCAGATGCGGCTGAATACCAGTATTTTACACGGACCGACTGCCATCAGACCTCCGCAACCCAGTAGGTAACTGGGCAATGCCGTTTCCTAAGGTTAGATCGGTTGTCAGACTTCCGGGCTCTGACTTCCCGTAACGACTGTCATAGGTAGTCGTATGACACCCGGGACCAACGGTTTAACGAGCTCTCCGAGGCACGGAGGGGTCTCGATGTGTAACGAAAGGTCACCCATCACGGACTGACCGCGGTAAGCGCAGCTTAACCTTGCAAATCATATGATTCGTGCGGTTGTCAATTGGCCACGAGCCCTTGTATGTAGACCGACAATATGAAACCAAAAATAAGCAAATAATTCGTAAAAACAAAGTGTATGCCACTTTATTTTTCTACAAAAATTATGCAATACTGGTCTTCCATCTCCCCACAAACTAAACGAGTCTAAACGAGAATTTCTTTGTTGGTCAATATTCATAATTGAATGATTTCAAAAAGCACTCATAGCGATTAGTTGTCGCCCTTCGTAGAAAGTTGGCGACAGCAGGGTTGGTAAACCGTGGGGACGTTTCAAGTATGTAGGTAGGGTTATATTTTACAGAAAGTTTTAATTTCCTTTACTAGTATCAGTACTTTGTTTTGGAATCACTGTGGACTCTATCAGCTAATTGATAGTAATGATTCCATTTTCCAAAAGTTTTGAACATTCCTATGAAATCCTTATGTTTTAATCACGGTTTCATAGACTAGTTGTACCCAATTGGTAAACTATAATGTCTTAACCACTGTCTTAAACCATGATACATTTGAATGAGTAATAGTGAATATTTATAAGATTTTATAATTTTAGTAGGAACTGATTTTAAGTATTTTACATTACACATACATTCCATTGTCCACATTTCTAATATCACACCACAGCAACAGCAGTGATAACCTTGTGGCGTGACCGTCGGACTGTCAAGTCATAGGTCTTGAGTTCGAACCTTGGGCATGGACCTCTGACTTTTCGGATTCATGTGCGTATTGTATAATTATCATGTGCTTAAAAACGGCGAAGGTAAACATCGTGAGGAAACCGGCATGCCCGAGAGATATTTCTCGACGGATTGTGAAGCCAAGTCAGAGGCCCATGGGCGGCATAAACTCTGACACCAGGTTAGTCACTAACCACACGAAAAGAAGAAGACCACGGAAACGTTTTACCAAAGCCGACTTCGGCATACTCCAGGTAATTAGCAGCTGAGGTGAACATTTCTACATCTTTTGCAGTATAGCATAAAACAAAGAAAACAAATGAAATTGCTGCTCTCTAATGACGATATGCAAACTAAGCAATAACCAAATGTTATCCACCCCTCCACTGACCGACAGTCGCCCGCATGTTGCTCAGTAACACGGCAATTATAATAACTCGCCACGCCATCCGTTTGGCGGCCATTACTGTCCACACGTTGCTTTGTCATCCCTGCTCATGTACCCTTCGGAATATTAGGAGAAATAAGTGGTTAGCTGGGATCTTGTTTCGTTTAAGATCTGTGAATAACAATATCGCATGGCTTTCTATGTTATAAAGAAAGTCAAGGATTTTAAAGATCCATATCTGCAGATGCGAATGTTTTTAATGATATTTCTTGAGGTAACATTGAATGGTAGTCACACCGTTAATTCAGCCCTCATCAAGCTGTCTCCCTCCCAGTCCTCTCGCCAGGAACGAGTCCCATTAGGGGTCGCCCTTAGTGCTGTTGTTGCTAGCTAGTCATGATGGTAGTAGTAGTAGTAGTTGTTAGCTTAGGTTAAGTATTTTATTCTCGTCCCCATTCAGACCCTTCAGGTCTCGCCAATAACTGCCCGGTTACGTAGAAACGGTCCGCAAGACCATCTACAAGCAGTCGAATAGAAAAAAAAACAAAAAATGATACCTACCTCAAGAAGAGTAGATGTTGAGTAAGTACTTGGAATTATCCTGAAGCGCGACTGCTGACCATGGGGTCCCAGGTTCGATCCCCAGGTCGGGCAAAGTGTTATTGGTTTTTTCCATTACAAATTTCTCAGTAGGTAGCAGCTCGGAGACTGGATTTGTGCCCGGTTAATGGCAATAGGCTCGCCCCTATTACATGGGACTTAAACATAGCTGGCGAAAAGTGGATGTACTAAAATCACCTCTGCCAAACCTTTCGGTGAATAGAAGGCGTGATGTTATGCTGACTGTTATCTTTAGTAAAACCACATCTTACAAACATGGCCATTTTGTTTTTAATGTCCTATGTACCTACCTTCTTTATTAGTAGGTGATGATGATGATGATGATAACACATACACGTCTCCAAATCACGAAGTTTTTCTTTTGAAGTTGTTTTCTTTTACTTGCATGATACTTAAAACTTTTTTGCTGTTGTATGATCTAACTTAAATACACAAAATTAAGCTTTAAATTAGAACTGCTAACACACATACTTATGGTTTATTTACGACTACAATCAACCCTACACTATTGTTACAGCGGTCACCATTAGCGGAACCGATTGCTTCAAAGCGCGGGTTGCTGTCTAACAGACCACTAAGCGCAAGGTGGTGCAAGTTAAGAGGCGAAGCGGGCTACACCTCCGCGCGAGCGTATTTCACTATACATATAAAGGGCATGAATGTTTTAAAAGTCTCTCCTTATGTGGCGTAGGTACATACCAAGCTAACGAACGGGGCTCTATACCGCTTAAATCCGCCGAATTTAACCAACGACAAACGTTCGTTGGCATTCGTTGGCTTTCATTGGTTTGGTGTGGACGCTCCATTAGAAGGGAGAAATGTCAGTAGTCGCCTAGCCAGGGCTAATATCATAGAGTCCTTTTTTACCCTAACGGGGTTGACCGGCTTGTAGTAATTCTACTGTCATGTTGAACGGATGTGTTAGATCATTTAACCACCATTGGCCGACAGAGCTTCACCTGTCGTTACGTCATAACAGCATAAGACAATGAGACATATTAACCATCCCTGATAAGTGAAACCGTTCTAAAAATTACGTTTGGCATTAGTTTGACGGGATCGCAATGTAGTGAAGGGTTTTTAACCCATCCATATTAGCAAACAGGTAATCTTTTTTCAGTTAAATTTTACGCCATTAACGGAACGATAAGCAATATTAGTAGCTATATTATTATTATAATTGTAAAAGCGTAGATTTTATGACTTGTACCATACTCCAATGTTACCCCTTTAGCTCAGTACCGGGTCAATTGTCACGGCATTTCAGCTAAATGGTTTATATCTTGCGGGTCACGGCACGCAGTGTGTCTGCCGGTCAATTAATAACAATAACACTAATGTTTATAACATAAATCAATATTAAATTATATCACTTTTAAGTTTTTCGTGATATATCGCAGTTGGGCTCGCTCATTGAATACATTTTTTAGAGCAGGTCTAATTATTATAGACACCCGCACGTAACTTGGCAAAGTTTTAGTCTTGGCGTAGTTTAAGTTCGCGCATGTACACTTAATGCAACAAAAAAATGGTCACTTCTATTGCTTGTCATTATTCTATGGTTAATGCCATAATTTATTTGCAACCATGTCTGTTTAGAAGAAAGATAGATAGAAGAGGAATTCTCTTCTCTACTCTTGCCAACTTACGTGCCGGCGACTATACAACTAGTTACAAGTCAGTTGAAACTTTTATTTATTGAGTTTTATGCTATGTAAAAAAATATAGCAATCGAACCCGGAGCATGCACAGTGTACAATTGATGTGCCATTTAGTTAATACACTAATATCGTCAACAAAACCTTTAAACGGGAAGTTATAAGAGAGTCCACAATCATACAAATATATACCAACTTTGATATGAAGCAGTTGTCATACAATAGCTTAATCGTCTTAATACAATTTGTTCACAAAGGACCTTATTGTACACAAATGGCCATGGACGCGTTGTGGACCGGCCCTCAATTGGACGGCAATGCGCCCGTATAGAGACTGAGAGATCTTGTCATGTGTTTGTTTTGTGTCTTGGATATTGTGTTCAATAAGAAATGTTTTAATAAATATAACTGTCGGGCTTGTGAACCCTAGGATATACCAGAGTTGTATAGATATTAGTACAAATATAGTCCTACAGACATTTTATATCTAAGATCCGTATTACAAAACGAAACTCAAGCATTAATCTCTGTTTAAAACTAGTTTTGAGTCGACTTTTAATTTTAGAACGTTCCTCAAGTATAGATTCATTGATCATAGTTCAGCGGAGTGTGGCTTTATTCTAGATCGTTACTCAGTTCGTACATTCGACCCCAAGCAGTGATTTGATCTGTAATCAACCAATCGATTGGCTCGATTTGAGTATCGTTTCATCTGAGTATAGATTGTTTGCCGTTATCGAATAAGACCAATGCTCAAGTACTGATTCTATACTTAAACAGTGATCGACTGATTAAAGATCAAACTGGACTTGAGGAATGTTCTGTAATACGGACCTTAGAATGCCGATGACTCTTTGGATCATCGGCGATGAGGGTAGATCTTATATAAATGAAGGCACTTAAGCTTCTTTTGACTGCCTTGTTGGTCTAGTGATTGCAAGCGCGACTGCTGAGCATGGCCCATGCTGCATGGGGTCCTGAGTTCGATCCCCAGGTCGGGCAAAGTGTTATTAGGTTTTTCCATTAAGAATTTCTCAGTAGCAGCCCGGAGTCTGGATTTGTGCCCGTTTAATGGAAATAGTCTCGCTTCCTATTACATGGGACTTAAAACATGACTGGCGAAACGATGTGATGTTATGTAAGCTTCTTTTATTCTTTAACTTGCTCACGTTTGAGCCTCGTCGCACCTGATGGAGCATATGAATCCAAGTAGCAAATATATAGAGGGATTCCCCTATACCCCTCTGGCTCTCACATACACACGACGGAACACAGTAAACTTCTTGGCGTCGGATTTTAATGTGAGGGTGATAGCTAGTCGGAAAGATCCTACCACCAAGCGTGCTGGGTTCTGTTGAATCTCAAAACACGCGACTATTCCCTTCCCAGCGAGGGATGATAATTTTATATTCTACTATTCCCACACGGGAAAAGCCTATACTGCCCTGAATTTATCAATAGAAAAACCTAGAAGATCGTCGAACCTATCTACCTAAGGACCTCAAGATCCACAGTCAAGGTTTGCGTTGGGGAACCTCGCAAACACCACACTTTTAGCCCTCACCATTACTGAAATATTATTCTTCCAAAAATACTCGAAAATATAACAAGAATGTACCAATATTCCATTTATTAGTATCTATTAGATGAGACGTTGATTCATACAATAAAATAATTAGTATTTATGTCCCTCCGACCTCTGCCCTCCGCCCTCCCGCATGAGGCACTTTACAAGAATGTGGAAGAACAGTCCTTTGTCAGCCTCTGGTTATTGTTAAGGGATGGACACATTGATTGCTGTTAGTAATAGTAGGTAGTAGTAGTTCTGGCTAAAACATGCGATTTGTTTTGGATTTTCAGATTGTCAGTATAAAGTAAGATCCAAATATGGCAAAATGTACTTTTGCTATGCTATTGAGGTAAGAACATTGATTTAGATGTCTTCCCAGTTATACGATTTTTTGAGATAGCATAATAATTTTATCGCGGTCTTTAAATAATAATTGTTCAAATTACAAGATCATTTTCTTTTCTTAATATTTGCGATATTAATAAAGCCTTCAAACGTTATGTATGCATGATGTACAAAATCAAATACTTTGTAAACTTTGCGAAATTAGTAGTCATTTCCGTCAGTAGTAGAACAAGATCTGTGTGCACCATCCCTAATACAATAAAATCTATTGACACAAAACTTTATTTAGTGAAATCATCAGAATTGTTACAAATGGTGGCGGGTCTGGCGGGTCTGGCGGGTCTGGCGGGTCGATTCCCAGTTTAGTAACATTTCCAAACAATTATAATTGTGTGCTATTTAATTTTATTATGCGGGGTGTTTGTGTACAATTTACTTGATTTTCACTTATTTCGTTAAGCGGTTATGGTTTTGTGTTGATGTCGGTATATTCATTCGAGTTTTTCGTTTCCCAGGCTAGTCGGGAATCAGATTTATGACTGTTATGACTGATAACATAGATCACTCCTGTATTCCCCGAAGGGTTGGGCAAAGGTGTATAGTAACACCCTCATTTCGCCGTTATGATTGTCTCATGTAATAGGGGGCGAGCTCATTGCCATCAACTGGGCACAAATCCAAGCTCTGGGCTGGTACTGAGGAATTTTACACGGAAAAACTCAATAACACTGCCGAACCTGGGGGGCAAAGTGTTATTGTTAGTGCCCAACCTGGGGAGAGTGGGCGTTATGATTTATGATCCTCATACAAGGTATATCGGTTTCTCAACAGACATAACTGATCCCGGGACTGTAGCTAATGATTGTTTTTTATTCAGAAAACCATACCTACCTTTTTTTGTTGAACGTTTTCCAACACTAGGAATTTCTCCTGTGCCTTTTGTAATCTCACATGCACAAACTTCTAGCATCACTCAATTACTTTGACCGGGAAATCAAATTTGGGACCTTACACCTTGGTCGTCGTGATTGCGAATTGCGACCACTATACCAATCAGTCCGCCATAATGTATAACACTGCATGTAAATTATAAAAGCTTATATAAGACCAATTGACTACCTCGTTGGTCTAGTAGTGCCAAGCGCGACTGCTGATCGTGAGGTCCTGGGTTCGATCCCCAGGTTCGGCAGTGTTATTGGGTTTTTCCCTGTGAAATTCCTCAGTAGCAGCCCGGAGTTTGTATTTGTGCCCGGTTGATGGCAATAGGCTCGCCCCCTATTACATGGGACTTAAACATAACGGCGAAATGAGGGTGTTACTATACACCTCTGCCCAACCCTTCGGGGAATACAGGCGTGATGTTATGTTAAGACCAGTTAAGCTCCACATTTAATTGGCTACTACTTTCTCCCAATCTAATCTGTTACCTACGTAGTTTATAAACATTTCCTCTAAGACTTAACAAGGAAATTAGTGTAATTGTACTAATTACGTCAAGTGGGTCACAACAACAAGTAAGACTACACCGGACCGCACGCGTGGTAGTTCGGTTCCCGGGTAGGACATCATTAATTACGTGGAATTGGGGTTTTTGAACTTTGTGGGTTGTGTGGCGACATTGATGGTTAGAAAGATGTGGAGAACACAGGACTGTTTTCTCTTTTCTCTTCTCTTAAAAAAAAACTTTGCCCCACACTAGGATTTCTCCTGTATCGTGGGTGCGTTTACAGACACAAATCTTCACATGCACAAACACCCAGACACGGAACAACTATCTGTAGGCCATACAAATATTTGTTCCGAGCGGGAATCGAACCCATGACCCGTAGCGCAGAAGCCGATCGCTCAGCTCCTGCACCAAACGTGTCGTCAAACGTGTTTAAAGTGACGTAGGTAATAAAAAAGATAATAAGATAATATAAGATAGCGATAGCCTAGTGGTGTGACTGTCGGACTGCCAAGTCGTAGGTCTCGAGTTCGAACCCAAGGCACGCACCTCTGACTTTTCGGATTCATGTGCGTATTGTATAATTATCACTTGTTTAAAAACGGTGAAGGAAAACATCGTCAGGAAACCGGCATGCTTGAGAGCTATTTCTCGACGGCGTGTGAAGCCAATCATAAACTCTGACACCGGGTTAGTCACTAACCACACGAAAAAGAAGAAAGAAAGAACAAAAAAGAAGCCGTTACTCAACAATAGGTGGATACAGGCTGCACCGATACGGTGAAGAGGGAGATGAAAATTTCACCAGGGACGTGCCTTACATGCATAACACAGATGGGGTCTAGAAGCATATAACTTCGTCCCCGGAGTCCTAGACCAGACTTAAATGAATCATTAACTAACGTTTGCTTAAGAGGTCCCAGTATATATATTACACCGGCCACTCTTTAGTAATCGTGGCAAATTACCAACCACGCAGATCATATGATTTGCGAGGTGAAGCTGTGCTTGCCACGGTACGTGGATGGGTGACCGTTTGTTACACATCGAGATCCCTCCGTGCCTCGAAGAGCACGTTAAACTGTCGATCCCGGGTGTCATGCGAATACCAATGACAGTCGGTACGGGAAGTCAGAAGCCCGAAAGTTTGATAACCGGCCTAACCTTAGGATATCGGCATTACCCAGTAACTGGGTTGCGGAGGTCTGATAGCAGTCGCTCCGTGTAAAATACTGATATTCAGCTGCATCTGGTTAGACTGGAAGCTGACCATAACATAGTTGGGAAAAGGCTAGGCAGAACACTTAAGTAATCTTTAGTTAATGACCCATTAACCTTCAGAGTACGGCTTTTAGGCTTTACGGACGGGCAAAAGACCGTAAGAATCCGTTCACACAGCGGATCCGTTTTAACGGATTCGTCAGTACTGGATGTGTTGTTCACATCTGTACCGACGGATCTGTTAAACAAATGGCAGCTGCGTCGCATCTGGCAGGCAGGATAGGATAAAAATATCGGACCCAGTATTTTTTTTCTGGATTTGGAATACTGTCATGTATGTGAACTCGCTCATACAACTTCAGGCGCCATCACCAAAATAACAACGGATCCGATTAAACGGGTCCTGTAAACAGTTTCTGTGTGAACTAGCTGTAAGTACTAACTTATGTTATAGTTTTATCAAGTACGCAGATAATTCACCATTTGTTCATCTTTGATCATGAACACTTCTAACCTTGTAAATTGATCGACCCTGTGCGGTAGTGCCAGAAATCAGCATGGTACCCATTTATCCACGAGTTCCTCTGGTCTTGAAATCTATGTCAAATAATTATTCCAGGTCAATCGGAGTGCTTCTAGGTAATGGAGAGGAGACCACCACGTGCATGTGTTTACATCGCGCGCCTGCTACTCATCAGCGTTTTGACACATCACACGGACTATCAGCATCCACCAGATGTGATAAGTGAAGATAAAAATAAAGGCTAAATTGAACTTTAATTGTTTAAATTGTGGTTGAGAATTTACTGGCGAGAAATTGAGGGATAGGATCTTTTGAAAATAAGTTCATTATAAATTAGTTTATTCTAAAAAGTATTAGGATTTGTGTTTATTAGTTTGATTTTCAATCTTGTTTTTATGTTGGTACGGTTGAGAATGCAATGGTGGGGGTTATTATCATACGATTAGATGTTAGTAAAAATGTAAGTAATATAAGTAAAGGGCGCGTGATCTGTGAGATCAAAGCGGTTTTGATCAATCCGCCGATGTGCGCGGGAGTGCGCGTGGATAGTCTTGGTCGTTTCGCTTTTGATTGAGGTGATTACGTCATATCAAATTATAATTATGATTCAACGGATATTAGATATGTCGTTTTGATGATAAACATCGTGGTTAGTAGATATTTACTTTTTGGATAAAGTCAAATAACTAATTTGTATTTAATTTTTTTTGTTGATTTGTTGAAGCTGAGTCACTAGTGGAGACACCCACCAGCCTTATGGATTGACGACATTAAGAAGATAGCCATGTTAGATTAGATGCGGAGGCTGAGGACCGGGTTTAATAGCCCGTTTTGGAAGATACCACTCCTGGAAAACTTTGTCCTGAAGTAGACGGAGTAACAGGCTAAGATTTTTGAAAAAGAATTAAAAAAAATTGTTAAAATACAAAAAGCTTAAACTCAGTAATGCATACAGTGTTATTAAGTATTAAAAAAACTCATATAACAGAAAACCTAAGATAAATTTCCTTTTCTGAAACATCTGTAAAACGATCAAGTAGTTGCGCTTGCGCATGCTCCCGATTGCTTTGATGTGGCCGATGTTTACGCGGGCGGCGGGCCTGTGTTTGCTATTAAACAAACCCACTCGTGTCGGCCAACTACCAACACTGGCCGATGTTGGGCCAATGCTATGCTGGAGAGAATTGGTAGATAGATCTTGGATTTGGAAGTGTGGCTAAATTTAAAGATCTTAGTGTTTAGTAAGAAAATGTGTTTAAGGGAATGGTATTTCGAGCCATCGTTTAATAAAAAGCTTGTCCTTTTTGTGGATATTGTAAAAGATTACCAAGTTACGGTCAAATAGGTTTCAGGTGGATGGCATCCTTAGTATGCACAAAATCTGTAGCAGATACTACAGGCTGCAGTGGTTACGTACAAAACAGAAGATCAGCATTTATGACGCTTGAAGAATCTGGTCTTTAGTTCGAGATTTCTATGTAAATTGAAATTTTGTTATAAGTATAAGATATAATAGGATGAAGGAGATGAGAAAATCAAAGCTTATTTTGATTATGATTATTCTAATTGGTTTTGTGGAATACAAACCGACATTAGAAATCGGTCAGCTCCACCAACCGTTGGCGTATTAGCTGTGACGTTGGATGTTGGTGATGCGAGCATGGTGTTTATTACAGCATTCGTTCGGTTTGGCCCAATGAGCGATATTGTGTGTAAACAACACCGCTCTGCTTCCATGTTGAGGATGGCGCGAGGGATACGCTGAAGCGAGACGCATGTTAAAACAATTATGAACGCTTTTTCCTCTATTGTGTCATGCTAAGTTACACTTCGATTTTCTTTGATGGATTTCTTATTTTAAAGAGGAAATATTTTCAGCATCATTGACTTTAAAATAGTACCTACCTAATCGATCGAATTCGTAATTACGATGAATACAATTTGCCTACATAATGAACCTTCATACAGCAACTTCATCATTGACAGTCAAAAACGTAAAACTAGATGCTTTGCCTATCTTAATAGTTTGTCTAACTTATTTTGATAAATCTTTTGCTCACATTTTAGGCATACCTACTATAAAAGCTACGGCCATTACGTGTGTCATTGATATTTCCGTTAATTTCATCAATATTTGTCCTTCATCTTCTGGCTACGTCTACCTTTTATAAAGGGGCAATAGCTACAACTCCAAATTTTTAAAGATGATCTTGCTTTTTAGTTCTAACTTTGGAGTAGCTACCTCGCTATCGTCACTAACTCAGACCACGTCGGCACCGCGCACTTTACTTTGAAGTGCCCTCGTGTTATTTACGAACTGTTTGTATATTTTCATATTTGCGGCCAGCACATCACCAGTTCTGCCAGCACATCGCCACTATGAACTGTGAACTGTTGCCTAACATTTATCATTACGTATCGACCGACGCAAGAGTCGGAGCTTTTTATTTTTTGATTTAAGAGCGCCTGTATAAATTTTATGATTGTTTGAGTTCTTAGAATTGAAATGTGTTGTTTAGCACTGACTTATTGAAAGGAATTTGTCTGATATCGTCACCGATCAGTATTAACACTAGCCTGCATTAGTCTTATAGTCTCTCCTGTGAATAAATTACAAGGGATGCCAATCGTGGGTCTTCCGTAGAGACTGCTATATATAACGGTCCTAGGAGTACGTCATTACTTAGCAGGCGGATTGGTGGTTGCTAATGAGGCTATCAATGTATTTGTAAATATAATCTTTACATAGTATAAAACAAAGTCGCTCCCGCAGTCTGTACGCTTAGATCTTTTACACTACGCAACGGATTTTAATGCGGTTTTTAGCAATAGATAGAGTGATTCAAGAGGAAGGTTTATATGCCCCACATTAGTATCTACATTGCACTGGTGCGAAGCTGAGGCGGGTCGCTAGTATTTAATATTATTTCTAAGGCGTCTTTCACAGCACCCACGGTGTCCATGAAGAGCCTCCACGAGTGATGATACTCAAGTACATGTGGCGCACCCTGGACAGTCAGCCCCACTACCAATCTTGCTGACTGATTAATCTTTTCACCACGACATGAGCTGTCCTCGTACAGCCGACACGAGAGAAGAAGACAGCACCCAGAACGGATTAAAACGAAAAAGCCTTAGGCAACGACCTAGAACTTTTCCAGAATAAGAAGCTTTAGAATAACTTTCATTTTTGATCGATAGTAGCGAAACTATAGTCTTTATGTAATGGTGCTTCCACACTGAGGTATACAACGTGTTACATAATTCCCCATGAAAAATGAAAATAATCAAGTAGTCTTTTATGATTCTTGTCATTTACCTCTCAGATGAAAGTTGGTAAGAATGTAAATAACTTTCTGGGTAGTCTAATCTTTAGTTTTATGTTTTCAGGGTTGCGTTTCAATGATGATTAGGTATTTTATGTTTTATCCAGTTTTTTTGGATCATACTACGGTTTTCAAATATTGCCAATAAACTCTTTACACGGGACCTTTTAACCCCCTTTCGGCTTTAGGGGTGTTTTTGTAACACGTTGTATATCATGTAACAATAACATTTTACTACAACCTTTCGATAACTTTAAGATCTTGTTTAGGTTTTTTGTTTCATGCTATATGTTAGTTATAACATGTTATACCGCTGTGTGGGAGCACCATGCATAAGATCTACGTCACACACAATTGAATCCATACATCATCCATGACTCACAAGTCTGATTACAATTATAATATCGTACGCGTTCTAATCCTGTTAGAATATCAGCGCGTTGTAAGGTTTGATACGAAATAATACGAATTAATTCAATATTGCTCGTACGCAGCGCTCGTGCGGCCTCGGAAACCTTGTAGAACTCATTATCATAAGCTTGCTGGTCACTGGTTGTATTGTTATTATGTTACCACCTCATTGGTGATATGGTAGCAAGCTTAGTTACTAAAGAGATACCGGGTTTTTTTGCATGAATACTATTTTCAGTTATAACTTGGTAATTGTAGAATATTGTAACGCCTCGCCATATGCCAGCCGAGCCACGACAGGAAGATGCGTCAAACTTATTACGTCAAGCCTGCAGTTGATTGGTGGTGACGTCACAACCGGCTTACCATCGTCATATCGTTGACTGATAGAGAATGCCATTGGAATTAAGTCCGCCTTATGTACCACCAATTGTACATGAAGTTTAAATAAATAAATATCGCCTGATTTAGGGTGGGGGATTATGATTATATAGGTATAGTCTGGGGAGTTCATTTTATGGGGGATTCTGTCTGTATACTAGAGTATAAGCCAAAACTCTGTCCAAATATTGACATAAATAGGTAAATAGTGTATAATCAACTCCCTTTTTTTTCGTTGCAAAATCCTCATGGACTCTTCCTGCCGGACTCTTACCGGCTAAAAACCAACGGTGTCCCTCCTTCTGACCTAAGGCCGGGGTCACGGGATTCGCAAAAGCATGCACCGCAACCCCGGCAGATAATCAACTCCCTGAGTGTTTTTCATTCGTTTGTTTCAATATTATTATTAGGTTGATTTGTCTCCTGCAATCAATGTACTGAGTGTATCGCATTCCAGAGATGAATAAAGGTCTTTCCAAAGTGTCCCCTTGTCGCCTGATAAAGTGATGCAATCTCTTCTATAGAACCTAACTGGTTCTTCAATCTTAAGCGTATCTATACCAATAGTATCTACGCCAAACTAATCTGTAGAGATACGAGTACCAACAAGTATTAAAATATCATCATCACTACGACCAACTATTTACATCAAATCGGAAACTGAAACCAAAATCAGACCATCAAAGAGAACTTTTGATATCGCATCAATCATAAACAAAAATTGTTTATGGAAACCAAAAAATCATAATAATGTATTTGAATGAATATTTTTTCAAATGCACACGCTTTTGCGTCGTAAATCTGTCAATACAGTGGTGGATTTCAGCGTGTAATGATGAATGTTTCCAGCGATCAAAGGGACGTTTGAGGCCGGATGCGCGGGCGCAGATAGCCAATCAAATGATGACCGAATCTGGTAGAGTTAGGTTACGCTGTGTAACATTTCAAGTTTAATACCAATTTTGAGAAAAAGGCTACACACAATTGAGAGTGTGTAGCCTTTTTCTCAAAATTGGTATTACTATATATTAATTGGTATAATTGGTATTACCTGACGATGTTTCCTTAACCATTGATGCAAGTGATAATCAAATTCTGATCCGCACATAAGTTCGAAAAGTTTCGGAATCAAACCCTTCTGCATGGAAGGCAAACGCAAATGGCTTAATTCATCCGAGTAAAACTGAACAGTATCTACGCAATTTCTTTGGCATAACGTAGCCTACAGTTACTACCACCACATCCATATGATTTGTGGTCTGCGGTATATGTGCAGAATATGGTGGAAACATCCTATTTGGCGCAGAAAAGTTTAGCAACTCTGCTGTTTTCCTGCGGTTTTATAATTAGATGTGTTGGTCTGCTAGTGAAATGTAGAGTATATCTTTATTTATTGACACGACTGAGATATCTACTGTGAATATATGTACCAGATGTAATTTTTTGAGGGTTAATCCTGGAAGGATAAAAGCGTGCCCATAGCTTGACACGGCTCTATCAGGTTCTTACTATGTGATTTTATCAATATGTGATGTTGCTGTCAAACATCTTATCGGTTTTTATTGGACTTCTTCTTTTCGTGTGGTTTGTGACTAACCTGGTGTCAGAGTTTATGCCGCCCATGGGCCTCTGACTTGACTTCACACGCCGTCGATAAATATCACTCAGACTTGCCGGTTTCCTCACGATGTTTTCCTTCACCGTTTTTTAAGCAAGTGATAATTATACAATACGCACATGAATCCGAAAAGTCAGAGGCCCGAGCCTTGGGTTCGATTTTGAGACCTATGATTTGGTAGTCCGACGGTCACACCACTAGGATATCACTGGCTCTAGGCTATTATTAGATTTATTCAAAGCTAACGTCTGAAATAGTTTACTGAACAATACCAAACAATTTGTTGACTTTACTGCATCAGTAATTACTGCCAAGTATTCTTCTCTCGTGTCGGTAAGAGCTATATGAGAATAGCTCATGCCGTGGTAAGAAGACTTGCCAGCCAGTATGGTTGGTAGCGCGGCTGACTGCCCAATTATCGTCACTCGTGGAGGTTCTTTTAATGCACCCCCAAGTATTAACAAAGTATTACGTAGGTATTACGCGAATGGATAGAATTAGGAATAAGTGTGAAAGACGAAGCCTAAAAGTGGCGCCGGTGACTGAGAAGTTGTGTGGAAACCGGTTGTCATGGTATGGGTATGTGATGTGGAGGAACGAGGAACATGTTGTGAGGAAAGTTTTGAGTATGAATTTGGATGGTTATAAGAGTAGAGGATGATGACTGATGGATGGATAGTGTGAAAGATGGCTAGAAAGGGGGTGACTACTAAGATGATGGCTAATAGAGATGTATGGAAGAAGAAGACATACTGCGCCGACCCCAACTAAGTTGGGATAAGGGCAGCAGGATGATGATGAAGTATTAACAAAGTATTATTCATAGAACGCGACCACACTGGAAGGCAACACTTACAACTCGAACAGCACCGAATTTTTTCACTTTTTGATATAAAAATCATAAAACTCCCTATCTCCACACCGGAAACAGTTGTTTACGTGTTACAGGTGTAATTAAATCTTTACAGGAAGTGCTCCGGGCATCTACCAATGTTTACACGTTTACATTACCGGCCTTTGACGGACTCGTTTGATCATACGTATTACTTTAAGAATTTAACTATAGTTTTATGGACTATTTACCTACACGGCTTGGAGGGCCTGAAAATATGGCTGTTTTAAGTTGGAAAAGGGAGGTGAAGAAATGCGACTGTACCTGTTTAAGTAGATTAAAAGCAAAAAGTACGTCACGTCACGTACTCTGGGCAGTCGGCCTCGCTACCAACCTTGTTGACTGGTCAATCTTTTTACCACGACATGAGCTGTTCTCTTGTAGCTTACTGACACGATAGAAGAAGAATAATAGCCGACAGATGACCGATACTTAGCACAGACTGATCTTTAATATGTGACAGGTGGTGGCGGACTGGCGGGGATCCGGGCCTAGTGCTACACCTGCTCAAGAAGACCCTGGACTCCTCGCATCGTACGAACCACGCCCTGTTGATCTATTTGTAATTCTTATTAAAATATATATAGTGTACGGTTACAACTGTTATTCTTTATCCTCCCGTAAGTACACGCCTGCTAAATGTTGTGCACATGCTTGTTGAGGGTTGTCTCTTAAAGCCACCTTAAAGTATTACAAATATTATAACTCATTTGTAAGGAACAATCATAAGAGGGAAGTGGTTTAATATTTTGTATTGTCATCTTACCGGATGCTTCTGCTCTTGGTAAAAAAATCGCTACGTTTTCTTTGACGATTATAAAGAGAAGAGAAAGAATCTATTCTAAGAAGAAATGACAATTTGTTATTGCGCAAGGTACTGCAGTAAGTGCTTGCTCACTTCGTAAAACTTGCAGAAGTCGACTTGCTTTAAGTGTATCCATAGTTAGAAGTCGAATGCACAAGTCAATTAGAATAAAACGCTAGTAGATTTGGTGCTAACAAGGGTGTATCCAGGATTTAGTTCAGGGGAGGCAGGCAAGGGAAAACTTATAATATTCATGCCACAAAAACGTTTATTAATGGAAAAAAAGCGAGTGTAAAACATGCAAAGCGAATACATTTCTCAATGATTTTAAATCCAACGTAGCTTAAAATTATTTACTCTTCAGTTCGGAAGCACTTCGACTGATCTCTTAACCAGACCCTGCTAGGAGTGGCAGCTGTCCCACCTTGCCTGTACCTGGCTACTCCCTTGGGTGCTAAAGAAGCAAAGGAAACTGAGTGCCAAGATATTCGAATACGTTTACTTGATTCTTATTTGTATGTATGCTGCAATGAAAAATATGGTTGTGGTCAAAGATTTTGACGAAATCCAGAAAAACTTAATCAAAACCAACGAGCCAATCTTCCATCTGAACTCAACATAACAAAATATTTCTATATTTATCTACAATAAAATAAAACTATTAAATCAAACCGTCAGTCTGTCAGTTTTCCGCGCGGCTGCGTCAGCGCATGTCACGCGTTTGTCGCTACTAAAAAACCTGACGAGGGTAAGCAGGACTGATCGATCTTAAAGTATAGCATATGGGAAGTATGGTTGTCTGATGATGATGTAGTTGCAAATGCATTTTTTTTATTCTTTAGACTTGTTCGCGTTTCAACCTAGTCGCACCTGGAAGTGTGCGTACAGAGTCTAAGATGGAGAACACGAATCAAACTAACAGAGATATGGAGGGATTCCCCTGCACCCTCTGACTCTCACATTCACACAACGGAACACAGTAAACTGCTTGGAAGCGGACCACTTAGATCCTACCACCAAGTGTGCTGGGTTTTGTTGAATCTTACAACACGCTATTCCTAGCGTGCGGAGAGGTAGGCCGTAGGTAGTTAGGTACATATTCTAGCCCTCCCCCCCGACGGGTCTTTGTGAGGTTCGGGTCATATGATTCATTTTGATAAGTCCAACAGATTACACTTGGTGTTCAGGATCTGATTATGGAGCTAGGAGGTGGATAGTGGAACTCTTCAGTGGTTACTAGTAAACCCCTCAAGTTTGGCAGTCGACGCCATCTTGGTTCTAGTTATTTCACGCGCACTGTACTCTTTTTCTTTTCGTTTGGTTAGTGACTAACCTGGTGTCAGAGTTTATGCCGCCCCCATGGGTCTCTGACTTGGCTTCACATGCTGTCGAGAAATATCTCAGGCATGCCGGTTTCCTCACGATGTTTTCCTTCACCATTTTTAAGCAAGTGATAATTATACAATACGCACATGAATCCGAAAAGTCAGAGGTGCGTGCCTTGGGTTCGAACTAGAGACCTATGACGACATCCGACGGTCACACTACTAGGCTATCACTGCTATAATACTGTACTAATATGGTTCCATTACTTATGTTAAAAAAGGAAAAAAAAACCATGTTGGCATATATCAAGTAGTTAGTTGAAATGTGTAGTACTTACACCCCTCTAATATGTAAGATCAAGAATTTAACCTAAATTCTCACATTTTAACAATGGCGTGTTATTAAGAAAGTATTTAGTAGATGTGTCGTGATAAACGGACGGAAGCCGCGTCCGTTATTTCAGAATATAAATATTTTCGTGGCGGCTTGATGGATCGCTCGTCGATTCGCTTCCCGAGTCGGGCTAATCTCGCTGTTTATCAATATTTTTGTGTATTTCGTAATAATTATTTTTATTTAATTTAGTTTTTTGTGTAATTTGATGTTTTGTAATGGTGTGGGAAAAATATGAATGCTTTAGTATTTTTTTTACTTGATTGTGTATATTGTAGCGTGATATAACGGTAAATAATATTCAGATATTTTTTTATATTTTTTTAGATATTTTTTATGGACGAGTCACGCATAATGTGAATTAGACTATCCAATTAGCATAATTTTCTCATGGTTCATTTATGTTATTTCACAATACAGGGTATAAACAAATTCATGTAATTCCTTCAAACCTCGTGATGTACTGCTGATA
The DNA here is from genome assembly GCA_910594945.2 of Amphipyra berbera. Taxonomy (NCBI): domain Eukaryota; kingdom Metazoa; phylum Arthropoda; class Insecta; order Lepidoptera; family Noctuidae; genus Amphipyra; species Amphipyra berbera. The sequence continues at coordinate 21,217,092 of OU343126.1, forward strand.
TAGATTAACCCTGAACGGGTAATATCTGGATACAAAAAAAAATAAGTACAAGAAGTAAACATGTGTTCTTAACGCGAGGCATTTTAGCGCCCCGAACGAATTGTGCGATATTGTTAGCTGCGTGGTCATTTAACTCGGGGCGCTAAAATGCTTCACGTTAAGAACACATGTTTACTTTTTTTTTTTTATTAAATCTAAAAGTGTCCCTTTCAGGGTTTATCTTTGTCAGCAGTACATCACGGGGTTTGAAGGAATTACATGATTTCGTTTACTGACACCCTGTATAAAATTATACATAGTGTTAATAATACGATTAACTATTTTTTTTTCTAACTTCCTTATTTTTAAATAAATTGATTCAAACTATTATTTAATATCTCTGTATAAATAAAAGTATTTTTTATTCAAATACGTATTCATATCCAATTACAATTATCAGAACAGGAAATACGATAAAATGTAACTCAAAACATTGCAAAAAGAGTTTGTTTCGACCGTGACAGGACTCGAACCTGCAATCTTCGGATCCGAAGTCCGACGCCTTATCCATTAGGCCACACGGTCACATGAATGGAGGTTCTATATTGCCGCTCGTTTCAGGCGTCCGATTTGACCTATTTTATGAAATAAAGGGATGGGGCTGTTTAGTCACCGCTCACGTCCATTTGTTGTAATTTTTTTTTTCGTCTTTGTTTATAATTTCGTTCTCAACAATAAAGTTGTAGCATAGTAATGGGTAAAAAAATGACTCATCGTTGACCTACATTGAAGGTATTGTGTGATTGACCTCTTGTTTAGAACTATAGGTAGATGGATGATACACGCCATCACTTAACACCAAAATTCGCTGTCGTGGATTAATATATTTGTTTCTAGGCGCATTTGGGAGGGGTGACGGGGGGGGGGGGCATGCCCAATGATGGATGTTTGGTTACCGATTCGAAATTCTAGGCTGGAGACTTAAATAACTTCACACAAAACCATTTTCAATCATCCTTACTAATATTATAAACGCGAAAGTTTGTATGTATGGATGTTTGTTACTCTTTCATGCAAAATCGGTTGAACGGATTTGGATGAGATTTGGCACACCGATAGACTATGCCCCGGATTAACACATAGGGTGTTATCCGGGTACATCAAGTAGTTCCCCTAGAATGCGGGTAATAGTTAGTATAAAATAATTTACAAATCGTCCATCGCATCTCAAGGGCCTGGCCCCTCCTAGAAAATAGCGCTAGAAACGTCAGTGTCAATCGCATATGTGTCGCAGTTCGCGTTGTTAAGTGTAGCTTCTACCTTAGGCCTGACACACACTAACGCTTTTTCCACGCGCGTTACAGAAGCGTCCTAATATAGAACAAATGTCATGACGTGTTCATATGATAGCACTTTTTTAACGCGGCTTGTACTTTGTTCTCTCTTTAACGCACGTTGAAAAAACGTGCGAATCAGGTTTTAGGCTGCCTGTCCACTGGAGCGGAGAGGAGTGGACCGGTGCGGAGCTAACCAATAGATTTGCATAAAATTCACGTCTCCGCTCTGCTCTGTGCATCGTCGAGTAGCATCGTCAAGAGCGCTCGGAGACTTTTAAAGTATGTTGTTCGTTTTCAAAAATGTAGAGACGCGTTTTATGCTGTAACCGATGTCATCTAATGTAAATTAACAATATTACAGACTACCACAGATTATTTCGTACGCCTGTCACTTTTCACAAGCCACTTTAAATTAAAACAACTACCAACATCATTCCACAAATTCCACCCTCTACCATATTTCCTTGCAATTGGGTTCAAATTCCACTAACAAATATTTCATGGAGTGTAAAACATAAATTGGTTCCCCAAAACGTTATTTTTATGATGAATCGATGGGCGATGGTTATCGGGATGACGTATAGATGTCGCTAGAGTGATGGCACCATGGACATGCCATGGGTTATGAATTAGTATTGATGGAGAGATATTCATGGTAGCCGCACAGACGACGGCTTGGGTCAGTTGGCTGTCATGGCTTATTACGTCATAGCGTCTCGTATTTCTTATAAGATGGACTTGCCAAGTTTGCGTTCAGTCCACAAGCACGACAAATTGCGGAAGGTAACTTTTGTAACTGGCTTTCACTGTGGCAAGTCGGCTTTTGTAAGTTTCACCGTCGGGCCCGACTGGCCACTGAAAATTTTTACAAAACTAACTAATTTTCAGGCAAAACTAGAACTGTTAGTGTTAAGTTTTAGGGCGATTGTAAAATTCTATAAGGCCAGATCGCACGAACGCTTTTTTTAAAAAGTAGCAAGCTGTATATGTGCTCACATAATATAGCTTTTTTAACGCGGCGTATCTATTGTTCTCTTGAATGCACGTTAATAAAGCGTTCGTGCGGATCAGGCCTAATCAAGTTTATTTTTCTCCAGTTCATTTGCATAAATGGAATGCACAGCATTTCGAGAATACTTTGAGAGGCCCGTGGGTCCATAAACAACTGCGAGGTTCTGCGCTCGCCGTAGTTAGTCTGTGGATGGAACATCGAGACCCCTACGTGCTTCGGGTAGCACGTTAAACCGTCCGTCCTGGTTATCACACGAATCTACTCAAGACAGGCCGTTACTTTGGGGCTTTCGGCTACCCATTAGAAGCCCGAACGTCTGGCATTCAGTCAAGCTTTAGCATGTCCGTAGCCTCATCTAGTTAGACTGGAAGCCCACCACAAAATATTTGAGGAATAAGACTAGTCTGTCTTCATGAAAAAAATCGTTTGATAATAATTTCAAGTGGATACTTCTAGCCGACAGCCTTGACAGATACTCAGTCAGACGGACAACAATGTGATGTTAAAATGGTTAGGTTTATTAATTTCGAGGCACGGAACTCTAAAAACATTGGTTTTTAATTTTACAATTTGTTTTTAGTCAATTTTCAAATGATAACAGGAGCTAATATTCCTACCATAACAGCTTATTTCGGTTATAACATCTTATTATTGTAACTTCAAAGTATTTTGCATTACAAATAACGCGCCAATTATTATTCTAAAGCATAACATAAAGGATAGACTATACTCCTCTTTGTTCTCTATGACTTAAAAATATTACTTCTTGTTGTCAACATCGGAACACTGGGCAGTGACTTAATTGTCCGAAGCTTACTTTGAGAGTTTACATATTTGACTTTATTTTTTCTTCGTCCAAGAACAAGCGTTTTCTGATAAATAAACTAATTTTAACACGTTAATTTTGATGTATTTTGTAAAATATTTCATGTTATTTGTTGCTGTGTCCTCTATTGTTTTGTGCGGTTTTAACTTCGTCGTAAGTAGGTTGATTTTTACGCTGGTCTTGTTATGAAAGAAAAACATATTGTTTCTACTCTGTTAGTGGTGTATTGTCTCGATATTTATAAAAGGTGACCAAAGAAAAGATATTAACTTAAATTATGATTATAGGCCTATAGGTTGCACCTTTATTATCTAGTTATTAATGCAATCATAATGTTATTGTTGTTTCCACTTGGGATACATGCAATTTTTTCACCTGGATCACTGTAATTTACTAATTTATATGTGTTTTAAAGGGCAAGTGTGAACGATACAATGTCGATAAAATGCCTCCATATAAATTTTTGTATTGTACTACTTTTCAATGTGTTGTCCTTAAACTAGAGTTGGGAACTCTTTTAAAACCGTCTCGATGTATGTCTGTACGCATTATTTAACTATTGCATAATATCTGGCTGAACGCTACTAGCACACGAACAAAACTTTCTCAAGAATAAAAAAAAAACAATTCCATATTCAAAGTGTCGCGTCACTCATGTCTCTGCCTAATAAATATGGCGAGTAATTTTGACAGATGGCGTGCGCTTCCACGGCGCCACTGTTGACCAGACTTACTGTTGCTCCAACCCATATTGTTCTACTTTTGTCCCTAACACGTTTGGAATTCAAAATAAATGAGCTGAGCTACTGATTTGAATGTCAATACTAAGTTAATACGGTTAGGTGTTGTCTAAAACCAAATATGTGGTCGAGTGGAGTCGGAGAAGCATTTCGACGCACGTATTGTTTTTGACACTTACTTATTACAACTTACATGATTCATGGCGATGTGTTACACAAAGTTTTTGTGTGTTTTATGACCTTTTTATTTGTATACAATTTAAATTATGTGCTTTAATTATTTTTAACTGTATGCATAAATTAAATATGCCTTTCCTGACGTAAGTCAGTAAAAGTCATTTTAAGAGGGCTCGCTGACGACACATAAAAATTATATCTTACGTAAGTAATTAAAGTTTATTTAATTACTAAAAATATTTACATTTCAGTACTACAGGTACAGGTTATTAAACATACAGTAGCTACATTTTTACATACAACGCATAATTTTCCAATTAAACTCGATATTAATTCAGAACAACAAAAATATACCTATACATCACATACGTTTTAATAAAACATTAAACGTAATCAATTCACACCCAATAGAATATCTGCAGGCAATTACTCATCGGCAACCTGTTACCACACAACTCAACATCGACCTTTATTTCAATACGCAAAAGGTTCAAAATCGCTTAGCATTCCGTTGTAACAGTAAAATGCAGTTAAGGTTGTTTCACACTCGTTCGATGTCGTGTCTGGCCGCAACAAATCGTGCGACAAAATAAGTTAGCGATCACACGCGGCGACGCTCATTACGAGTGAGATTTACTGCTGCTGAGCAGATTGCGAATATTTTCTGTGCCTGTAATCGTTCTCGATGTTTTAGGTAATAACTGTTTAGGTTGACCTTTTTTGTTTTTGGACAATGATGGAGAGTATCGTTAATTATAAAAGAGGTGTTGTTTTTATTTATTAAGACTTTTACAAGCGATTTTTTTTAAACTTGGAAGCTGTGGTACTTGAATTAACTTGCTAAGACTTTAGGTATAACGTAAAGTAAAAAAAACCAGGGGACTGATAGGCGGTGGTGGGGTGAGGGGGGGAGGGGGAAACGGACTGCTTCTTAACTATATCTTATTTGAAGTCGCGACTAGATGTGCAGTCCACTTGCAATTATGAATACGACTATGAAGCGAATGAATCACCAAATGAGACGATATTTCCTAGACCGCCTGGAGTTGTCTCTTCATAACTGCAACTGCGATGCATGTCGAATTTTGATGCCATTTCTGAAGTATCGGGAACTGTACCTTAATTACAATATTTCAGTTTTATTAATTAAGCTACTTTGTAACTTTAATATAGTGACGGTCACACTCACTAGGTAGGTATTTACATTGTAGTTTTAAGAATGAACGCAAAATGTTGTTGCTTTCTTTCAACAAACACTGGTGTACTTAAAAATGATAATTAAACCGAACGTGCGAGCTGTCCTTAATGTATGCGCGACTACTTAAAAAACGTAAGACATTATTGCCTTAGGTTGTTTGAGACAAACACATCACATTGACGTTGTAAAACTTGTTTACCTAAAAAAGAGAAAACTAAGAAATCTCTTCACATAAGTGCATCTTTAGATTTCCATTTCAATGAAATTGTTTTTTTTCTATACCTAACATTACAATTTTGTAAGTACAGTAGGGGAATGAAAAGGCTCGTCAGTTTTCAAATTCATTCCTTACCTACATCACTGGCACATGTTACCTTTTCAAACGGTTGAATGGAACAGATCAATGCATGGAAAATTATGTTTAATTATTTGGTAGCAAAGATCAAAATTGTCATTTGGCATTTGTAGTGGTGCCATGATGTATTTGTTTTGATTTAAGGAGGTTTGTTGTAAAAATCATGACATCATCAAATCAATGATTAAATAAATTGACATTACCTGTATCTGTTACCATGTCACCCTAGTATCCTGTCAAAAAATACTTGTATTTTCATTTTTATAATGTTAGCAATACGTAGTCGGTAAATTAGTTCGTTCTTGCACTGTGCAAGCAAAAACAGACATTATGGTGCATAAACTTTTCATTTCCCTACTGTACTCTATTTTTTTTTGGGAATTAAGTGTTTGATTGATTTATTGAAGGTTTATAACATCATCAGCCTACATGGCTCACGGTGACCGCGCAATTTTATAAACTTTTCACTTTCGTCTGCTTCGTTCTGCAATGCTTCAAACATGGTATCAAGTAATTTTTCAGCCTAAATGTGATTTATAAAGGTATAAAGACACTTGTGTGTGTATGTTTTATATTGCAATAACGGCACATAAAAACAAATTACAACATTGTCATTTCCAATCTATAACTGAAGCTATTGGCTAGACCGCCCGCGTTTCTTTAGAGAATGCCATCAATTCGCCATGCAACAGACAGGAGCAACCGCTCCGCTCAATGAGCCGTCGCGAATGCCATTGATTTACTGCTGACGATTTTTTTGACCAGCGACAGTTCTTTTGTACCACTGTGTCTTTGTTTAAGCGAAAGATGGCGCTGGTTTGTTTAAATTTTTGTAAAGATTTTTGTGGAAAGTACGTATCGTCGCTGGGCAGTGAAAACCTCGTAATTGCAATGAACGTAATCTTACAGGAGGTAAATAAATGCCTGTTAAAAAAAAGTATGAAGTGTAGATGTAAGGTTCTTCTGTTTTATTATCTATTCATCAATCTATTTCATCTTAGAGCTGTGCACGTTCGTTCTAAATATGCATTACAAGGTTGTTTTATCCAACAAATGAATAACAAAAATTAAAAACGAATTTGTGCTTTACGAGGTTTTTTTTCACTGCCTATCAACGGTATGGTTTTCAGTATGAGGTGTTGGCTTAATAAACGTAAGTGTTTGTAGTTGTTATACTTGTTATGTTCAGGTAAATAGGCCTCAGAAAACCCATGATCAGCGGTGGACTATGATGATACAATATGACGAGCCCAAAATATTACCGCTACTTTCCAGTTTTTAATATAGTAAAAACTATCGACTGTATATTTTCAACATTGTTCCCGAAAACAATACTTACTCATACGCTTAAGTCTCCTCAGAGAAGGGTTACTTTTGCACTGATGTCTTTTCCTGTAACTTTTTCCACCATCAGTGCTAAATACCGTTCTTAATAGGCTCAACCTAGGTACTAATCACATCAGCATAACGCGTTTAGGTAAAATACATGTCATTTCGGTTTTTTTTCAAAGTTTTCACTCATTTAGAAACTTAACACGATCCCCATATAACAAGACATAACTCATTCCGGAATCAGAAACACATTTTCAATTAGTCATGCTACCGCTACTTGGGTGTCTAACTTAATGAATTTCATGCGACTAATCAGCATTACAGTTCTTGTAGATTTTTGTCCAGAGCGCGCGCGTTCCGCCCCATTGTGCAGCGTTTACGACTTTTCTTTGACACATTGAATGCGTAATTGGCGTGGAGCACGTTAGAGCACTGTGTGCCATCATCAGTAGCTTTTGTGAACTGTATGGTAGCTGATGGTAGCAGTGGGTGGGTATTGTAATAGGAGAAATCGGAGCTTTAATTTTCTTTTGTCTATGAGATTTTTGGCAAAAAAGTATATTTAAAAAATGTCCAGCTCCTGTGTAGAAAAAGCGTGCACTAAACGCATTTTCATTGCCGTTTGTATAGAGATATTCAAAGAATAAAGTTAAGGTGTATCTAATAGGCATTAGCGTATGGGAGCCATTAGCAGAAATCACGTGCAATAAGTGTTTATACCAAAATATTTTTATCAATTTTTGCAAAAAACAGCTCGGAAAAGGTATTAAGCATATAAAGCAAGAATATGAACAATTAAAAAACTAGTTTTAAGCGGAGTAAAGTAAGTAAATGATAACATGCGCGTGCGTATTTCGTGTTTCAAAAATACCGGAACACACCATAAATATATAAACTTTCATATCAGACATATTCTTCGCACCTCATTTCTAATTAGCGTCGATTTACATACAGCTTCCCATTCATCAACCACACAGCGAGCCGTACAACTAGCCACATAACTCAACGGCCACACTTTCCAGTTCTAACTGCGCCTGCAGCGAACCACTCCGTTGTACTATTTATAACAACATTATAATTTCCAATTTGAGTATGCAGATGCGAAAACAAAATTGGAAAAAAGGTTCAGGACGTGTCTACGTGATTTACGTTGCCCCCTGCTTGCAGTCATAACGAGGTACCGACATTGTGCAAACGGGTAAGGGATACTGTTGCGTTCGGGTGCCTTGTGTGTTGCTCTACTGTTTCCGGGCACATTGTCACATGTTCGTGGAACAAGCATTGTTTGTGACAGGCTTTGATTGCTGATTGATGGATGGAAGGTTTGAGCTTCTGCTAGAAGTGGTCTTTGCGCGAAACTGGGTGGAGGTATTCAAAAGCAATAGATTGGCTGTTTTTATTTCGAATGCTTCTTTATCCTGGCGTGTTCTCGTCCCATTATAAGATCAATCGATTTGCGAAAAGAAACGGGTTCTGTGCAGATTTTAAAGCGCATGACCAGTAGCTTCCTTCGTGATAGAACGTGTTCAGCCTAAAGGCACAGTAATCCGAGCTTTGCAACTCTTAAAGGAAGAAAGTTATCGTTTCTATAAAATCGCAATTAAAAGTGTCTTTCTAAACACACGATACTGAAATAAATCCCATCTAAATGTGAATTCAACTCTATTTTAAAAGCTTCTGTTGTATAAGAAGCTCTTATCTTAATGACTATTAATGCACATGGCGACTTTACACAAACGCATTGTCTTCACATCTAAATGCACCGTTTTATCATTGATTAATGGGAAACCCCATGAACGGAAGCCAAAATACTCCAAAAAGTCAACATTGCAACCATTATATAATTACTTATGACTTTGTCGGCAGTTCTAGGAACCGATATCACATGCACCGTCCGCTGCGACAGCTATACATTAGCCATGCGCAAACGCCGCCTTTAAGAAAAAATCCGCCGATAGTTAGCCATGCACGCTGAACGGCATCACGGACAAAAATAATAAAAACATCACAGTCAAAATATATGTTGGCGTTATTAAAAAAAAATGTAAAAGAGATGTTGACTTTGTCTACTTTGTGACGCACCGCGGACCACTGTCCAGTATCTTAGGATCCTAATGTCATCTTTAATGTAATGTGATAGTGTTTATTTTAGGTTGACAATACCGGGGCGTCAAAACTTTTTTTCCTGTTGGATTCAAGCAAGGGCGTGGCCCGTCCCGAATGGAAACATTTGCCAATATTATCGTGAAAGGTCTGAACAGATGAAATAATTTATTTCCCTATGTCGCTTTGTGTCCAAAACTTTGTGCTTTTGTGATATTTTTTGCGTCGGCCGCTTTGCTCAGTGTGGTACCGACATCTCATTTATCCCTTTAGCAAAAAGGAGACCGACTTTTTAGAATTTTAATATATGAAATCGATCTTATTAGTGTTGGAGGAAGATTATTTTTGATTCTAACTTTTTCCCGACTTGTATCGTTTGGTGATTGGTTACCGTTTGACGTATTCAGTGGATGCGTGTTTATGACAAAGGCATTAAAGTGTCGGTAAGTGATCCGTCGGTTTTGTGCAAGCCGACAGTCTCCTGTTGACTCTAATGATTTAACTTAAATAAATCTTTGGACTCTGAATAGATTATTATTGTTGGCGCATTATATTAGAAGTTTTGATGGTCGTTACGGTACGTTAATACTAATTTTAGGATTAATAGAAAGGAACATCGTGTTATAAAATAAGTGTAAACTGCAAGGTTTCTTGTTACGACTTTGTTAAGGATGGAGATATAAAATCTTTTTATCTGATTCCTACTTTAGACTTTTTTTGGTTTTGCCAGTAAAATACAGAAGTTAAACGACGTAAATAGAAGACTCCACAATACTTTAATACAAATAACTCTAAAAGATAACATAGCATTACACATATTAACAGTGACAAAAAAAAACAAAATGCAGTGGAACAGTTACAAGAACAGTAAACCAAACTAAACCCCAGGAGCCATTTCAAAATGCAAACTAATGAAGTAAACATTAGATATGTCTCCTCAGGGATTATCACAAGTTGTTGAAACCTCCAGAGATTTCGCCATTTGTCAACATCTATCTTATAACGAGTTGAAATTCTGCAAATCATTTTGTTTTAAAGCATTAGCGATGACAGTCAACAAAAAGTTTTTGTCGACAGTTTTTCAGATTTGTAGCAGTGTGCAGGTTAGGGGTTTTAGAGTATAATATGTTAGTGTCGTATTTTGACTGGAAATACGTCAAATTGTTATGGATAACCTGACCTGCAATAACTATAATTTAACTCTTAGTAGTTGACTGCCTTGTTGGTCTAGTGGTCGCAAGTGCGACTGCTGAGCATGGGGTCCTGGGTTCGATCCCCAGGTCGGTCAAGGTGTTAATGGGTTTTCCATTAGGAATTTTTCAGTAACGGCCCGGAGTCTGGATTTGTTAATGGCAATAGGCTCGCCCCCTATTACATGGGACTTAAAAATAACTGGCGAAACGGGGCGAGGGTGTACCAAAACACCTCTGCCGAACCCTTCGGAGAGCACAAGGCGTGGTGTTATATGTGATGTTATGTGTTCTTACTAGTTAATGGGTTGTGTATTCAACATTCACCTTTGTTTACTAATAGATTATCATACGTATCGCACCCTTAGTAATGTAAGGGCGCAACTCGAAATATTGAGTTTTTGAGTTTCACTTGGCTTTCACAGAAAGAGAAAAAAGACAATATTAAAGCAAATACTGTAATTATACTGTGAAAACATCAGGTTCCCTGAATCTTTTTACACGTTTTCCCAAAAGTTGATATTTTCGAGTTGTGCCCTTACATTACTAAGGGTGCGATATAATATTGACATTTAAAATAGTCCTGGGATTTTTTTATTTACATAAACTAATACTCAGTACTGAGCTATTAAAGAATAGTTATTTGTGCAACAAGAGAGCAAAGTCGTTTTTTGCTGCGAGTGCTGATTTTGAATCCAGAGTGTGGCGAGGGATTCAAAGGCACGAGATGCAAACAACTTTGCTCTCGTGTAACATACATAACTTTTCCCTTCAGCAGCGAGAACACTTTAGGAGATAAAATAATAAACAGGAATATATTGAAATAACTATTTATTGTGAAACAAAATAATGTAAAAATTAAAAATCTAATTTAAATTAATATTTTCATTTTTTTTGAAATTTTAATAGTTTTGCGTATGTTTCAATATGCACGTTATGTTTTGTTTTTAAAGTAGCTTTCAACATTGAGTAAATACTCCACATTGTAGATGATTGCCTCGTCTGTGATAAATCTAAAAAATAAGATAGTAACACCGTCTCCGAAAAACTGCTTGCGCCCTTTGTAAGTCTCCATTCATTGAAGACATGGTATGCTTTCAGATATTTCTCGCGAGACTTCTCAGGTAGGAAACTTAATTCTGCATTAATAACTTGTTGTTTTAACTCTTCCGGTGTTAAAATACTGTTCTCGTCGCTAGTTTCACTCATATTTTACGATTATTTTTAATATTTTTTAACTTATTCAACTCTTTACGCCAGCCACGAAATTTTATTCCCGCTCTTTTATTTAAATTAAGGCGTGTTCGGAAATAGCACCCATGATATTTTATTATTCAAATAATATTACGTAACATTATAACTAGAAATAAATATTTACAGGTTAAATATTAGTTTTATTTGCAGTAAATACTTATTTTCGTTTAAATACAACAATAAGTTAAAAATTCAATAAATTACATTAAAAGACATAATTATCTTTTTGCTAAATTTCTTTAGTTAGTAGGAAATTCCGAACGTGTTTGTCTTTGAGGTCGAATTTAAAATCGGAACTTCGAAAGGGCTGGTCTTTGTCTCTCTCTCTTTCTAATGGCGGGAAAGAGATAGAGTGTGAATGTTTCGAATTGTATGATTAACCCAAGACTGAATAAGATATTCGCGGCTTTCTGAAAAAAATAATCAGTGAGCAAAATGCGATTTTGCTCACTGATTATTTTTTTCAGAAAGCCGCGAATATCTTTCTGGCAGCAAAACCTACATGTTTGAGCTACTGAAGTGAAAAAGAATAATTATGTTTTATTAATCTAATTATTTCAGTTGTTATCTAACACTAAAAATCAAGGCCAAAGGCAACATATCGAGACCTAAATAAAGAGTAGAAACAGATAATTAAAACAAGAAGCTGCATGACGTTTGATTTATCTCAATTTGTCACTGGTTTACGCTTAATTGATATATGGACTAGAATTTCTTTCAAAAGCCACAACATTAAAGTTGTATTGTTTAATAATAATGTGACATTAGTGGCTAAGAAGCTTTGTCTATTCCACACATAAAAAACCACGATTTTAGCCACAAAGTATCGCCAGTAACGAGCTTTTACCAAATTTCTTTAGCCACTGATCACGCCACAAACGTCCCACTGTGCACCACAGAGTCACACTCGGAACACAACGATCGCCTTTCATTTGTTTCAATAGAAACTCTCATTACCATAGATAAAATGGTCTCGTCATCGCATCCTAACCAAAATTTCAATGAGATTTAATACACCATCATTGGTTTACAACCGCATTGTAGCACAGTGTGACGAATGCTTCGCATGGGGTCCCAACAAAACACCAAAACCACGAAAAATGTAAACAATCGACTTATTTATTGTTTTACAGTGGTCATATAACTTGGTCACTAAAGAATAAGAGGCCAATAATTTGTGAAATGCACCCGCAATAAAACCATCATGGCCAGTGGGACGGTCGAGTCGATCGTGGACAAAAAAGCGCAATGTGCGCGTTGAATAGATTCGGCACGCTCGGAGCGAAGCGGGCGATTCAATCGGCTTTACACGCGTGATGAATGTGCGGAAGTCACATTTAAATCCCTTACAACTTAATAATAACGATAAACACCGTTCCCCTGTTTAAATGAATGTTTCGCAACATTAGCCGGCCATTTCGCGAAAGCTGCGCATACGCAGTTTGATTGTACAAACATTAGATTAAATGTGTTTGTCAAACTTATTTGTTGACTTTGATAGATTGGCTGGTTTGGATGTGTACGTAACAGAGTTAGACTCTGAAGCTTGTGTTATACAAGCTTGTTGACTCACGGATTTTGTGATAGGCAATGCAAATAAAGAGATAAATTTCATTTAACATAAAACATCAAAAGATTTATATCGACAAATTCAACGTTGATACACTTGTGTTTGTAATTTAACGGTATTATCGCAGATTTTTACAAGACTAACCAGAGATGTACTTACAGTACACCTACAGTTTATAACCAATGACAATGTTAACTCGTTTCTGATATTGGGGCGAGACAGAACGTCGTCTTAAGAAACTTGGGGACAGGAGTTTTCTTATCCAGAAACCACATGGCACTGCAAAGTTCAAAGCGTACCTGAATCAGTACGTACTTTCATCTTAAACAATTTATTCTCGCACATGTCCCATTTTTTTCTCAAAAGATTTACGACATGCAAACAATAACTGCATCGCAGATGTCATCCGTTGATTATTAATAATGGTAACGCCGACGTTTACCACAGTAACCGCTATGCAATAATAAACACATCCATGTGATAAATGATAATATTTTATGGCGTTCGCCCTCGATATGTGACGCTTGTGTCTTTATTTTCTAACATTATACTCCACGCTCGAAGTTCAACCTTGACCGCCTCACAACATAGTTTATTTTTCAATCATTTGTAAGAAGCTGGTCGGAATAGAACATGGGGTGTATAAATCGCATTGATGTTGTTCAATCGCACGTAGCAAATTGTCGATATTCGCTCGAGTCATTAGCGGCGCGTTTTTGTCCAGACGCGGGACCACTCGGCATACTGTGCGGCCTGCGTACACGCACGTTTGCGGCCTTTTTCAAAACCCACTCAAGTGTGGATATGGTTTGTGTGAATCGTAAAGAATAGTTTAGACATTGTTGGTATTAAATATGGGAATTTTTGTATAGAAATATTGTTAAAAAGATGCTATTTTTTAGACATTAAAGAAACCCGCATATCTACCTGAGTGTATTTACAATTATAAATGCAACAGTAGAAAAAGTAGCTTACACTAAATAAACCACTTGAAAAAGTTCAAGTTGCAACTTAATAATATTATTACTGGTTGTTGGCTTCAGCTTATAAGTTGCTTCCGGCTTTAATTTTCTTTATCGAATTACATTAATACTATTATTAAAATTAATCCTTTTACTTATGTACTACGTATAGTTTGTATAGTACAAGTTAATTCAATAAAGTTAAAATACTAACTTCCGACTCTATCAAAATAACTCTGGGCCTCAAGGATATGGTCTAACATGTTCGATAAATTTAAAAGTAAAATTGACATGTAACTGTAACACTGACATAAATCTCGATTGAATTGTAAAACCTTGTTCCCACATGTCCTGTGAATTGTAAACACGATCACGCTGTTTTAAACGTCACCACATGAAACACCAACTTACCTCCCAACACATAATTTTTTATGAACCTTATAAACTAAATTATAGAGTGCAAAATTATGAGGCAAAAGGTAAATGTTAAGTTTGTGGTTGAACCGCACAGTGGGTCGAACAAAAGGACCCTTATTGAACACAATCGTGCCTAATATTTGTAGATAATATTGTTACAACACTGGGGAGAGTTGTGCTCATTTTATATAGGGCGGTGTCAATAAACATCTGCACATATGGGGTTTGGGGTGCTTTGGGAATGCACTAACGTGATTATTGAATTTGTGCCCGCAAATTGATCAAGGCTTATTTCCAAGAAATCATCCAGAGCGAAAAGTATTTTTGATTTGGATAAAATATGATACTAAATATTTTCAAATAAGTGTCTGTGTATGTCGCAGGTGTGTAGAAACTTTAATGTTATTGTGACAAATAATGATACACCGTACAGCTCAACCAGTAAACTTGTTGAAGATCTAGACCTGACTTTAAAGACCTTCTTGGGTGACTTCTATCCCGAGTCTAAAGTCTAAATCTAAACAAAATCAAAATGTGTCCAATTTCATTTTTATCGACATAACATTGAAAATTACAAACGGGACTGTTTTCAATTTCTTTTAAGTACCGTAACACATCACATTGTGTAACACTGTTATTTTAGTAAATCGTCCATCGTTGGGCCACCCCAGAGTGTATTCACTTAATCTTAAAGTAAAACAGCGGATTTTGTTCGTCTCCATCCAAGTTGAAACACTTGGAGCATCCAAAATACCGGCAACGTCAAAGTAAGTGTGTGAGACGCCCGCACCGACGCAAAAAATGCCGATTAGTTTAAAGTATGTTAATGAAATGCGTTCTTTGTAATAATGCATCTTGTTTGTGCTAAAGGTGCAATGAAGTGTGCTCACTTTTTCATTAGTATTGTGCTTACAGAAATGTTTTGGGGAACAAATCATGTTCAATTTAGTTATTAAGTTACATAGACATTACATTTTTATTAAATAACTAGATAAGGTAATTTGGTAATTGAAGATTTTTTCCAGATTTGATCTTACGTCGGGGCAATGTGCAAATTCAACTACAACTTTTTGAACAGCGATCACGTTACAGACAGAAATTATACTAATAAATATCTTATAAACAGACATAAAAAAACAACTAAATAACCCTAGTTTTTCATCCCTCAACTTTAAATAGGGTTGGAGATACTTGAGCCATTTTACCCCCGGCTACCATCTTACGCAAATCTCGCATACCTTACAAAAAATAGGCTCATCAATTTGGGGTAAAAACACCAATTAACCGCCATCGATAAGGGATAAACATAGGGCGATGATTGGCGCCGTGTTTTGGTAAAAATCGGCGATGGCTAAAAAATTGGGCCGCCACCCACGCGAGCACCTATGGCGTAAAAAAATAAAATGCACTCAAACAAGGGTTCCGTAGACCACATAATATAAAGAAACCTTTATCTTCATATTATGAGAAGATATAAAACTGAGGGGAGTTGTTCTTTTCAGAAACCTTAGATTTTCCCAGCTAACTGTCCAACTGCCTCGTTGGTCAAGCGCGACTTCTAATCGTGAGGTCCGGGGTTCGATCTCCAGGTCGGGCAAAGTTTATTGGGTTTTTCCATTAGGAATTTCTCAGTAGCAGCCCGGAGTCTGTATTTGTGCCCGGTTAATGGCAATAGGCTCGCCCCCTATTTCATGAGACTTAATCATAACTGGCGAAACGAGGAGGTATTTAATACAGCTCTGCCGAACCCTTCGGGGAATACTAAGCGTGATATTATGTATGTATGGGATATGATGGAAAGTATTATTGTGTAGATTACCTCTCTTTTCATTTATAAGCTTTTCTATCATGAAATCGTACTCATGAGAAGCACTGTGCGTTTGTTACCTACCTGTAA
Organism: Amphipyra berbera; assembly: GCA_910594945.2. Lineage (NCBI taxonomy): Eukaryota > Metazoa > Arthropoda > Insecta > Lepidoptera > Noctuidae > Amphipyra > Amphipyra berbera. Next base: position 21,233,441 of record OU343126.1, read on the forward strand.
GTCTTCAAATTATTGCTATTCATAGTATTTATGAAATTTTTCAAACATTTTTTACGTTTCAATCTACATAATTGATCCCTAAAGGCCAAACGTTCGTTTAAACTAGGGGACACTTAGCAAAACGGTCCGACAACCTTATCTGTACCACTCGACAACCTGGGTGGTGCTCAAGTGGTACCACAAGTGTAGCGTGGTTGTCGTAAATCATGAGATGGTTAGATAGTTACGTTAATTGGTTCGGTGCACCCTTTGCGGTTTTAACCATGAGGTTTCGTGTTGTGCAGAAGCTTTAGTGAACCCAGGGATTTGGTATTAATGTGCTGTCGTAATAAGTGTGGCCTCTATATTTAATTTTGCAAAAATGTATATCATTTTCTTGTATTGGTTGTTTCGCGACTATGATTTGCATGCCGCCTGTGAGGTCTCAACACGTTTTAGCGATGATTTAAACTACTGTAATCCATGATACTTGACTATAAAGCTATTAGGAGCTGAACTTAAATAGACAAATTCTATAACTAGGTTAGTCTAGTGGTGGCAAGCGCAACTGTTGATCGTGAGGTCCTGGGTTGGATCCCTAGGTCGGACAAAGTTTTATACATGGCATTTAATAGGGGGCGAGCCTATTGCCATCAATCGGATACAAATACAAACTCCGGGCTGCTACTGAAGAATTCCACACGAAAAAACCCGATAACACTTTGCCCGACCTGAGATCGAAATCAGGACCTCACGATCAACAGTAACGGCGAAATGAGGGTGTTACTATACACCTCTACCCAACCCTTCGGGTAATACAGGCGTGATGTTATGTTATTGCCTTTGTTTACGTAATGGTTCATGTGATATTTAAACTTCGGATATGTTGGTTACAGTGTGTTTTATTGTACAATTTTTGCATAGATTTGTTCACGACATATTTTTAATTTAATATACAGTATAAAGAACATAATAATGGCATAATATAACCAGTACCAGAGTACTAGTAGGTGCCAATTATTTCTCTCTCCATTATATTTATTTCCCAACCCAGAAAATAAAACGGAACTAAAAATATCGTACCAAAAGTCAAGATCAGAACAAATGACGACACATCCACCTTCCGACCATTTGGAAACATCAAAAACACATGTATGACAAATATACTAAACAGAAACGACACGTGTTAATATTTTCATGTAATTTGTCACCCGGCTTTGATCCTGGGACCTCCCGCGCCGGCTGCAGGGAAATATTTGGCCCCATCAATCCCTCTGATCACTCTACGTGTTAATGAGGGTAGAAAGAATTTTAAGTTGTATATCATTTTAATTATTTCACAATTGATTTGACTGATCTGTTCAATTAGTACTGGTTAGTCTGTGGTTATTGAGTAGGTGACTATCTTTTATGCGGGATATCCTTTGAAGATTTAAGGATATGAACTTTAAACACAGCCCATTACCATCCCAATGCTGGGCACGCGCCTATTTTTAGAACAAGAAGGGTTTAGGGTCCGTAAACAAAACTGCGATGCGATGCGATGCAGATTCGCAAGGCAGAAAACTGCGACGCAAATTGCTGCGATGCGATTCCGTGCGGCAAGGCGTCTTCCTTCCAAGGTTCAGGTGACCAATCCCTCGACGATCGTCAACCGTATTGTACGTATTTTATACTAGGTAGAATAAATTTGCGTAAAAAGATTTGCGCACTGCTGTTACTAATAAGAAGATATAGGAAAAATCAATTACGCGAATCAATTCGTAAGCTCTTGCGATGCGTCGTGCGAGCTCGTATATTTCTACGATGCGACGTCGCATCGCAGTTTTATGTACGGTCCCCTAGGGTCCGTACATAAAACTTTTTTTTCTGAATTCGTAACTAAAGCAGGGATGAAGAATTTTTGAAAAACTAAACTAAATATTATTTTGCATGGTTTCTTTTTATCGAATTTTAACACTTTCTTTAAAACAATCATCAGTGATACCTACATGAAGTGGTCCGTGGCTTAGTACCCTCTTTCCGACTAACCTTGTATAAATTAATCACTTAAGTCCACCTATATCAGCAGAGGTCGTACCCAGTACTGGACATAAACCTCTTCCAAACTGAGCAACATTATGTTGTTTCGTCTAGTTTGTTTGAATCTATCTACCAATTACCGTTTATACTATTCCATTTTATCATCTCGCCGCAAACCGTTTCCCTTCGGAAGTGCGTTCACGGGCGGCGCGCGCACTAATTGGCCGCGAGGTGCGCGCACGCAGCGAACAAACGATCCTGTCCCCACCTACCGCACGCTCGTTATACTGAAAAATTATAACTAGGAATGTTGATTGTGTTTGCCTTTTGATATGGTTGGTTATTTTTAGATATCCTCTATATTTGGGGGGTTATAATTCAAAAATGTGTCAAAAATAGAGTTATTCCAAGTATTGTATGAAAATTTAACTGATAGTAAAGTGGTTAGTGAGTGTCAACGCTTTTCTTTGTTCAGAGAAAATATTGATCCTTTTGATCATAGCCTAGTGGTGTGACCGTCGGATTGCCAAGTCATAAGTCTCGAGTTCGAACCCAAGGCATGCACCTCTGACTTTTCAGATTCATGTGCGTATTATACAATTTTCACTGGCTTTAAAACGGTAAAGGAAAAAAACGTGAGGTAACCGGCATGCCTGAGAGATATTTCTCGAAGGCATGTGAAGGCAAAACAGAAACCTATGGGCGGCATAAACTCTGACACCAGGTTAGTTACTAACCACACGAAAAGAAGATAGGATTTTCAAGATCAATCACAAAATAAATGCAAGAAAAAGGTTGCATATCCAGTACCTTTATTGAATACATCCTCCGGATAACACTCATAACATTATACAGGGTTACTGGTAACTCGACGTATTCCTTGCAAGACATTATACAAGGGTTGAAATGCAACAAATTAAGCCATCAATTGTTCTACCGAAATTCAGTAATTTTTGAGATTTTTTATTTTAGTTAAAAATTATCAGATTCAACCATTAAGCTTAATTCAAAATAATGTACGGTGCAAATGTATTGTGTAAGTTTTTATCATAGCTGATGCCATAGGAGATCTCTGTTAGTAATTAAAAGTTCAAAAATACCAAACACTTTTGCAAATATGGTTGAAACTGGGATTTTTCAACAAAAATCTAAAATAATTCATATCTCAAAAACTACTGAATTTCGGTAGAACATTTGGTGGCTTAATTTGTTGCATTTCAACCTTACTATAATGTCCTGCAAGGAATACGTCGAGTTACCAGTAAACCTGTAGACTACTACAATAAATGACCGCGAAGAAAAGTACTCATTCATTGCTGCCACACATTTTTAATGATTAAAAGTTTCAGCAGTCCTTTCCACTAAAATAAAATCACTGTCAGGTGGTCCTCAAGCTAAGGAGGAACAAATTGGGAGCAATACCTCGCAGTTGGCGGAGCGTTCACCGATTCATTAGTGCAATGATAACTATGTGGGCAATTTGTGAAGAACGTGACGATATCGTCGCCCGGCGGTAGGCGGCGACATGACATGGAAGTAATAGGCAGTTGGGAATTCGCAAATAGTCGTTAATTTCTTTTAAACTTTATATGCAAGAAAAAATAATGGAATGTGTGTAAAGATATCACGATATAACATAACATCACGCCTGTATTCCCCGAAGGACTGGGTAGAGATGTATAATAACACCCTCATTTCGCCGATATGTTTAAGTCCCATGTAAAAGGGGGCGAGCCTATTGCCATTAACCGGGCACAAATCCGAACTCCGGGCTGCTACTGAGGAATTCCACACGGAAAAACCCAATAAGACTGGCCGACCTGGGGATCGAACCCAGGACCTCACAATCAGCAGTCGCGCTTGCCACCACTAGACCAACGAGGTAGTTAGTGTGTAAATAATAGGGTCGATATCTTCCATCGTAATTATATCCCGACTTCTTCTTAGGACTTGTTACCTTGTCGGGTTTGCACTGACTATACTAGCGAATCCCGTGACTCTGGCCATAAGTCCTCGGAAGAACACCGTGGTGGTGTTAGTCGGTATGAGTCCAGAGGGTAAACATTAGGATTTCCCCACGTTAAAAATAGGACTAGGATAATAGCATTCTACGTCATTTTTATTGTTACTAATTGAATGTCGCTTTGTAGCTTCTAAAACAGTTAAAAAAGGGGCGATTTTAAAACATCACACATTAATTTAATTGTCTTAAACTTCACGAGATATATTTTCCACACGAAAACCGCTGTTTCAAGTTCTAATTTTGTCAAATACCCATTAAAGAAAGGATTCCTCGCCTCACTACTTCCGGAACCACATTATCTAATATGGCGACCCTGGGTGGGACTGCCGCATTCCTGGCGAGGCTGCGATTAATAAATATTAGAGATGAGAGGAGCCGCTGATGGGGGAGGGGGAAGAATGTAGCAGCTCACACCGGTAGCGGTGGCTAAAGGAGTTTTTGTGGACTAACGATACTGCTAATGATGGGGATTGTTCTACAATAGAGCTGTTTCCGAAATGGATTGATAGACACAGTTATGGCAATGTAAAATAAGTATGTACCTACCCTACAAAAATAGATAATTCTTGATTTTTTATTTCTTTGAATGCTACTTTAGTAAAAATGTATGAAATTAATTATGCACTATTCCATAAATCGGGTCAAATGATAGGTTTGATTTTTGATACCTATGTATTTTTCGTAACAAATAGTATAAAGGATTTTCGCAGATTAAATAATCTTTTAAGCAGTACCACAGAATAAATAGTAACAAATAGCAATACGCTTAATTAACAAACAAACAATATCCAGCTAGTTGTTACAGTCAAATTACTTATGACAAGACAAAGATGACTTAATTTTGATATGGGACACTATTATCGCAAACCTCAAAAACCAAGATATTACTCATCTCTAAACGAGATTGAAAGTGCTTCACAAACCGACAAAGCCACCCTGAACGGGACGGGCCACATTTCTATGGACTATCAGCAAATTTTTATAGGCTCGACGACAGTCATCGTTGGGCCAAAGTGACGAAGTAATTAAAGGACTCGTCGTGGGTGGTAAGTTGACAACCCAATTAGTTATGTCGCTAAGGGATGGATTGTAAGAGAATGGCGAGACATCACACTTGTACTTTTTTATTGTGTTTGTATTGGGTTTATAAAATAATAATACATTTATTACTCTAAAGGTGATTGCACGTATGCGACGTATGCAATGCATTCTGGACAACTTACAATGTTTTTTTTTATGAAAGAAGATAAAACATGCTTTTTATACGTTGCAAACGTTGTAAAACATTAAATAATTCGAGTATAATCTAAAGGGTGTAAACGAAATCATGTAATTCCTTCAAACCTCGTGATCTACTGCTGACATAGATTAAACCTGCACGATATACTTTTAGATTCAATAAAAAAAATACAAGAAGTAAAACATGGTGTTCTTAAGGTGAGACATTTCAGCGCCCCGAGCGAACTGCGCGGCTATCGCTCGCCGCGCGGTCATTTAACTCGGGGCGCTAAAATGCCTCACGTTAAGAACACGTAAATACATCTTGTAATTTTATTTTTAATAAATCTGAAAGTATAGTTCAAGGTTAATCTATGTCAGCAGTACATCACCAGGTTTGAAGGAATTACATGATTTCGTTTACATCCTGTATTATAAAATTAATGAAAATATTTTTTTACGAATTTAAAAATAACTTTGTACGGAATCATTTTATATAAAATTTGTGTCAAGTTCTCTCTCACTATCGCTTATAATCTTGTAGATATCTTTTTACTTATAATTACTTTTAAGTGTTCTTTTATGTCACATTATCGCGGTAATCTCACAACTTGAGAGGATGTCTCCATCTCAGTCAACAGTTCTTTGAGGGTCAGTCAGGGGTGAAAACGGACACTATCCCTCTTTGCACACACAGATACACAAAAGAAGACAATAGTGGACTACACGGTACATTAAACATTGTTTATTTTGCTATCTTTTTAAAGATCTGTGCACTTTTTGTTAACTGTAATCGAGTAACTAAATTGTTTTGTAAAAAGAAATACGTTTGTGTTTTTAAATACAGATTTTTTCTTGTAACTGACTATTCGAGACAAAAGCTTTTTGTTAGGCATCTTAAGCGTAATATTATAACGCAAGATTATTTAAATAAAAGCTCTCAATAACGCGAGGACTTTCACCCTCCTTAATCTCATTCAGAGGGATCTCATAATTGATATGATCGTCACAAGGGCGACCTCGTTTGAGAGGTCTCAGGTGACGACGATATTATGCCAATTCTGAGCATTACGTTTTCAATATTGTGCCAATTTTATATACGAGATATTTTCAAATGATTTCTGCTGTATAAGGATATTTGTGTTGATTTGGAAGAGGGCGAGGGTGTGTTGTATTTTTTACTTTTACTTGATACAGATGTGATGTCAACTGCCTATTAATGCGTTAGATATATCTTGTTTAACAACTACGTTTACTGAATACAGTGCATTGATTTTACGCGAAAATTTCTATTGAAATGTAAAATGTTTTTAAGTAGTGGCTACATTAATGTCTCATGTTAATAACACTTTTATTATAGAGGGCGCTTCAGTAGGACAAAGCAAGTAACAATTTTTTAGTGATTATAGATTTGTTAACTCAGGTGATGTTAAATTACTAAATGTGTTAGACATTACGTGCTTAATCGAACGACTTTATTGTTATTGTGTTGTTTTATTAAATCAACATTGTTCTCATGTAAGTGTCTGTTTTGAGAACAAATATCTTTAAAACTAACTACCTTTAATAGGGGAATAGTGAGATTCAGTATAGTATTGATACCTACACAAAGTTACGTAACAAATTATCCTTAATAAGTAATTTGTATTTGATACAATGGGAACAAATCTGTTTTTAAGAGGAAAATGGTGTTTGGAATCCAAAAAAGATGGGGGAATTAAATTAGAACAATGAACGTCGTTATTGTTGAAGAGGTACAAATGGACTATAAGAACAGAGCTTAATCGTGTACTGTGTAGTGGTTTAACTGAATGAGCCTTAGCAAGATGAACACGACTCAGATGTTTATAGGGGAGGAATAGGGAACAATTATTCGTAAATATGAATGAAAATCGTCTGTGTTGTTACGGAAACATAATCTTTTACATATTCCTCTCGTACGGTGCACTTATAGGCAAAACTCTTACATGATAAGGGCAAAGAACTTACCACTCAACCTGTCAGAGCGCTGAAACTGATCTTTTTTGGACTAGTGTTCCGAAATAAAAAGGGTAATGTGTGAACATTTCTTTGATGGTCATTGATTGATTGATATATATGTGGTACAGTGTCATAATTTTGCAACTGTATCAATAACTGTGGTCAAAGTTTTATCTCTTATGTCTACCTGTTCTACTTTGGCCATTTTGTAATACTGTGTTCTAGCTGTAAGTTTTCTAGAGAAATAAAATAAAATAATTAATAAGTTAAATAAATAAAACTCTACAACTCTCTCTACTCTTGGGAGCCAACTGATCAATTGGCTTTCAAGGTAACTAAATAATATACAAGGTTAGTCGGAAAGGGGGTACTAAGCCGAAAGGGTGTTAAAGTACCCATAATAAGGGATACATTTTTGTTCTACAACTTTCCTCAAAACTCGATAGTTTAAGAGAAATAGCTTTTCAAAGATTTCGTAAAAAATATGCTAAAATCTATCTGTCCATAGCTATGATCAGCTGTTTTTACAATTTAGGTCATATTTGGGGTCACGGATTAGAAAATTAATTTTCTGAATTCATAACTAAAGCAGGTATGTTTTTTTTTGAAAAAACTAAAATAAAAATCTTTTTGCATGCAAATAAAAATTATCGAATTTTGAAATTTTAACACTTGCTTTAAAATAGTCATCAGTGATACTTTAGGTGGCCCGCGGCTTAGTACCCCCTTTCCGACTAACCTTGCATAGTCAGATATAAACGGAAAAAGGAGCGTGGGATGTACACGACAATGGCGCTATGGGTCGGTCAATTAAAAGAGGCGTCAGTAACATAACATCACGCCTGTATTCCCCGAAGGGCTGGTCAGTGGTGTTCAGTAACATCCTCATTTCGCCACTATGTTTAAGTCCCATGTAATAGGGGTGAGCTTATTACCATCAACCGGGCACAAATCCAAACTCCGGGCTGCTATTGAGGAATTCCACACGGAAACACCTAATAACACTTTGCCCGACCTGGGGATCGAATCCAGGACCCCACCCACGATCAGCAGTCGCGGTTGCCACAGGGCAAAGTCGCAGAAGCAAAGGTTTCAATAGGTATTCTCTGGTAGGCTCAGGTCAGGATGATATAAAATCCCTGACGTGATCATCATTTTAAATGGCTAGAGTCGTTATTTGAGTTATTAGAGCGAAACAATACAATGTTCGCGTTAAGCCCTTTTTCAGGCCAATTCATAATTAGTAGAAAAACCATTTAAGTAACCCATAAAACGCCCAACAGGAAATCCTCATAAAATAAAGCTGTGTTCAAACGACTATTTAAAATCTAATATGTTAAAAATTCCCGTAAACCGTTCCGCGGTTGATCATGAAGTGTTGTCAGATGTGTCGGGCGGCGCCGCGGCATCGGACATGTAACGTTGTCACGGATAGTGTGAACACGTGTTGTGTATTAGTTTTGACGTTTGTGATAGTTTGACACGTTATGATACTCGGTTTTTGTTAGTTTTCGATATCTTTGTTTGTACGGAAATGGCGCTGATTCTCTTGTTCACCAACTATCGAATTGCTATCTTTTACTAACAGACAGTGCGAGAAAAGGACGGTGATAGAAGAACTAAGCTAGAGATGTCAAACTAGTTTACGCCTTGAACATCGCCGTGTTTTTAATCGACTCGTTCTGACGTATCATCTAAACTAGCGGCCCGTCCCGGCTTCGCACGGGTGCACATTTTCCCCGTTTTTGCAACATTTTTCATTTATGCTCCACTCCTATTGGTCGTAGCGTGATGTTATATAGCCTATAACGTTCCTCGATAAAGGGACTATCCAACACAAAAATAGTTTTTCAATTCCAACCAGTAGTTCCTGAGATTAGCGCGTTCAAACAAACAAATAAACTCTTCAGCTTTATAAAATTAGCATAGATTTGTATGGAAACTTTAGTTTAACTAAATACGACAGCTCCTATTTACGGCAGTCTCTTACTTAATTTATTAGAGTAAAAAAGATGGCAATAGCTTAATTAAGTTTAGTTTATGCACAACAGAAGCGGCACCAATAACAGCTTACTGCGATCACCAATACCTTTGCTAAGAGTGGTGATATTAGCTATGTAAGTACCACCCATTACCGGTTTTAAGGTCAAAGCACACATATCAAATCGGAAAGGGATCGTCACCGTATCAACTCAAGCCGTTCAGTATTCTTTGTATGAAACTCCCTACTGCAACGCACACTAATCGTAATCGTAACGTAATCGCCTCGCCTCGGGACAAGCTCACGAACCGTGGTGCGGTGAAGCGATACGGTTACAATCCCTTTCCGAGTTGATATATGTGCTTTGACCATTAATCTGTTCAAAATCAAGCAATTTTATAACTCAATCACAACCGACCTCTTTTTTAAATAAAATGTTTTACCACAGATAACTTAATAAAGCCGGTTTAGAACGAAAACATTTCAATCGCTCGCGATTCGGCACGCCAATCGTGTGCTAAGCTAATCCACCGGTGTGGACGCGGCTTAATTAACATATCGATGTGTTTGTGTTTTGTTTTATTTATACTTCGTTTTATTATTATTTTTGATGAGGATAAGTTTATTTGTTTGTAAATATTTTATGACAAATATTAGATAAATGCCTTTTTTGAGGGGCTCATGGGTAATTACCAACCGCGTGGATCATTATGATTTGCGAGGTTAAGCTATGCTTGCCGCGATCAGTCTGGGGATGGGTGACCGTTCGTTACACATCGAGATCCCTCCGTGCCTCGGAGAGCACGTTAAATAGTCAGTCCCGGGTGTCATACGAATACCTATGACAGTCGTTACGGGAAGTCAGAAGCGCGAAAGTCTGACGGCCGGTCTAACCTTAGGATATCGGCGTTTTCCCAGTAACTGGGTTGCGGAGGTCTGACGACAGTCACTCCGTGTAAAATACAGGTATTCAGCCGCATCTGGTTAGACTGGAAGCTTACCCCAATATAGTTGGGAAAAGGCTAGGCAGAACATTAGATAAATGCCTTGTGGTTCAATGAGGTTTTTACTAAATATGTCGCAACATTGGCTATCTTTGATCACAATCTTTTGAATTATCACCATTTCTTTAATTAACAACGGGGTATAGTACGATACAACTACGAAGTCGCATCAGCAAACTTCATAAAACCAATCACTTTCGAACTGCGCGCGAATTCAAGACCATAACGTCTCTGGGCAGTGAAAACCTCGTAATTGCAATGCACGTAATTTTAAAGGAGGAGATAATAACTGACTGTTAAAAAAAGTATGAAATTAGATGTAAGGTTCTTCTGTTTTATTATCTATTCATCAATCTATTTCATCTTAGAGCTGTGCACGTTCGTTCTAAACATGAATTACAACAAATTAATAACAAAAAAATAAAAATGAATTTGTGCTTTACGAGGTTTTCACTGCCCAGCGACGATAAATATGTTAATACAATGTACTACAGTAAAAAATGATAAATACGCTGACGAGATAAGTGAGTGTGGCGCAAAAATGAGTGACTGCTTGTTGGATCAAGTTTGTCGATGCGAGTTCTTAGTTATGTCGTTATATCTAATTTATGTTTATCAATGTTATGTAGTTGAGAAAAGAAGCTTATCTTATTCATTTGCACGTTGTTGTTATGTTAATCAAGATAGAAACATACCTACGAATTTAAAAAAATGATTCAGATTAATTTCACATCAAATACGTATAGATCGTGAGAAACACTACTGCCACCTCACAGCCTGTTAAAAAAAGCTTCATATGAAAACGTATCCAGCAACATGACGCCTTTTGCTACAAACTCATATAAAAACCGATACAATAAAACCGCCGCCCTCAAAAGCGCCGAAAAATGCCAGTAACACCCAAAATTATAGACTTCACGTGTAACAAAGCAGTCATATTATAATATAATTTTATTCTATAGAGCCTCTGTTACGGTTACCTACCATTATCTTGTCCACAACCGTGTATTTGCTTAATTAAATCCAACAAAGAAATAGCTGTGTGTTTCCAAATTATTTACTCTATGTACACAGATAGGTAAGTCAGAAGGTTTATTTTGAAAAAGTATGTAGAGCTCTATCTAAGTAGTATGTAGGTTGGTAAACTGTAGACTGTTTTTTCTAAACTTTTGTGTAGATAGGTACTACTAGCTTTTTATGAAACCAGGGGGTGGTTTTTTTCATTCTTTCCTTCGTCGCGTTTGGCCCTAGTCTCACCTGATGTTAAGCGCAGACAGGGTCTAAGATGGAGCACACGAAGCCCATGAACAGAGATATAGAGGGATTCCCTCTGGCTCCCACATACATACGAAGGAACACAGTAAACTGCGCCGGATTTTTATGTGAGGATGGTAGCCAGCCAGGTGGACCGCATAGACCCTACCACCAAGCGTGCTGGGTTTTGTTGAATATTACAACACGCTCTATTCCCAGCGTGCGGTGAGGAAGTTTTATATTCTAACCCGTCCCCACACGGGGTAAAGTAAAAAGAAATGTATAAATTTCATAAAAAGTAACTTATGTCCTTCTCCGTGTTTTAGGGTATCCCTGTCGTACAGAAGTAAGTCACGAACAAACAGACCAACTCACTTTCGCATTTATATATTAGTGTGCATAAAGGAGTAGTTGAAAAACATGTTCACTACCGTTATTTTTAAAAATCTTTACGAGCGTTACTTTTTTTAAGAAATTAATATTCATCCGCGATTTTTGTTGTACATTTCAACATATCATAATCGATTTTAATAGTATAATCTTCTTCCAAACTGAACCACCTCACAGTACACTGTAAAATGTGTCAAAAACTACTCAATACAATATTTTCTCCTTCTTACCCCTTTATAAAACACAGGTGCGCGAGCGCAGTGTTAATAGCCGCGCGAATAGTTGGGCGAACGGCAATTATGAGCAGATTACACAATTATACCGCTACCGGCTTATTAGTGCCGATGACGCGGTGTTCCTACATAGAGTAGAAAATATATAGAGGCGATGTAGCAGTATATTAGATTATTTAAGGAAATTAAAAATTTATAAAACAAATATGATGTTTATAGCCTAGCGGTTGAACGCTTGCTTTCCATGCAGGAGGGTCTGAGTTCGATCCCGCCCCGTACCTATGACTTTTCGAATTCATATGCGGATCAGAATTTGATTATCACTTGCGTTAACGGTGAAGGAATAACATCGTGAGGAAACCTGCACACCTGAGAGGGTTCCATAAACTTCTCAATGGTGTGTGTAGTATGCCAACCCGCACCAGGCCAGCGTGGCGGACTAAGGCCTAAATCCTTCTCATACTGAGAAGAGGCCCGTGCCCAGCAGTGGGACAGTAATGGGCTAGTTATGTTATGTTTATGATGCAAAAGAAAGACGAAAAATACTGCATCAATGTTATCAAAATGCTTCTGGTTTCAACTAGAGAAAGTTCAAGCTGATCGTTGCAACTCTTAAAGAAACCAGGGATGCGCAGTTTTATAATTTGGAAAATATGTTGACCTTGCCACTTTGTCACTTGAAAGTGGTGAAGGGCGGGTTCTTGGAGGCTGTCTATAGCGTCGATGTTTAGAAAGTGCTAATTGGCTGTAGCCAATTTTGAATAAATGTTATTTTGATTTGATTTGATATAACATTATAACCCACCTCTTAAAACAGTCACAAAGAGATAGCTGGGATGACTTTCAACTGGGAATCCTAAAGTTTATAAGAGTGGTATAAGGTGATGTCACTCAACACTGTGAAACAAAAACTTTGAAATGTTTGGTGCAGTGGCTGAGCGATTGGCTTCTGCGCTACGAGTCGTGGGTTCGAGTCCCGCACGTAACAAATATTTGTTATTCTGTTGTACCTAGCTTTTTCCCAACTATGTTGGGGTCAGCTTCCAGTCTAACCAGCCTATTTTACACGAAGCGACTGGATCAAATATTTGTATGGCCTACAAATCTGGGCGTTTGCGCATGTGAAGATTTGTGTCTGTAAACGCACGTCCACGATACATGAGAAATCATAGTGTGGGGCAACATTTAAAAAAGGCCTGTCACTATAAATCTCAGTACCTCTAAGAGTCCACACCCCCGTAGGCACCTCCTAACATACCTATAGTCAATTGTTTTTCCCTCCGTTCACAGCACCCCGTCATTACTTACTGGCTGCTATAATACAATACAAATACACTGGCCTGCAAAAATAAGTACTACACTTTTAAAATTTGAATTATTTCTAAACTATAGAAGTTAGAGATTTAAAATAAAAAACGTTTTATAGCAATTTTTATCAGCTTTCTTTGTAACTATAGTAATTTATACATTAGTAACATTTTTAAGTCTAAAAAAAGATAAAACAATAAAAATAGCCACTTTTAGCTTAGTGTCATAAAACTCAATTAACATTTACAAGTATGTTTTACATGTTATTTATTTTTTAATAACTGGTATTGCCTCCTCGGGCTCTGCTTACAGCTTCAAGTCGATTACGATACTGAACACGAGGTTTCGGAGCCGATGTTGGAGAATATTCTCCCATTCTTCTATCAGGGCCTGTTTTAGTGCCCTGAGGGTAGTAGGTGGTGGTCTGCGGCTTCTGACTAGCCTCCCTAGCTCATCCCAGGTGTGCTCAATCGGGTTGAGATCAGGACTGCTTGATGGCCAAGCCATCACGCTGATACCAACCTCCTGAATATACTCTTGCACGACCCGAGCCGTGTGTGGCCGGGCATTATCATGCATCAGCATCGATCCATCACCCATATTTACTAAATACGGCCCTGAATACTCATTTAGAATCTCCTGGGCATATCTTTCCCCAGTCAGAGTGCCATTTTCTATGGCCACTAACTCCGTGCGACCTTCTGAAGATATACCAGCCCAATGTACACTGCCTCCACCGTACTGGACTCTTTCTGAGAAGCAGGCTTGAAGATATCGCTCACCAGGTCGCCTGTAGACACTTCGCCTTCCATCAGAAGTGTAAAGTGAGAATCTAGACTAATCTATAAACAAAATTCTTGCCCATTCTTCTTGATCCCACTGTATGTGTTCACGGGCGTATCGTAGTCTCGCTACTCGATGCTCTCTCTCGAGTTTGGGGCCACGCGCTGGTCTTCGGGGTTTCAGGTTTGCTTCAGCCAGTCTTCTTCTCACTATACTGTCACTAATGTAGTCCCTTCGGGTCTGAAGAAGCTGTTGCTGGACTTCAACTGCATTTAAGTGGCGATTTCTCAACACAGTGGAAACAATATAACGGTCTTCTCGGGCACTAGTACACCTGGGTCTGCCATTACCAGGTCTCCTCAAATGGTTTCCAGTCTCTTCGTACCTTCGCTTCACCTTCTGGACCGTTCGTAACGTCAGACCCACCATTCTTGCAGTACGACGCATACTGATGCCTAGTTCCAGAAAAGTCATGATCCTAGTACATTCTTCAGGTGAAAGAGGCATGATAAATAAGTTTATGTGCTGTTGTCTAACTTAGCTTTTGTAACAAGAATCATCGATCAAGAAAAAATTTGAAAACCAAAATAGAAACAAAAAATTAATGGTATAATTGTAACTTGAAAAAGGATTATTTTTGATTTTAAAGTTTCTTTCAGCCATTTCTCAAAAGAAGGTTACCGACTTTGAACTTTTTATGTACAAAATTAAACTCTTTTTTTGAGTCATTTTTGTTTCGAAAGTATATCTTGTGTACTTAAAAAGTTATTGCGATTTTAAAAGTGTGATACTTATTTTTGCAGGCCAGTGTATAATACACATATCAACTTCACACGAGCCGCATAATGAACGCGAAACAATGGCGTTTTGTTAAGTAATAACTCGGTAGTAATTCTGAATGCTGCGGTGACTATACGGTTTTATATGTAGACAGTGGGCTGAGTGGCGTGAGGTATTGAACTCACACCGTTAATCCAGTCCTTATTAAGCTGACTCCCTCCCAGCCCTCTCGCCACCAACGCCCTAAGCCGAGGTCCGAGTCCCATTAGGGGTCGCCCTTAGTGCTATTGTTGCTAGTAGTTATGATGTTAGTAGTAGTAGTAGTTAGCTTAAGTATTTAACTCTCGTGCCCATTCGTTGGAGACCCTTCAGGTCTCGCCAATAACTGCCCGGTTATGTAGAAACGGTCCGCATGACAAGCAGTCGAATAGAAAGAAAAAAAGTGAGGTGTTGAAAATATTGATGGGAAGTCCGAGGTTTTAATAGACGAGGTTGACGTTACTATTGTAGGGAATAAGAGGTTGTTGGTTATATTCTGTCAGACGTAGGGTGCGTCCTGGACCCTTCTCTATGACATTTAGGGCCAAGCCACATCTGACTAAAGCCACGTTGGTAATCTTCTGCACACATAATTATGTGTACCGGCAGAAGATTACCAACGTGCAGGAATTTTAGTAACGCATCTTCAGTCAAATGTATTCCATATAAACATTTGACCGAAGATGCGTTACTAAAATTCCTCGAGTAAATTACACAACGGAAGATCGGCCACATATCTTCCATCAGATGTGGCTTGGCATTTAAGAAAAACGCGATCACGTTATTGGAGTTGACAACAATATGATAAAATCAATACATTTAATCCTGACACATTCAAATGATAATTATTGGTAGTGCTCGTGTTATTTGCGTGCTTTTCTAAAATGTAATAGAGATTAAGAGCCCTGTGCTACTACCGCTTTGTTATCGTTATAATATTTCAGCAACAAATTGTTTGAGTAGTAAAAAGCTCGTCGTCCATTTAAACGCCTCAGCATCAGACCAGCACACGGTTCAACTAGTAAGAGTAGACGGCGCGCTGTCCGCGTTGACCACTATTTTCAGTTAGAAATCTAAAAAGCAGTGTTTGCCGCACAGCCTAAAGCCCGTTTTTCAATAACTCAGTTGTGAGGCGAGGTGGTGCTGGCCTAGTGCTGAGGCGGTTAATGGACGACGACTTTTAAGTTATCCCATCATTTGTTATTTCTTTAACAACATTGAAGTTCATAATTACTAAGCCAATATTTCTAAGCTAATCCCGTCTTTCTCTAAGACTGTCTTCACTTAGAATCTTTCTAAACATATCCATATCTGTTTACGTGTTAAAGGATTAAGGAAAGTGAAAACAGCGTTGACAATGCGGACAATAGCTAGTTATTGTGGACAATAATAGAGCTGCGCCGGACCACAGGCAGGGCCCACCCGCGCAGCCTCATTAACACAACCACATCTGTCTGAAAGTGAATGTACTGAAAAAACTATCCTTGAAAACATCAAAACTAATCGCCGACGGATTAGAGGACATTTATTTCCAATTCGCGAAAGCCTAACAAGTGATTCTAAACCTTTTCATTCAAAGATAGTGTTGAAATTTCATAAACAAGTATCTTGGATCCGGGTGACATTATTTTGCACGTCTTAAAAGTTTCGTCTTCTTTAATAATTAAGGTTTAAGGTCGAGTTTCGATTGTTATTTGGTTCAGGAAGGTTTTCTTCAACGTATACTTGTCAATATACGTCACATTGACAAAGCGACTGCTTATTTATTCATAGCAGATTACTCGGCGAGGATTATTTGGGCATGGAAAGGACAAAATCGGCAAACATGAACTCTAAGACATTATTTGGGGTCCATTTTGTGTGTCGGATGATCTCGTTTCGCTTAACTTGAATAATTGTTGTATCGTAAGTGGTTCATGCTGATTGAGTTTGTTGCTGAATAGATATAGTGAGGTACTTGAGATTTACGACCACCATGAAATGTGGAAGAATTAGAAGGAATTGAGCTTTCAGCTGTCGGTGTGACAAATGTATGAGTGTGTTAATGGGACGTGCACGGCTGTAATAACTGTATAGTTGGAGATATTCTTCTGCTTGAACGTGTCTCCACCTGGCATAAGAATCTTTATTTCTTTCAATATTTTTGCCTTAGGGCATTCCCGCAATGCACTACGAGTATCTGCTTTGCTTTCTAGTGCGATCATTAGCAACGTTTTGGCAAGTAGGTTATTTCTTTCCTGTGTTTCTTGTATTATTTAAAGGTCATCTTTTGACCTTCACATAAACTCTTACAAAACTTTTACAATTTTGTCGTCAATAATATTTCATTCCTGTAGTATCGGCAGGGTTTTATTCCAGATTTGTAGCTCCTAATAATTCTGTTTCTTTTTAAACAGATAACTCTATTCGAACACAGTCTAATGAATGTCTTAACCATAACTTACGTTCATTTGATATAAAAATTAAAAAGCAGTAAGTTCCACCACCAGGTTCAGTAAGTCATTATTTATAAATAAGTTTTTAACGTTTCACGGTATAATTGGAAGCGACAGTGGGTATGCGTTTAAATTTTAATAATAAGCATAATAACATATTAATTTTTCTTGTCAAATGTAACGCGAGATGATAATCTTAGGCCGTGGGTGTGATGTGAGGACCATGATTGTCGGTGTTTGGAGACCGAAGTGGGATCTTAGGTTTTTATTCTTAACAGTCTTTTAATTAAACGTTTATGGAGTTTTTTACGTCTTTTAGTCATATCAAAAGATCTGATTACTTTTTATGTACCTTTGAGAATGTTTGATGTTTTAAATTCGCGTTGATGTTTTCTTAGCTCCGATATGGAAAGGTTTGGCATCTAAATTATCATAAGGTAAGATTTATTCTAAGGGTAAGATGCTTCAGTGCAGTTTCAGCGACAATTCTTAAACGGATTCTCTATTTCGTAGATTATTTGTAGACAATATTTGAGTCACAGAAATCTAATATACCAGAACTATTCAGATTAAAATAGTTTTAATAAAAGATTATGTGTTGGGCTTATAAATAAGTAGATTGATATTTGCGAACAACCTTGTATTTAAGTATGACAAAGTTTCTTAAAGTTAAATAGATTACAAAGGATTATGAGATGAATATTATAGTAGTATAGTAGTCTCTAAAGTAACTAAGTACTTAAGCTGAGAATATACGTTAATTTATTTAAAAAATTAGAAGCGTTATATTTAACTTATTATTTATTTTTTTGGAGTCATGTGCGGTTCAGAAATTGATTATCACTTGCGGCGTTAACGGTGAAGGAAAAACATCGTGAGGAAACCTGTACACCAGAGAGAGCTCCATAAAGTTCTCGCTGGTGTGTATAGTCTGCCAACTCGCACCAGGCCAGCGTGGTGGACTAAGGCCTAAATCCTTCTCATTCTGAGAAGAGGCCAGTGCCCAGCAGTGGGACAGTAATAGGCTAATTATGTTATGTCATATATTTTATTGCTCTATGATATTATTTTAGGAACCATGAAGTGTAGGATTCTCTTCCCAATATGACAGAAGTTTAACTTCCATTATCACCATCAAATAAGCACATTAATGATCATTGCTGAACAAGGACGGTTGTAATCTGCTCCCTTATAAAATGTAAATAATGCATTTTTTCTACAAATCGCTAAAAGAGACCATCAGATCCTCATTCATCATTATCAGCCCGTAAACGTCCACTGCTGAACATGTAGCGGTCCCTGATCCACCGTGCTCACCCGCCGCAGCCGCAAAGCCGGTCGTCTTTTCTGACTCCACAGTCACACCGTTCATTCAGCACTCATCAAGCTGTCTCACTCCCAGTCCTCGCGTCAGCAACGCGCTAAGCCGAGGTCCGAGTCCCATTAGGGGTCGCCCTTAGTGCTGTTGTTGCTAGTAGTCATGATGTTAGTAGTAGTAGTTAGCTTAGGTTAAGTATTTTACTCTCGTCCCCATTGGTTGGAGACCCTTCTGGTCTCGCCAATAATTGCCCGGTTACGTAGAAACGGTCCGGAAGACCATCTACAAGCAGTCGAATAGAAAAAAAAAGAACATTGACAAGTCAGTGACCGCCGCAATGACCGGTCAAAGGGGAAATTGACATAATCACCACGCTTGGCAGACAGAATGGTGATCGCAGTATGTTTTTATTGGCAGACGGGAGGACGCTGCTGCAAAACATAACATAACATCACGCCTGTATTCCCCGAAGGCATCGGCAGAGGTGTTTATTTATTTATTTAAACTTTATGCAACAAAAAAAGTACAAAGGCGGACTTAATGCCTTAGGCATTCTCTACCAGTCAACCAAAGGTGGTGAAGAGATAACATGGCAGGTGCAAATTATTGTTCAAGAATAAAATAAGAAAAATTTGAGGTTAAAAAAATAAAAATAAAAGAACTCAAGGCGTAAATAAAACTAAATGTACATTAGTACAAATACAAGGTGTTTTAGTACACCCTCGTTTTGCCAGTTATGTTTAAGTCCCATACAATAGAGGGCGAGCCTATTGCCATTAAATGGGCACAAATCCAAACTCCAGGCTGCTACTGAGGAATTCCACACGGAAATAACGAGAAGAGAACATAGAACCTTACGTTCAGCAGTCGCGCTTTCTACCGCTAGACCAACGAGGCTGCTGCATAATCTTGACTTAATCTCATGGTTCCTATGGCCAAAAACGAATCGTTTTGCTTACTAATGGTAGCATCTTACTTTGTCAAATTATTATTATTATATTATATTGTTATAGCAGTGATAGCCGGTGTGACCGTCGGAGTGCCAAATCATAGGTCCCGAGTTCGAACCCAAGGCACACACCTCTGACTTTTCGGATTCATGTGCGTATTGTATAATTATATATCACTTGATTAAAAACGGTAAAGGATAACATCGTGAGGAAACCGGCGGCATGCCTGAGAGATATATCTCGACGGCATGTGAAGCCAAGTCAGTGGTCCATGGGCGGCAAAAACTCTGACACCAGGTTAGTCACTAACCACACGAAAAGAAGACATTGTAAAACTGGGCATTCAAATAGACTTGTATCTGTGATATCTACTAACGTATGTGAGGGACTACTATGCAAAGCTATGGGGTCTGCTTCATTATCGGTTAAGATATAAGAGTCGTAATTTCAACCGATAACGTTCGGTTAATCATAGGAATCAGCCATTAGTCACCTTATACCCACGGATGGAAAAGAGGTGGTCTATTATTTGCCGAGAAACAACGTGGAAACTAAGTAATTATCATCCTCCTGCCCTTATCCCTACTTATTTGGGGTCGGCGCAGTATGTCTTCTTCTTCCATACATCTATTAGCCGTAATTTCGGTAGTCACCCCCTTTCTAGCCATATCATCTTTCACACCATCCATCGCTTCTTTGGTCTTCCTTTACTCTTATAACCATCCACATTCATACTGAATACTTTCCTCACGACATGTTTCTCGTTCCTCCGCATCACATGCCCATACCATGACAACCGGTTTGCACACAACTTCTCAGTCACCGGCGCCACTTTCAGGCTTCCTATTACATACTCATTTCTAATTCTATCCATTCGCGTAATACCACACATCCCTCTAATCTAAGTAATTATCTGCGTTTTTATTACACTGAAACTTTTTACAACACTTAAAATGGCCAACAATATTGGCAATCATATCATTTACCATAATAATAAGACATCCACTTGGATACTCGCCGGCGTGTCGCGTGGTCACCGTCGTCGGCACATCAAAGACGCGCCGCGGTCGCGCGACACAACATGATTACGATAATCGCGCCGCGCTGTCCTCGCCTTATGTCGCTTTATATAAATTGACTGTAGGATGGGCATTCACGGACAGACGACGATATTTTTTTATGTGGAATTGTTTATTTCAGTTCGTTTTCAAGTGCTGAGCTGATGTCTCCCACAGTACCTAACTGGTGTAATGGAATTGTTTATTTCAGTTCGATTTCAAGTGCTGAGCTGATGTCTCCCACAGTACCTAACTGGTGTAATAAACGTTTAGGAATAATTGTTGGTTGTAATTTTATGGTAATTTTTATTAAAAATTACTAGCAAAGCATGACGAGCTTCCTGGTTTTTCTCCTTTATTTATAAGTAGTCATTACAACAATTCTATATTTTATTAATCGATAGTTATATATTTTTCGGCTCAATTACATTATTCAAAGAAATTACGAAATTACAAGTTGGACTATTTCAATAAACTAAAAAAAACTACTCTGTCGCCACATGAACAGCCCGCTTTACCAATCCATGACGCTTTTATAAAACTGTTCTTTATGCGTTTTATGGCGATTGAAATTAAGATGTTCTAATGTGAGGCTGGGTCATGGACCATCGGATTATGTTCATTGCACACACCTACTTAAAATCTAACCAGTTTTCAAGCGAATAATTGTTATACAGACTGCCCAGTTTATCTTGACACGCGGCGGTATAGAAAACTAAATTTAAAAGTACTGAATTTGACATAATATTGACATTTGCCCTAGTAAGCAGCGCCGCCATGAACGGTCACGATATAATGGACACTGTACTCCACTTCTAACCAATCGATCGTTTCCATAATATATATTTTCTTCTAATATACTAGTCTTTGAGTGGAACTTATTAAATGTATAGTGGAAGGAATGATAGTTATGTTAATGTGTGTGTGGGATAGTTCTGCCGTTATTGTGCCGAGAATTCGGTCGATGATGATGGAAGTATTTACGTCGCTATACGTTGTGATTATTTTGTTGTTGTTGATTACATATTGGTGTCGATTCTGTTGCACATTTTGACAGCACTAAACTAGACTAAACGCAACTGTCACTTTCTTTTTCTATTGAAACAGACACACAGATTACAGCAGTGATAACCTTGTGGTGTGACCGTCGGACTGCCAAGTCATAGGTCTCGAGTTCGAACCCAAGGCCACTGAACCTCTGACTTTTCGGATTCATGTGCGTATTGTATAATTATCACTTGCTTAAAAACGGTGAAGGAAAACATCGTGAGGAAACCGGCGCGCCTGAGTGATTTTCCTCGACGGCATGTGAAGCCAAGTCAGAGGCCCATAGGCGGCATAATCTCTGACACCAGGTTAGTCACTAACCACACGAAAAGAAGAAGATTGAAACAGAAAGAGACAAGCACGCTTAGTTTAGTCCTGTCAAAGTGCGCTATAGAACCGACATCATTGAAAAACTGTAATACGTCGGTGTGTATATCTTAAAGTAGATAATGAACTTTATTCTACGTTCTCACGTTCATCTTATGCAACATACAGTACGGCCAATTTATCATGGCCGCTCTGAACATCGTGCAAGTTGCGGAATATGTTTTTTAGCAACAAAATAGCTTTTTAGTTAACAGTAAATTACTACGATCTTAAGATTGGCTATTAGTTAAGTAAAGTTTATTTAATAGTTTTTACAGTAACCGTTTTCTTCACGAGTGTACATGCGCAAGAGTTCGCAAAGCCTATGTTCAGAGTGGCCACTACTCGGCGCCTGAACTGTGCACACCTAGGCAACGAACTCCAACGAACGTTCGTCATTTATTAAATTTGACTAAACTTTGTATAGAACAGATCCGGTTTCATTCGGCTTGAGTTGGTATCGACCCCCGTTCTCTAACTAGGTGTGTACGTTACATCAAACTGTGGTCGATGGCGTACAAAAAATATTAACTTAGTTCTACTGACTAACTACTTTGGTTCTTTATAAACTACTACAGTTCAACGTCCGTCACTCCAGTTAGAGTTGAACTTTATTAAAATCGGTAATTTTAAACAGGATTCAACAAATTAATGTTTCCTTGTTCTTGAATGCTGTATCTTACATTGGTCTTGATAGCTTGTTCCTTAATAATTACAATTAGATAAAGTTCATAAAAGTTGATCGACAACCTGAAGAAGGCAGCTGAGGTAGACTAGATGTGGAAAACTGAGAACCGGGTGTTATGCTGCAATTCGGGTGAAGCCTATGTCCGTGGACTGCGATAGACCGAGGCGATGAGGTTTATCGCAAAAAATATTTCCATCCCGATTACCTATTTTTTTTCTGTACATAACATAACATCACACCTTATATTCAAGGACGGTTTCGGCAGAGGTGTTTCAGTACACTCTCGTTCCGCCAGTTATGTTTAAGTCCCATTTAATAGGAGGCGAACCTATTGCCATTAACCGGGCACAAATCAAGACTCCAGGATTGTATTGAGAAATTCCTAATGGAAAAACACAATAACACTTTACCCGACCTGCGGATCGTACCCAGGATCCCATGCTCAGCCGTCGCTCTTGCGACTACTAGACCAACAAGGTAGTCAAAGTAGTTTTCTGTACAAATTCGCCATAATAGTAGTTTATCAAGTGATATTGTACGGTCGAACAGTTTCCTGGTCTCTCACACGTTTTACCAACAATACGACACGATACAAAAATATTCAGACGACAGTACAATGGCGGCATGACATGCGCAGTGACACACCGTTCACCCATCACGTGACAATAGCCACGCATCAATGCCAACTAATTTCTTACGGTGCATCGCGCGCGTTCAATGGGACTACTTATTATAAAAATCTATATCAGCCTGTATACATATCAAACATCCATAAACTCCATTTTGAACTTTAAAGTTCAAGAAATAAGGTTGAGTTTTGAATGGTGTTAAAAAGTGTAGGGTGACAACAATTTTGACTTCCGCACGGACAGATTTACCCACACATTAGCGGTGTAGCGAATACTTTGAATGAGATTTAAGTACATTATGTTAGTAAGGAGTTATTGCTCGCTTGATAAGGGTCGACTTGATTTTAAATGTTAATTTTTGTTTAAATATAAATTGTATTAAGTGGTTCAGTTTGGAGTTGTATTTTTGTATCTTTTTTGACAAAACACCTAGAGATATTCGTACTGGCGTTTGTCTTATTCTTTGGTAGTAATAATATTATATTTAAATGATATGGAAAGTTTCAAGTTAAGCATTGATTTCATATATGGGAAAACGAATGCTTGAATTTACCCTTTTGGCTTCATGTGTGTCATCCATCTCCATATAACTTTTTTCTTTGATGGAGAGTTTATTTAAGCCCAAGCCTTCCTTTTTGTCTTTTCCTGTTATGAAGTCAGCCTCCTGAATCTTTCTCTTTCACTTCACTCTGTCTTCGACACCAGTGCCGGCAACATTGACGAAAAATAAGTTCAAATCTTCTTCCTACACTTTTACCCAAATATGTATGTTTGTGTCGGCCTCTGGTCTAACTAGATATGGTAGAATATCAGTATTTTACACGGAATGACTATTAGACCCCCGCAATCCAGGTACTGGGCACTACCGACGTACTAAGGTAATGCCAGGTGTCAGGCTTTCGAGCTTTACACCTATATTCTAAGACGTTCCTCCAAAACTTACTCGACTCATACTCGATTCAGGACGGCCTCGAAAACATCTTCAAATTTGAGAGTGAACTTTGAAGTTCCTCGACTGAGGGGTTCTCAAATGAGTCGAGGTAGAGTTTAGTCATTACGCCATAATTTGAATTATCTGCATCGCGCAAATAACGCCGCGATAAATAGTTGTAAGGATTAGCGTAAGCATATTCAATAAAGTCTTCAAAATTCATTATTGTTACATACGAACTTTGACACTTCCTTCCTTAAGGTAGGTTCCGAGGTACCTTGAGTTTGGCAGATGATTCCTTACCTCGACTGAGGCAAAATCTCGAGTCGAGGACGTTTATGTCAACTATAACTACCGATGGTAGTGAGAAAGACTGAGTCGAGGTGGAGTCGAGTCGACTAAGTTTTGGAGGGACGTCTTAGAATATGGGTGGGTACTATCGGTAACAACTGTCATAGATACTCATATCACAATCGGGAACGACGGCTTAACGTGCTTTCCGAGGCGGAAAACCGTATCATGAACTTGTTACGTAACTTGAGAGAAGTCTAGGCATCTCTCTACCCACAGACTACAATAGGCCGAGTTGATTGATTGATTCTCTATTGAATTGAAGCCGAAATTGTATTAAAATGTATTCATCATTATTGGCATAATATTTTACAGCATTGCTATCTATGTGAAGCGATGCAATATCGATTAAGTTCAAGGTAGCAATCGCTGCACGACGACAAATGCATTAAATTAGATTCATATAATAACTTATTATCATGTAAATTAGTGTGAAATAGAAGCAGATTTTGAATTATTCATGCAATAGGTAATATTTGTTATATATATGTGGCGCCAGGAATACCGGTTTGCAAAATTGCTTTAAATAAAATAGCTTTTAAAGCAATAAAGCAACTAACCATTTTGATTGATTTGATTGAATCACTTGTGGATTGTTTTTCGTTTACTCTCAATATTAATTAGTTTATGACCAAATTAATATAGAAATATACAAGAATTTTATTTCTCAACGGTATTTGAGCTTATTTAATAACAGATCGAAAACAAAAATTGGTGAAACGGGTTTCTTTTCATCCGACGGAGAAAAATTTCTACAGTAATTACTATCCAGATCTTGATCTGGTTGGAGTTTGATTAAAATAAATAACATACAATTTTTTAATGGAAATATCTCAGTCGCACAAGCTTTATCTCCATATTAAAACAATATAAAATCAACCGAAACGTTTTTCAAAATGTCTTCCATGACATTAAATCTGTTTAATGCTCTCCTCCGCTAAGCATGTGTGCAAACATAATTCGATCTACATTCAGTTACAAACTAGTCGTGCTGCGTTGCTTTGCTCGACATAGGGAGAGTACAATAGGGCTAATTGTTGATGGATAAGGTATAAGTTGAAGCAGAAGCGAGCGCGATTTTTTTTTTTGTAATTTAAGAATGTAATGTAAATTTGAAGTAAGGTGAGCGGTGGTCTATAAATACGTCTGTTTTACAACTTTTTTTGATATAAGTATTTATAATAGTTCAAAGGTCATAAACACTTTAAACTAATATGGTCCTCAACTATGACTTTACATCAGGAATTGTCAAGGTTTTCACTTCATCAATAATAAAATATATGCTATTGAGCAACTAAATTGATTAGATTTTTTGTATTGTTTGCACAATTCATTTTATTAAAGCTTTATTCTGGTGTCCCTATTGCCTTAGATATTGACTTGTAATTTTAAAAATAATAATGTCACCTATCGCTGTTGCCGCTCAGTTGCGCCCTACCAAAACTCGGCTACATGATCCCTCACGGCTCAAATAAAACATTTATAAATATTTGCTGCGTTATTATTCGCGGGTTTCTGACGTCTCAGTTGACATGGGGTGCGCGTACGCAGCTCAAAGACTCAAATCACCATGTCCCGTACTAATGTTCTAATTTATGTCCGCTTTAGATTGATATATTTTTTACTATTATGTTTCTATTGTATTATTTTGAAAGTAGAATGTTGCGCGGTGGTTTTTTTCAAAGGTTTTATAAGTAAAACAGAAAAAGTTCTATAATGCTGTTTGTTTGTTGTTGTGTTTATAATTTGAAAAGTCATCAGAAATCAAATGAATAACGGTTTCATTTTGTTTCTATCATACCGGCTTTTACTGTTAGGATCAGGTAATTTTTTAATAAGTAATTCTATTATTTCAGCATCATTGCAAAGATTACTAATTTCATGACCATTTATTTTTTATCTTTTAGATAATGATGGAGAAAAGAACTCTAAAATGTCTTCTATAACAGCGCTTATTAACACTTAGAGATACTTATCAATTAACTAAGTTGGTACCTACTTGTCAGTTGGTTCCCTGGATATTTCTGGAATTCCACTCAAATTATAATATAGAAAAAAATATACAAATAAATAATATGAAGTTTCATAAAAACACCAAACTTAGCAAGCAGGAGCCATTACATCCCACACTTCTATATCACGTCTAAATGTCTCAATCAAAACTGTTTTCGATAAAATTAGTAATGAAAGGCAATCAACGTGGAATTTATGAAATGATTCCATTTAATGTTTTACCAATCGATTTTGACAGTTTTTATCGATCAATTTAATTGAATTAATTATATTAACGAGTTACATTTATAGTTAGTTAGGCGATGAGATCGGTTTGAGCATTTTTATAGTTTGTAGTTAAGAGTTTTGACGCTAAATCGATGTCCCGGATAGGTCATAATTAGTGGTCACTGTACTTTAATGTTTCAAAGTCATGATTGACGAAAAAGACGAAAATTTTTGATTGAACATTTTATGCATCAAAAAAAAGTAACGTCGTATTTTACGTTATCTGGTCTGAATTAAAAGTATAGCTAAATGCAGTTCCTATAAATCCAAAATTAACGCCTAAATTACATTACGTTACTATTTTACCAAAGACTAGTTTGAAAATGGTTTGAACTAAATCCAGACATATTAAAACATGTCAAAACATATTTATAAAAAACACAGCCGTTCCTACATTTATTCATTAGACACGGCTCAGCATTGGTTCTATAAAATTCTAAATAACCACCGTACACAATATTTTGGAAGTTAGCCACGGTTATTGTTAAAAAATAATAAAAACATAGTGTCAATGTGTGCGTGAGTCGATTGTGTAGAAAATTCTGCGCGCGCATGTGGGGATACAAGATGGCGACCAAATCATATTTCAAAACGGGTGAAATCTTTTGTTATTAATGAAATAAAAATAATTCTAAAGTGTAACTATGTGGGGTTGCCGCCCTTTATAATGTTGTGTGGCCATGTTGGGTAACATTGCCAGCGTGACTAAGTCCCACGTGTGTGCGTGAAGGTATCGTAATTATTGTTGATTTGTAGGTCAATATTTAAGTTTAATTATAAAAAATATATAGCCACTGTACTGGGCGTGCAAGGAAAAATATGTAATAAAGAAATTTACAAACATACATACAAGATACGCGCGAAAAACATAGCCCTTCCTTGGCAGTCGGGTAAAAGGACCAGACCTCAAGAATTGCAATTGTTTTACTCCAAACAGAAGGAAGGATTCTTATTCGTATGAACTTAATAACTCCAGTCTGTAGCGATCTGGACAGCTGGATAAATATGCACATAATAGGTACATTAGAAAATAACTCCCAATGTTAGAGGCACTAACCGTTTTACAGCTTGGAAGTCCCGACTCAAAGGACCAGGAACTGCAAAAGAGGTGAGCATATGATACGTTATTCAACAATCCTTTTATTCCTAGAAAGACATAAAACAAATATTTCTATAGTATTTAGAAAATATTTAGAAGCTCCAAATTCTGTCATCAACTCCATATTTAGATTCTATTCTGAAGCATTCTGAGACAAATCCATGTCGTGTGTCGTTTGTTGATTCAGTCTATTTAAAACAAACTTATTGCTCCAAACTTGTGAAGATTAGATCAGGATTAGTAAAGATTAGACTCAGTTTGTTTGGAGCAATCAAAAGTTGGTTAGGAAGATGTGGGAACATTTCTGTAGAAGAGTTTATTATGTTTGGCGCCAAAGGAATTATTTGGGTTGAAATTTAAATAATTTTAAGAATTCTGCCCGTTTATTTTATAGTTTTAAAAGGCTCAGTGTTTTATACGTAGAGCATTTTGAAGTTGATTAAAAATAGTGACAAAACAAACAACTACTTCTTAATTTTGTTAAATCCTAAAGTTAATCATTCTGTATTTTATAGAATAATAGATTTTTTTGAATTCTAAACTTTCTGACGTAGGCAACGCAAATATTTTTTTGTAAAAAATACTACAAACACGTATTCTTATGGTATGATTACCTACCATACTTTATTATTTACAACAGAACATAATCCGCATATTGAGATGTCTTAGTTTTACTTAAAATAGTTATAATATTGCAACATAACACTTAAATTCCTACTTTCGCGACAATCCCGTGAAATCGAAACTCCTCCTTTCATCCCTATCGTCAAAGGCGGCATTTTTGTAATCACCAAACAAATAAAACCTCTAATATACATTTTGATGTTTTTATAAACATAAAACATAATTTATTACGCGAACGCGACCAGGTATTGTCGGCAACCCTTAACGAAACGCGTCATGATTTACGATTTCCAAAACCTATTTAGATTTTACAATCAATTTCATCCCTGATCCTTCGTCATAGGGCTGAATTTGGTCCTTCGAGGTTGAATACGTAAATTTGTGTGCGGTATTTGACTTTATTTATCTATTATTATGGGCTTTGTCGCCGCTCCCACAGTTCGTCGGCAGATTTGAGCGGACTAGCGTGGCGAATGTGAGGTCTCAATTTGGAGTCATTGTCTGTGTACAATGAACGTATGTGTGTGTGTTATGTGCCGATTATTTCCTGTACATTCGGTTGTCTGGTAATGGCTTTATCTATGGCTTCACGGTTGTTTTCTTTTAAGGGATGACAAAATTTTGAAAGGGTATCATTGGCAATTGGTTTTGGCGTGGAAATCTAAGCATTAGCCATGCTCCATACAGTCAATAAAGGTTCTATTTCAGCATTAGGTGAGAACTATCAATTTCAGGATATTCAAAGGAATAAAACTTAATAACCACACAGAAAATAATATCTGGTCCTTTCGCTCTCCAGGTTACTGGTCCTAGGATTTTATTTTTAGATGGCATAGCTTACTGGTCAATCTAATAAGGTGGAATTAACATTGGTTAGGTTTAATATGAAATTATTGAATATCAACGAATAACATTCAGATTGTCACTGAATGTACATCATCGATGGGAAAGAACTCCTGCGGTGTCACAAGCCATATCCCGCCCTCCTTGATATCAATACATAACAAAGCACCGTCATCGAAGACTACTTATTTATTGAAGTCGGAAGCTCCGTAATGGCCGCCAGCTCCCTACGATGTTGTAACATTACATTACAATAGATATAAATGAGTGACGATTTATTGAGCCGTTTGTTGTTCTACAAATATGTTGTATTTGGGGGACAATGTTGGAAATGTAATTCTTTAATTTTGGGTGTTACTTCTAATAAATAGTTGGGTGCAATCATGAAAGGGATATTTCCTTTAACAATAATGATTTTCGAAAATGTTCCACGGTTAAACTGAAGGATGCAACAGCTGCTTTAATAAAAATTCTTAGTAACACAGGCCAGCCTCATTATTTGTAATAGTCTATGTACTTAACATCATCCTAGCTCATTTGCGACTTACGTTGGAGTCGAGCGAATCTAACTATATAGATGTGTATGAACTGTATTTTACACAACATAGTGATAGTAACAGTAATACCTACAATATTATAGCAATATATAAATTGTTAAGCTAGTACACTCTTTTTTTTAAACGTTGCCCCACACTAGGATTTCTCCTGTATCGTGGGTGCGTTTACAGACACAAATCTTCACACACACAAACGCCCAGACCCGGGACAACTATCTGTAGGCCATACAAATATTTGTTCCGTGTGGGAATCGAACCCACAACCCATAGCGCAGAAGCCAATCGCTCAGCCACTACACCAAAAGTGTCGTCCACTTTGAAACCACTCTCATTTAAGAGATCCGTCTATAGTGTCATTTTGATAACTTTTCGAGTGCTGATTTATTTTATAAACTTTGTGTTGATACTACTACTCTTCATTAAACTGCATTATTCATCTCGGCATTCTGCTCCTAAGTGCCATAATGCGTGGGGTTTATAAATACTCCTACAGTCTCACGGTAGTCATTCAGAGAAAGTGTATCTCATAATTCTCATGGCGTCTAGATACCTGTCTTTAATTACAACATACACTTCTATTTACTCCATCAAGCGGTCGTCCGAATTCCTGCCTAATTTAATTTGAATGACAACATGGCGGTGCTGCTGGAACATCAGTACCGGGTGTATCTTAATCGATGCGGCTATCGATATAACGAGGCCGATCGACTGTCTGTTTTGGTTTGGAAACGGATGTAAGTTTGGAGTGACAGCGGGTTTGTAAGAAGC
Organism: Amphipyra berbera; assembly: GCA_910594945.2. Classification (NCBI taxonomy): domain Eukaryota; kingdom Metazoa; phylum Arthropoda; class Insecta; order Lepidoptera; family Noctuidae; genus Amphipyra; species Amphipyra berbera. The sequence goes on from OU343126.1 coordinate 21,264,379, forward strand.
GGTCGAAGATGTAAGCAAAGCCAAGAAGAGCTCAGGGGGCTTAACATTACATTGAGTCTATTTTCTTTGCAAAATGACAACTTTTGGCTAATAACTAAGTGGCAATTGGAGCTCATACTAGCGGTTCCTGGTAAAATATTGTGAAAGTCGAGAAGAGAGTAAAAATTCAATAAGACAGGTGACAAAGATAACGAAACTTATTTGCAAAGCAGGATTTGAATAAGCGGTAACAACATGAACATACTATCTCCAAATTAAGAAGCGCTTCATAGCGCTAGACTATTCAAATAAAATTTGAGAATCCGTGGGACGGAAGCGACTCATAATTCTTAATTGTTAAAGTCTATGGGCACAGCCTACGTAGACATGTTTCAGCTGGTATGAAGTATTTAAAATGCCACATTTTCGCTGCGATAATATTCTTGTTGATAGGCTGAAAGTGGATGGCCGGCTTCGAGCTCACCTCTATTCTCTCGTCTCTTGCGCCGTGTGCGCGGGCGCGTCGCGTCTTATCTAACCGCTTCTATTTGAAAACAAACGCGTATGATTTGCATGAAGCACATATTAACCGTTCGTTAACAAACTGTATCGTAAATATTTTGCCGTTGGGAAACGCGGGTTATCTCGTGTCGTTATGTAGTTTTCCAATTGGTCCTTTTAGCCGGAGAGACTAACGAAAGATATGAAATGTTTGAAAAGGTCAGAGGGGGTTGAGATGTGTTTTTTATTTTTAGTCTTCGCATTTTACTGTGATGTTATTATGGATATGAACAGCCGCCAAGCTGTTGAATATAAATTGAAAATTACATATCTATTTTATATTGATGTCGTATTTTCAGTCATTCATGTATTTTAAAAAGAACTGCTTATTATTAAAAATACACTAAGAAAACTCATAATTTCACTCTTACTTAAAATCTAATTTTCGGGTTTAAGATTGCCAAAGTAAGCTAAAGTACAAGCATATTCTGTTTTTTTTTGTCTAGGTTGAATGATCCAGACCTTTGAATGTTTCAAAGACAGCCAAAGGATTAAACAACCCGTTGTGTCGACACCCGACACTCGGGCGCAAGTGGAGAACACCAGTATTTAGTGTATCGTTTCAAATACATATTAATTTGAATATTAATTGGAGTGTAGTCGGCAGCGGGTGCCGGGAGCACTATTAGCTGTGCCGTCCACTGTTGGGGGTGTGTGTCCACTATCAACATAATTTTATTACAAAAAAGTTGATGGACTAGAAATATATTCTTTAATATCATCACTTCTGTCAGTGAGTGTTATTATGATATGTTTACTGATGACGTGTGCATCAAAGAAATCGTTGTTAAAATATTCGACAATTATTTGGGAACAAATAAAAATTACTTTTTGAGCAGCTTCTATCAAGCAAATATTGTCGTATAGTAGGTACAGTTTTCAACTGCAAGCTGAATTACAGCAGCTCAAAATATATAAAACGTTCACACGCTCTATCGTGTTCAAAAGTATACAGGGTGTAAACGAAATCATGTAATTTCTTCAAACCTCGTGATGTACTGCTGACATAGATTAACCCAGCACGGGATACTTTTGGATTCAATAATATTTTTGTTTTTTATTGTATCCAAAAATACCCCGTTTAGGCCTAACAATACAATAATATTCCAATAAGAAATAAAAATTCTCGTACCGTGCAACAGTGTTAACTTTTTATCACACCAATAATGTCCGCGATACATTTGGTAGCAGACCGACCGCTTCATTACACCACTAATGGTACCAAAACGGTACGCACCGCCACTATATTGAGTCACAAGTATTTTTATTGGTCCTACCTCTTAGGTACGGTCTTTGGGTACAAATCGCCTTATTGAGGCTGATAACATTTTTGTTTGTCTGGGAATGAGGCATAAGAACTATTTACGAAAGAAAATAACGTGAAATTACTTGAGCGACTGGAAGAGTTGTGTTTTAGTTACTTGGAATATTAGATTCAAGGTTAAGTTCAAAGCTTTTTATTATTTTTAAATAGGCGTTTAACTATAAGTGGTTACGAAACGTTATGCATTTAGTTCTAAGAGATTTTGTTGGACAGTTCCAAAGAGTTTGTCCTAAGGGAAATTCCGTCATAAAACAAGCCGGCAGGAAATTCCGTGATCTCTTTTCATTTTTTTTATTTATTTATTACTGCACTGTTGTGGTAAGAGCTTTGTGAGAACAATGTAGGGTAATGATGAATGAATGAATGAATACTTTTTAGCTGGTACCGTTTTGTATCCCATACAGTTAACTTTAATTGGTTTACCGGATAATGGCGAAGGAAAGCTTTTCCAGGTCTAAGCTAAAGGCGTTGTTAGAGATTATCTTGACCGTGTATAAGTCCGCCAACAGGGCAGAATACTTAATTACCAGTAGACTGCTTGGAAACAGTTCTCCCGTTTTTTTTCTGGTCGATCCACTAACTTCTTTTGCCATATCTCGGAATGTAAGCCAAAGTTTCAAGAAACTAAGATAAAACCACCTTTCCGACCAATTAGGCGACTCATCTCTATTAGTTATAGTTTGCAGGTGATAAACTAACAAATATAATGACAGTTTATTCCAGATCTTATCTCTACCGACGAAACACAAAAGTCGCTACCGCCCCGGTTGGCCAGGCGGTCGTTTGATAGGTGCCGACACACAACACCGCATCTATTCCCACCCTTCAAGAAAAAAGGCGTGAAAATGAACCAACACTATAATAACACTCACTATTATTTGTAGCCAAATAATTTCTAACCCAAAACTGCTAATTACACAAACAATTGACGAAAATAGCGGTCTCATCGAACATAACTGACGCGGTAGCTAAATCACAGGGTGGAAAGTTGCGCGTACGCAAGTCATGCTCATTACGGCATCATTACCACGCCCCGATTGGTCGAACAGGTGCGTGACGTGTGATGCGCATTGTTTGACGGTATGAGAAGTAAATAGGCGGATATACACATAAGATTTGGGTGTGAATTCGCCGCGCCGGTCTTTTGATGTAGGTACCTAAGGTATGAAAGTCCAAAAGACCTATTCTTTTGGTATTAAGGACTTGAAGTAGTAATTAATGAATGTTTTCAAACTTTCGCGATTTGTACACATTATAAAAATACTAAATCGGGTCTAATCGCGTAGAAAATTTATAAGGCAGAAAAATACCTTATTTATCCCGACGTTTCGACCGAATTTCACCGGCCGTGGTCACGGGTAGACTGAAGTGGTGGAGCAGTTGTCATCTTCGTGAAGCAAGGGTATTTTCATCTACCCTCACTTGATCTTGATTTTTAAGAATATTATTATCGTCGGTACTTCGACACACCACACTAACGACGTCTTTACACTCGCCCTTAACGTCCCGTCGACGATAACACTTGCTGATGATCGGATTCCATAATGTTGATAGTTTGTATCCATCTTCCCGATTGAAATTCTTGTACTTCTGAATTTCAATCGCTTCACGTACTAGTCTGGGATAATAGTGACGATCGGTGGAGAGGATTTTTGGACTATGTAATTCTATCCAGTAATTGGAACCGGACTCCAGAAGATGCTCGGCTATTGCGGACTTGTTGATCTGGCGGTTCTTAGCGGTTGTTTTCTACGCGATTAGACCCGATTTAGTATTTTAGTAATTAATGATTAGATTATTCCCTTACAATGGCTCTTATTATGGAATTATGTCAATAAGCCGCGATAGTTTCGTCTTTTCATAATTAATTATGACCTAACATCATCATCCACAAACTGTATACCTACGACCTTAGTACAAAGAAATAACATACTTTTAAAAGAGTACCTGCAGACGTCCTAGATTCCGCTGAAGGTTTTAGTATAGTTATCCAAAAAATTTTTACGTCTCACTAATTATAACTATAACCTACTATAATAGAACAAATACCATTAAAATAATTGCAAAGCGACTCACCACAGACCTTACCTAAAGTCCAAAACGTCACGTCATCACCGTGTCACGGTCCCGTTCGTCACAATAGCCGGTATATTTGCATACACACAATACATTTCCAACAGTCACGCTGTTATTTTACTTAATAACTGATATTGTAGCCTTTCTATATTTGCCTAACAAGTATTACATTTGGATTTAATGCGATATGAATCGTGAATTGTTTTTTTTGCAGGTGGTCTGTGATAATATAATCTATTATTTTATTTTTTAACATTAAATTTGTATACCTATCTTCATAGAGCGGGTTTCCAAAATGAGACTGTTACTTCCACATAAAGTCTTGTAAGTGGATCTGCATGAGGCAAAAAGGTCTACTACAAAAATACCCAGCCTTGAAGCACATAGGTATCATAATTTAGTCCGCACAAATACTAGGCCGTTTATTTTTTATTTTTTTGTTGGCGAGGTCCTCTTCCCGTCTCTTACCGGCTAAAAACCAACGGTGTTCTGCCTCCTGACCGTTCGGCCGGGGTCGCGAGATTCGCAAAAGCATGCACCGCAATACTAGTCCTAGTTCTAGGTGCCCATAATTCTACGATCAAAATTGTTGAAAAATCGCAACCAAACTACATCTAAACCAAACATTTTCATAGCTTTCGTATAGGTTAATAGAATATCTACGTTCCTTGGATTCGTGTGCTCCATCTTACACCCTGTTTGCGCTTACCATCAGGTGAGACTAGGGCCAATGGCGAACAAGTCAAGAATGAAAAATGATGTCCTGTTGGCTGCAAGTGTAAAAGTGGCGCGTGCTACTACAATTACAGGCGTATTAATTATTACAGACATTGAAGCAGTTGTTTTTTACCCACATGTCGGTTGTCGTTGGGTAACAGCAGTATCGTGGGCAATAATATCATGATCATCAATCAGCAACCCAAGTGTGTTAATTACCGGCAACCGTGTAAAGCTGGATACAGACTGGGAAACACACGCAAAGTTGTTGTACTTGGTCCTGTTTGGACGGTTTACCGAACAACCGAAATTCAGCAAACGCTGCCCTACGTTCGTTGGCCTTCATTAGCTGGGTCTTTATCTAGCGTTTAAATGCGTATAAAATTTTAATTTATCTGTTTCAGATTACCAACTTCTTTACTAAATGATATGAAGCGTGTTTGAACTGCGCCTTACTTTTCATTTAGGCGGACTTTGTGTCAGAAAACACAGTTTGGTGCCTCGAGACACAATTAAGTAACTCAAGACACAAATTTGTGTCTCAAGACACTAAACTGTGTCTTTGAAAAATTTGTCGCTCGTGCGATAAACCCCAGAGTGATTGCTCGAGCGACTAAGACGGTGGATGAACTGTGTCTGGAGCAACTTAGTGTCCCATCTGTGGTCAGCCTTTTATGATCGCGAAATTCTTTTTAAAGCATATAGAGAATGTGTGATCTCACGTACGGATCCTCAGCTTATTAGTGAAGGTCGTCAATGTATGTTGTTGTACAACGATGGACAAGATAAGGTCCACGTGTACAAATATGCTGATAGTGAATATAAAAGTATTGATGATAATTAGATCTAGGAGTTAAAAGAAAAGGTGGATAGATAATTAATTATTATCTAATAGATAGTAAACTAGGCTTGTGCGATCGCAGGTATTTCCACAGTTTTAATCTTTTAGATATAATTTAATATCACTTTAACTAGGACGTGTCTCCTCTAAGAAGATAATGTTATCTTTGTTAGTCATGATCCTCAACAGCAAGGAACAGGCATCAGAAGAACAAGAAGAATGGAAAGAAAAAAAAACAAATCCTAGTAAATCATATTTTCACGAAACGAGAATTATCGCGACTTTTAGTTATTGCTGCGAAATGCCTCGTTGATCTAGTGGTGAAAAGCCCGACTGCTGGTCTTGAAGTCCTGGGTTCGATTCCCAGGTCAGGAAAGTGTTATTGGGTTTTCCCGTGTGGAATTCCTCAGTAGCAGCCCGGAGTTTGAATTTGTGCCCGGTGGATGGCAATAGGCTCGCCCCCTATTACATGGGACTTAAACATAACGGCGAAATGAGGGTATTACTATACACCTCTGCCCAATCCTTCGGGGAATACAGGCGTGATGTTATGTATGTATGCAGCTGCGAAATGGTTCTTCAGGGTGGTGGAAACAGAACATAAAGAATCGTTGAATCGAAACTGTCTGGACTTATATTGGAAGTAGTAGTCTTGAAGGCTAGCAGCGTGGATACAAGCTGTGGAAGATAGTGAATGATGGGATAGGGATAATTTTAATATTTACGTAAACTGAAGTGTTGGTGAATGCTTTCTTTAGAGGGTTAAGTATATAGTGTTACAGTCAAGCTTGGTATTTGGGATACAGCGGGACAGGAGCGTTACAGAACATTAACATCAAGTTTTTACAGAGACGCTCACGGTGCTATATTAGTTTACGATGTGTCAGTACCAAAGTCCCTAGCAAAATTGAATCAGTAAGTCGAGGAACTTCAAGTATACTCCACCAAGAAGAACATAGTCTGCTTAGTTGTTGGCGATAAGATTGACAAGCATATCATTTTGGTACCCAGTGCATAATATCAGTAAGCACATTGGGTCACCCGCGCGACAGCGGAACGAGTATTCCCAAGGAATTGATGTCAGGCAGGCGGCCGGTCATAAAACAATGAGCCAAAACCTTTAACAACATGGATTTACGAATTACTTGTTCTGCCTACCCCTCCTAGTGTGGGATAAGGGAAGGGAGAAGAAGAAACGAAAAAGAACGAATTAGGTATTGATTATCTTTGTATATCTTTGAAGCAAATTAATTAATTTATACTTAACGATGTATTAATGATATTGGCCTGCAATCACATTCCCGGGGTAAAGTAAAAAATCCTATATCATCCACAATAAACATTGTGTCATAATTACTCATTACCAGTATCTTCGTAATCGGATCAGCATATCACAGTTAATAGATATTATCTATATACATATAAATATTAAAAATATTGAGGCTAAATATTTTCTACGCATTCGTGTGCTAATATTTCCGACTATCTAACAAATAAATATGTAATCAGTATTTTACAAATAATAGGATTAGCTGTAATCTTGTCTTAAGAGCTTACCATTTCGTTAAGCTCCCATAAAAAAGCGATATCCATGGCTAGATAGATGAACCCATTTGTGGCCCACTGACGGCATATTATAAAATTTTACGCAATTTTTTTATTTCCGTGTTGATTTTAACTGTGTATACTATACCCATTTCAACAAATAAAAGACACTGACAAGAATTCAATGTACAGTGCGCGTCCAATAACTAGAACCAAGATGGCGTCGACTAGACACTGAAGAGTTTATTAATTTACTTTGACATAAAACGGCCATTGGCCAATTACATTAGTTAAAGGTAAAAATAGCCTTAATGAAGCCGAAGCCTACACATACTGTACATCAAACTAAGTAACACCCAGCAAAAATAATTGCTAGGAAACGACTTTTATGTTTTGGTATTAAAAAACAGCTTTTAATTGTAGCGCGCAATTGAAGCGCGTGCTTAGCAGACTGTGCCTACATTTCAAAAATGTTGATAATGTTTGTATAGAAGAATGTTTAGTAATAACATTTAAACTTAGTTTTCGTGAAAAACGTTCAAAAATATGGTGACTTTGACCTTCAATATCTCCGTAACCAGTCAGTTCCCAGGTATGGCCCAATACCAAAAAATCTTCGTAATGATGCGAAGAATACGTGGCTCTCGGCTTCGTTAAGGGTATTTTTACACCCGATATATTTACAGATATATATCCACCTCCTAGTTCCATCATCAGACCCTGAACACCAAGTGCAATCTTTTGGACTCATAAAAACGAATCATATGACCTGACCCTCACATAGATCACGCAGTCGACGCCGCGACGCCATCTTGGTTCTAGTTATTTGACGCGCACTTAATAATTCCACTCCCGGATGAGACTGAAAGTATTATTAAGTTATAATAATACTTAATAATATGGTCATTTGTGCTTTACATTATTAGCACCCGATAACAAAACCAGATTCAGCACAATAACAATAAAATTTGAATAAAATGACAGTTAGATATCTTCCATCGAAAACAAACTGACGAAACTTAATATTGGGTACATCAGGCTTACAATAGGTCTCCTTATCGGCCTCAATCTACTGTTTGGACCAACAAAGGCCGAAAACTAGCAAATATAGTTATAATAAGCCGATCATATTTCGATGAATGAAGATACCATCTATTTAGGGTGACCAAATAATTGATAATCCTATTCAGTGTTTCGGAAAGTGACAAAGATTTTTTTCGAGATTTTGTTTTGTGTTGTGTTGTCTTCCTAGTTTGCGGTTATGTCCGGTTTAGAGCAGTTTGAAGCGATATTGTAATTCAAAACTGCAAAGATTTTGGTTTCAAACGTCACAAGAGTGTATCGATTTATCCACAGATGAATATAGAAAAGAACGACTGTGTTTTCCATCGAAATAAGATATTGTTATTCTTATACATTATCTGGAACGTGAAAAAAAAACATGGATTGTATCATTTTGAATAAGAAATAATGTCTAAATGAGATGTCAACATTAAGATTAGCAAATAAAGTAGCCATTTTCTTTTGCATAGTAGATAAGTAAATGGAAATATTTATACTAGTAGCAGTCATTAAGGTTAACGGTCCATTTGAATATTTGAAAGTATTCGATTTGTTTTTTTTTACGTTTGTATTGTATCTATAAAATCTTATTTATAATTTTAAATTCCTATACTTGTATTTAATTACCTACTGGTCTTTGTATTATCTATGTTATAATTTAAATAGGTTTGATTTTTGTTTCGTTTAATTTTATATTAAGTTGTAGTCTAGTTCATTTGCAACTTTTGTTTCGAAAGAACCACTGTTACCATGGAAATCTTAACTTATTCATACTTCTTGTGTAATTTTTGTAATACTACGTTGAGAATGGAACGTTTATGATTTTTATAAAATTCCAATATTATAAAATAATAAAAAAAATATGAATGCGTTCCTTGAAAACTGGAAGGAAGAAGTGTGGGGTCGGAAAAGTGAAGGGACAGCATAAGCTGATAATAAGATAAATACTCTTGACTTTAAATAGTCATTTCTGTACGTCATCTTGTAACAACATCTACATGACTGAATTCCCTAGGGTCAACATTTCAAACAAACTCGAGCTAATAAAATCAAAGGACATTCAAAAATAATTCAAACTTCAACAATAGTATACGATGCACTATCTCACGCCAATATTGCACAAAACTGATACAAATCTCAGTACAATGCAACGCAGAGCGGTGTTTAGTTTAGTGAAAAATAATATGTTTTTAGATCGTTATCTTTTGTCGCTACTGTACACAGTGTCGTATTACAGGACTAATGGTCTGTTTTTAAAGATGTTAAATTCTATTATGTCTATGAAGTGAGTTGTATTTGATTTTATATTGAGTGTATTCATTCAACGACTATTAATACAGTCAATAGCTAATTCTGTGGAGTTTTTGAAGGAGTTTATTTGATTTAAAGTGTTTTATTAAATTGTCCCTTTGTATGGTAGCAGTAGAGTTAAGTAACTGATAAAGGTTAGTGATAAGAGACGAAAATGTCTCCCCTGAGACGTCTCAGGAGAGACTTTTTCGTCTTAGAGGTGCAGTACAATGCTCTCCTCCACCTCTGAAACCACCTACCCCTCCCTCCTGTTGCGCTGAAGATGGCCACCGGGGGTCTTAGTGCGGTAAAAATTCTACACTATCCGGCTTCCCCACATGAGGCTGCTAGCCTTTTGATGGATCAGCATCAAAAACCGATATGGGTGTTGATTACGTAACCTCCGCGGTTTTTCTTTTAAAAATCTATGTGACATTGCCTGATTTCTAATAGTAGACGTTATTCGATTGAATTCATGTTTTTACACTGAGTGTGCTCCTTTTATATGAACCATCCAAATTATTATCGATTGTATGGAATCTCCGTGGCTCGGAGAGCATATTAAACAGTAGGTCCCGCGTGTCATACGAATACCTATGACAGTCGTTACGGGAAGTCAGAAGCCCGAAAGTCTGGCAACCGGTCTAACCTTAGGGTATCGGCATTGCCCTGTAACTGGGTTGCGGAGGTCTGATGGCAGTCGCTCCGTGTAAAATACTGGTATTCAGCCACATCTGGTTAGACTGGAAGTTGACCCCAACATAGTTGGGGAAAGGGTAGACAAAACAGTATGGAATCACGTTTACTTAATTGGAATGTTTCTCTTTCTGCTATTGCATTGTTACTCTATTCACAAACTATAATAAAAACATTATTCAATTGCTTTTCCATATACCTTTTTCTTCAAACTGTTATTGTATTTATCTATAAATAATAATTTTCTTTACATTAATTTATGTGCAGGCATGTTTTTTCCGTCGCACCTGTGTGTCGTACTTATAAATTATGTGTAAATAAGTAAATATGTTTTGTCTGGCCTGTGTTTGTGAATAACAACAATATTGTTATTGTACAAACGCACATTATTCATATGTGATTATTATGGTGTATTGTTGATTTTATACATTATGTTGATAATAATTATGTTGCATGGTATAATTTCTACGTAAAAGTGCTATTTATGATGTAGCAAATATTATTTTGGAATGGCATGGTAGCATGGGCACGGGTCTTGGTTCTTCTCCCGAGTCAGCACGAACTATATGAGAGTAGACGTTGCCCTACATTGTTACACTCACATAGTTTTTATACCACAATGTTTGGACTTCAAAAGAGACCTTGATCACTGAGTTTGTTTCGGCTTTTCTTCTCAGAGCTAGTCAAAATGGAAATACCGGCGCCATCTAAGTCTTAAAAAAACATTACATTGACTTGTAAAAGTGTCTGTAACAGATTTATTTACAGAAATAAAAATCATTTATCATGTAGCTTATGTCGTGATGAAAAGATTAGCCAGTCAGCAAGGTTGGCAGCGGGGCAGTCACCTGGATGCGTCGGGCTTACTTCAGTATCGTCACCCGTGGAGGTTCCTTTAAGAAGAAACGAGGGCTGCAAAATATTTGAAGAATAGGTTTTTAAGCGATCTATTTCCGTCCCCGTCCCCCCCCCCGCAAATCTTCCCAATTGAGCGCGAAAGAGACAACTGCATCTCGGACTGATTGCTCTTGTGCAATATTAGCGAAATCGTACTTTAGTATTTCCCTGTTTCCTTCTTCAAATCTGGACCGATTTTAATATTTTTTTCTGAAATAACATAAGAAAGACTTTGGTCTCTATGTTTTTCTTTTATTTTTGTATTTGTCCAATTTATTTGCCAGATGTCTGAAAACGGTGGTAAAACCGGACGATTTTTGTAAAATTTAAACGTTTCTAGTTCTTTTAATATTTAATTTATTGACAAAAACAAAACATAGGGAAATAGTGGTGGTAGATATATATCATATGGTAAAAAATGTTTGCTCTAGTGACATTATTCAAGGAGGAAACTGAGGAATACGTTTGTATGGACTAAACGCCGACCGCATTTTCTCTTACACCAAACGCGTGTCCTTGTAACGAATAGACAGGTTGGCTGCTCCCATCACATAAATGGTATAGTGGTAATTACGTTAATTCATTCACTATACACATCAATTTAAATTCTTAAATATTTCTATAAAAAAACATTTAAAAATATAAATAATTGTAGCCTACCGGCATCGGGAACAGGGTCTAAGCTACCGGTGGTCAGGGCCTCAGAGAGAGGAACCTCCTAACAATACGCACCGTATCCAGAAGTGCCGCTTTCTGGATCAGGCCCTTGATCCAGATGCCCAACGAGAGCCTCATTAGATGTTGGTCGAGGCTCTTGGCTATTAAGCCATTGGCTGTTAAAACTATCGGCACAACGACTGCTGAGTCAACCTCCCACATGTCGACAACCTTGTGTGCCAAGTCTTGATACTTAATTTATTTATCCTTCTCGGCTTTCACAAGATTATTAACAATTATTGTGAGGCATTTATAGTGGTATGATTATTACTTTAATTTATTAGTTGGTTTTTATAAGAAAAAACAACAACGCGTAGCTATGACGTAGGTGCTACGCCGCCGCGCCGGTTTAACGCAAAGGTGCGCGTGTGGCGATGTGAGGAGATACCGGCTCGTACAACAGCCTCACAGGCGTATTATGATGTCAGCCAAGTTACGGCTTGACACTTGACCTATGGTGACCATGGGTTTACAAGTACTTATAAAATGATTTGATGTTAACATTTGATAATGATAGATTTACGAGATCAATGATAAGGAATTGATGGTTATTCAAAGTGAATAAATTCATAGAACCCAACCTTTGAATATCTTAGTTTAATGGACAGGTAATCGTCTAAAAAGTATTGTTTGTACCAAGTTCGTATATTTCTTATTTATTTACCTCTAACCTAGTCAATGTTATTTCAGTAATAGTTTGTTTTCTTGATTTTCTATTTATTCCCAGATGTCTCGAGAATTTAAGATGATTCAGAACAATTAAAGAATCATTAAGCTCTAAAGGGAAAGGTCCCAAAATCATAGGAGAGACCTTGAGCTAGTTGAAGAGTTTTTTCACGTTGCGAAAGATAATCTTTTGTGTTTAAAGACCCACCATGAGAGACAGTGGCGTAACTATAGGGTGGCAGGGATGGTAAAATGTCACGGGGCCCCGGCCCAACGGCGCCCACGGCTTTTGAAAATTAAATTTATTAGATATTTAACTAAAATGCACACAATATTAATAATTCTGTTGGGTAACTAGTGCAGTGATTTATTAAAATTAAATTACAATGTGTCGATTTTTACTAGGGCCCCATCCAATATATTTGCCTCGGGTTTCTGATGGTATAGTTACGCCACTGATGAGAGACAATTCTCAAGTACCTACGTCCGGCGCACCCTGGGCAGTCAGCCTCGCTACCAACCTTGCTGACTGGCTAGTCTTGCATGAGTTATTCTCGAATAGCACGCGTCAACACGAGAGAAGAAGTATGTTAAAATATTTCTGACTTAACGAACTCGTAATATTTATCACATATACTACCAAACCATAGTCCCCCTACTGACCTACCGCTTCGGCAAATCAAAGTGAACTCACGCCTCACCGCAAACAAATAAACAGACGAAACTAACCCTAACCTCCATTCTAATCCCTACACAATAAAGGTTATAATCCTACAACAACATTAACGTTGTCCTGTCAAGTTTTCTAGATCATTTTGACAGTTCTCTCTTCTCTTGCGCTACCGACGCGCTACGCAAGCGCTGCCAATCATGGTTTCTGTATGTCCGCATTACAAGAAAGTACAGAAGGCCTACTTCTGACAATCCGCGATAAGCAACTACGGAGTCACATATGGATAGTAGTGATAGCCCAGCGATTGAACGCTTGCCTTTCAAGTAGGAAAGGGTTCCATAGCCACACGTGTGCCACGAGTAGGCACTGGTGGCACACGTGCAGCTGGTGGCGATATTTATGGAAAATTTGGTCCGCAGTTTGTACTGAGTGGGTCATGTGATCCTAATGCTGGGGCCGCACCTGCGTCTATCGTGACAAAGCAATGCGGGCCAAAGCTTCGTATGTTTTGCTCACTAAAAATTATCCCGCTAATGCGGTGGTCACATTAGCGGCTTCGTAATTTTAAACGAATTATCGTGCAATAATCCAAGATGGCCGGAATAAAAGTTCCAGACGTTTTGACTATGGACGATGACTTTATTTACTTATACAGACGTGCTACGATTACTTCTTGCATTTATTGAAAGCTGCCATATGATGGCTCAGTTTCAAATTGTCTAAAAATTCCAGCATAATTTTGTGGCTCCACTTTATGACTTAGACCGTCCGATCAGTCCGAGAACAACAGTCGAAATGAACAACGCTAGTCCGACCGCGTCCCACGCTAATTAGTGCACTCAAACCCTTGGATGAGCGATAACTGGCACGCAGCCTGAATCTTCGCAACGATAGCCGATAATGGCTGGTTATATCTGCGTGTATCGTGTCATTGTGCAAAGCTTCGTCACGATAGACGCAAGTGCAGCCCTAGCATTAGCGATATTTTTGTTTCCTCGTCATCGTGCTTTGTTGGTCTTTTGTGCTTCTTCTTAGATGTGGCAGGCTGCGCAGGAGCTGCCAATCATAGTATCTGTCGGTATGTGGCTGTTTTGTTTGGTGTTCGGTTACCTTGACACCTCGGGTATGATTGTGAAGAGATTGTGTGTAATATGTAATGTAATATTGTAATGGTTAATTTGACCGTGGTATGTTTATATTGCATTCTGGTAAGCACGTGTTTAACAGGTTGATGTTGTTACCAATCATCATGATTAGGTAATCCTTAGATAATTTTTATAGGTAGGTAATATATATTGAATATTTGAATACCTTTCAGCTTTATTTCATCATCATCGAGCAATTACTATAAAAAAAAATTTACAAAAATAATATCGACTTCAAAAAAACGAAAAAAGAATAAAATATATAACCATATTATAAAATTAACAGTTTCAGAAGTCGGTGCTAATCCACGCTGAACCAAATTGAAGGCACCGATTTCTGAAACTGTTAATTTTAATATAATTATGGTAATTATTTTATTCTTTTTTCGTTTTCTTGAAGACGGTTTTATTTTTGTTAAAATGTTTTGTCTTTTTTTCTTTTTATTGGGTATATTTAAAACATGGTTGGATCTACTGAAGACGCTGCTCGTAACCCAATCACATTGTGTACTGTTCGTCATTGAGGAGTTCCATAGTCTATCTCCGAAGTTCTTCATCAGATCTTCGACAAATTGAAATGGGACCACTTCGAAAGAATAAGAAACATAAAAAAAAACAACCGAATTGAGAACCTCCTCCTTTTTTTGTAAGTCGGTTAATAAATAGGTAGATACGGAAGTAATAGGTATTTGTGCAGTCTTCACATTGAGGTTTAAGAGAATGCACATTCGTGCACCTGACTAGGACCTACCTACATCTTTCGACTCTCACTCTGTTCATGCAAAACTCATGAGGCTTTGGAAATGGTACGTACACACCAAGCTAACGAACGTTCGTCATTTGTTAATTTGACCAAACTTCGTTTACAATGAATCCAGTTTCATTGAGATGTAAGCTGCAACGAACTCCATTCGCTAGCCTTCGTTGGCGTTCGTTTCGGTTTGTACATACCATAAGGCGATGGTTTGCCGACCTGTCACAACATAATGCAATATTATCATCTGTTTTTATATTATCACAGTCAATGTCGAACGTGGATAAGGAAAAGTATCTGCTAAGACTTTTTGCTGAATAAACATTAGATGGCAAATATAAACTGTCTGTAATGCTCAATGATTTGCACGTATCTTGTCTGTCGCGGTACTTCAACAAAATGATGGATTTCGATAAAATTGGTAAACAATAGATATCTATCAATTTTACGGTATTGCCTCATCTGGCGCAATCAAATAGGAAGTTCTACTAGAAATAAATAAATATAATGATAGATTTTCAGATTTTCACTGAAATAAAAATAATTTGTAAACGCAGTTATAAGATAGAGTGTGGTAAGTCTAATCCAAAAACTACTAATCTATACTCTATTAATTAATATAATAATAGACCAAAGTGGCCCACCAAAGCACGACTCTCTTTTGAACCATTTCTTCAATTAGAAGTTCAGCTCATCTTGATTGACCGTTAAGGTTCATAAAAGTATAATATTGTGTTGAATCCCTGCTGGAAGCAAGCATGTCAGTCATCAGTGCAACCGTCTCGGCGAAGCTTAGAACTTATGTGAATTATCAATGCCAGTAACAGCCGCGATGTGAAAAAATATCAAAAATATAACGGTTCCGTATTTTTGATTTTGATACACGGATCCCTAAAAAAATCAGTAAAAAGACGAGACAGTTTTATTTTCAAGTTAAAATGTCAAGTCACCTAGATTACTTTCGGAATAGACTATAATAAGATAATATTAATCTAATCTTGCAGATCAGTGATAACTACCTACCACCTATTGCATACATATTGTATAATATTGTGCAATATTTACTGTTTGACCCTCAAATATTAGTAGACCATGATGAACTGTCTGAAAGATAGGTACTTACCTACTGTAAGTACGGTAGATAAGATTTATAAACCAAAAAATGTTTATATATAATTTTGACCTAAAGTTATTTGTTACACCAAAAAGTGAAACAGGTACTTTCACTCTTTGTTGTCAAAAATGCCTTTTGCTCAATCACTTTTGGAAATAATAAGCTTAAAAAGTTGGTTTTGTATTATTTTCTTATTTCCAAAAGTGGTTATTACAACCAGTTTAACCATAACGCTAAGTATGCCAATTTTAGGAAGGATCCACCAAGGGTTGGATAACCACGACCTGTCGGAGTTGTGGTGGCATAGGTCCTCGGAGGAACACCACGGTAGTGTTAGTAAGTAAGAGACCGACATAACCCTCTACCTTCTCCAGGGTTTAGAGTATCCATGATAATTTCCACATGTATGATTATCTAAATGTTACAAATCAATTCCTCTTCCTCTCTCCTAATGTTGCTGTGCCCGACAGGGTCCATATTGGTCTTTTACTTGTTATACCATCTCTGTAATACATATGGAATGCAATAAAGTATTGAGTAATGAGTATTGAGTAATGGATCCTCTGATATAAAGCGCAGGCCACACCGCGAGCTGGCGGGCGGGCTGGCGAGCCTTTTCATACTTCGGTTCACATCGTTCACATCGTTTGAGTCGCTGAAGTAGCTGTGCTCGGTGAAACGTTGCTCGCCCGCCCGCCCGCCATCTCGCGGTGTGGCCTGCGCTTAATGCATAGCCAATTCTCGACCATATGCATTCCGAGAAATATACGTAATGTACTTAAGTTATACTTGAAAAGTCTGACAATCTAAATATTTCGGAATATCGCTGTAGTAAACAGAGAAACTATATGGAGACCTTAGAAAAAAACCGTTTCAATTTGTAATTGTTACCATTAAAATAGTTTTTCCAGGCACAACCGCAGGATAAACATATAGTACAATTACATTTGTTATCAGAGCTAAGCTGTATCACCTAAACGTTTTGGTAACACATCTCTCAGATTAGCTGATAAAAATATTGCTATTCAATAATGACAAGGCAAAAATGAACACGTTCGCCAGTTTATTGTACAGTGACCATGTCTACCTATGTGAACTGAGACAGACTGACTAAAAATTTTGATAATTTTCTTGTCTAGCAGTGATAACCTAGTGGTGTGACCGTCGGACTGCCAAGTCATAGATCTCTAGTTCGAACGCAAGACACGCACCTCTGACTTTTTGAATTCATGTGCGTATTGTATAATTATCACTTGCTTAAAACGGTGAAGGAAAATATCGTGAGGAAACCGCCTGAGAGATATATCTCGACGGCATGTGAAGCCAACCAAGTTTGTTTGTAAAATATGTATGCTGATTTCTAAAAAAAACTGTGCTAGTTATAGACATCGTTTTATTTTTCTTGAAATATTTATATAAACCTCCATCAACTCTATTTATACCAGATTTTTCACTTTGCAAACTTCGGAGATAAGGGGGAAGAATGGTATTTTTTCAGACGTTTTTCCTCATAAGTCAAAAACTATGCGGCATAAATAAAAATAAAAATATGTTTTATAATATACAAATGAAGCCCTTTCGTATGATACCTGACTTTAAAATTTCAACCCCCCATTTAGGCCCCTATTGCAATGCAATATATATAGATAGGTAAGCATTATTTAAAAATATTCCAAGTTTCGAGCCCGTAGCATTAGAAGATTCTGAAATACGAAGTCGTACCATAACGGTTCCTTTTTTACCATTTTGGTACAGAACTCTAACAACAGCGGCTATCTCATTGATTCCAACCGCTACACTTGAAGGACTGCTCAACCTTGTACTGATGCATGTGCAGATGCCATTGAACACCAGAGCGTACGGCTAGCATTGTGGGAAGGACGAGATGGAGATCTACCGTCATCACATTGACACTTAGGCATCAGGAGCAACGAAGCCGCTGTTGAACTGGCCCGAGTCAGCACATTGCAGCCTGAACCAATCTGTGGTATTTGTAAATGCCTCACTACCGCCTATCTTGGGACTTGAGGGGTCAATTAAAACATTAGCGTTTGGAGAAAATTCCGTTGCCAAAAGCACTCAAAAGCTCTTCAGAAACAGGTTCACGAAGAAGGCGTTTTCAATGAACAGCAATCATAATTATAAGGATACTGACTATGACGAAGGAGTGTATTCCTCAGAGCAATATAACCTTTCTTTTTCATTTTTCATTTTTACTTGTTCGTGTTGTCTGCTCCTATCATCAGGTGCGACGTAGGTCACTACGTCGCACCTGATGATAGGAGCAGACAGCGTCTTAGATGGAGCCCACGAATCCAAGGATCAGAGATATAGAAGGATTCTCCTATAATCCCTCTGGCTCTCACATACAAACGACGAAGCACAGTAAACTGCTTGGCGCTGAACTTTAATTTCGAGGTGGTAGCTAGCCCGGTGGACCATATAGCAGTGATAGCTTAGTCGTGTGATCGTCGGACTGCAAAGTCATAGGTCTCGAGTTCGAACCCAAGGCACGCGCCTCTGACTTTTTGGATTCATGTGCGTATTGTATAATTATCACTTGCTTAAAAACGGTGAAGGAAAACATCGTGAGGAAACCCGCATGCCGGAGAGATATTTCTCGACGGCATGTGAAGCCAAGTCAGAGGCCCATGGCGGCATAAACTCTGACACCAGGTTAGTCACATACCACACGAAAAAATAATACTTGTCTAAAAACGGTGAAGGAAAACATCATGAGGAAACCGGCATGCCTAAAAGATATTTCTCGACGGCATGTGAAACAAGTCAGAGGCCCATGGGCGGCATAAACTGCGACACCAGGTTAGTCACTAACCATACGGTGGGCTGAGTTTTGTCGAATTTTACGACACGCGTCAACTCCCAGCGAGTGGTGAGGAAGTCTTATATTGTAGCCTGTCCCCACACGACACGTGGTACGACGCGGCGACGGTTCTGTAGGTATTTAGTCGCACGTGGTGTGATAGTAAAGACACATGATTTAGATAATATTTATCTTCATCGGTAATCATTTCCTGAAGGATAATTGTAATAAATATCTTAGTCATTATTACTGTTCCAAAGAAGATTGGACAATATGGAAAAACCGTTGTGTTAACTTCAAAATAAGCTGATAGGTAATCTTACCTATCCTTAAGTATCTTTTTTAATAATAAGAAACTCATCATCGTCAACTGTCTGGTGCTAGGCCACTATTGGATATAGTCTTGACCGATAGTGAGATTTTTTTAATGTAATAATTTGGCAAATACGGCCGACGCGACGGTCCAGCTGATGGAAAGTGATTACCGCCGCCTGTAGTCTCTACAGGGTGTAAACGAAATCATGTAATTCCTTCTAACCTCGTGATGTACTGCTAACATAGATTAACTCTGGAACATTTGGATGCAATTAACAAAAAAAGTACAAGAAGTAAACATGTGTTCTTAACGTGAGACATTTTAGCGCCCCAAGTTAAATGACCGCGCGGCGAGCGATAGCCGCGCAATTCGCGTGGGGCGCTAAAATGCCTCACGTTAAGAACACATGTTTAATTCTTATAATATTTGTTTTATTGAATCCAAAAGTATCCCTTGCAGGGTCAATCTATGTCAGCAGTCCATCATGAGGTTTGAAGGAATTACATGATTTCGTTTTCACCCTGTATGCACCTACAACACCAAGAGGATTGCTGATGCGTTGCCAACCTTAGAGATAAAGTTAGAAAATCTCATGTGCCTGTAATTTCATCGGCAACCATATCCTTCAAAACAGAACATTACTATGCTTGGCAGCAGAAATAGATATGGTGGTAGCTTTCACAAGGAGCTCTACTACTTTTAGACTGAGATTGGACTAAAAAGAAGGTAGATGTATAACATAACATCACGCCCGTATTCCCCGAAGGGTTGGGCAGAGGTGTATAATAACACCCTCATTTCGCCGTTATGTTTTTTAAGTCGCATGTAATAGGGGGCGGGCCTATTGCCATCAACCGGGCACAAATCCAGACTCCGGGCTCCTACTGAGGAATTCCACACGGAAAAACCCAATAACACTTTGGTTGACCTGGGGATCGAACTTAGGATCTCACGATCAGCAGTCACGCTTGTCACCACTAGACCAACGAAGTAACTCACTTACAGAGAAAACATGAAATAAGTTAATTAAAACAATATGTGCCATTACACGTATGTTTGTTATTGTTGAATGAATGAATTGTATGAGAGATAACTGAGTACGGAACAAAATGATGAATGTTGGATTATTTACCGCATCTGTGACGTTTCCTCTCCTTAATTTGATTATCACTTGCGTTAATGGTGAAGGAAAACATCGTTAGGAAACCGGCACTCCTGACAGGGCTCCAAAAAGTTCTTGATGGTGTGGGTAGCCCGCCAACTCGCACCAGACTTGGGTGGTAGACGAAGACCTAAACTATTTTCATTTTGGGAAGACGCCCGACAGAGGGACAGGAATGGTCTGATTTTGCTTGTGCTTATGGATGACACATTTATTGTCCATGTAGTACCTACTTGCTTTGCCAGTAAGCGTGATCGGAAAAGCTCGTCATGCATAAATGTTGGGTTACTTATGAGTCCCTTTTACAGATTTTTTTTCGATGTAGACCTGACTTCAGTTATCTACTTTTACATAGTACTAGCTGTGTCCTCACGGCTCCGCCCGTAGCCTATGTTACTCAGTGACAATGTAGCTTTCTAACGGCAAAAATAATTTTGAAATCGGTCCAGTAGTTTTTATATTTATTCGTTACATAAATAATACAAATCTTTCCTATTTATTACATTAGTATAGATAACAAAAGAAAAAATAATACATACTGCCACATAAATAAATCCACATACATACAGCTAACAAAATTGCTTTTAAACACATAATATTACACTACAAAACGTAAAATAGACGGTTGAACAAAATGTCTGTACAGGCCGCCGTTATTACTGTCATTATTGCCTGAATATTACATGAGTGTAGCCTGAAACACTTTGATCCAACATTACATAGTATACATCATAATATTTCCCTTGAACGAGGGAATTGTATTCAATACACTTCAGGATATGTATTGTGATTAAGGGGACGTTGGACAGTTTATAAAGAAATAAACTGCCTCGTCGGTCTAGTGGTGGCAAGCGCGACTGCTGATCGTGAGGTTCTGGGTTCGATCCCCAGGTCGGGCAAAGTGTTATTGGGTTTTTCCGTATGGAATTCCTCAGTAGCAGCCCGGAGTCTGGATTTGTGCCCGGTTGATGGTAATACGCACGGCCCCTATTACATGGGACTTAAAAATAACGGTGAAATGAGGGTGTTACTATAGACCTCTGCCCAACCCTTCCGGGAATACAGGCGTGATGTTATGTTATGAAGAAATATTTGGCTACATCTTATAGGTAAGTATTTCGACAAGTTCCAAATCAACAACTTTTTTCTTTTCAATCACTCATTCCCATATTGTTTAAAATTTTAATTCAATGACTAAAAAAAATGTCGTCACCATGGGTAATTTATCGAATAAGACTAATAAATATAGGTACCTACCCAAATAATTACATATTTGAAACAGTAGAAATACAAAAAAAAATGTATTATTTTCTATTAAAAATAGTTATTCTCCTATTGTCCGAGTTTGTGAAAGCTAGTCTGTAAACGAAATCGTTTCACGCGCTAACTGCGTGTACCTACTTAGTTCTTTCATGTATGTATTATGAATATCGACAATGTGCTGAGTCAGAGTAATGCAGACAATAATCATAAAGATATGGGATTATTATCTGACAAACACTAGGAAAAACTGGTTTCTCCAGGATTTATATCAGTTTACTCGATAAAAATCGTGATCGAGTAATTGCAGCGACCGAAAAATATAGGGTGACCACAAGATACAACTGTATTGGAGACTTTTACATTAGCATCATTATCATCCAAATATCCTGTCGTTCTGGAAGTTTTTTTTTGGAATAAGCAGTACTTCTGTGCTCAACTATCTATTTATATTTTTTACTTTTTAGTGCCCTTGTGTGTACAGTCAACAGCAAAGGTCGATGAGTATTTTGGAATTTCAAAATTAATTAACTCTGGACCTTATCTAATACCATTATTTAAAGAAGTCTCTACCCTATCGGTATTAGTTATGATAAATAATAAATGTCGTGGTTCGGCACATGTATTTGAAAAGTCAGAGGTGTGGGCCTGGTTCGACCCGGGTAGGACCATCCTGCATGGAAGGCAAGCGTTCAACCGTTAGACTATCACCTCTACAGCCTTGACAACCCGCTGAACTAACGCCTTTATCCACCATTGCCCACGTCAGGGTCGCCTTCATGATTACTATATAGGTTTAAAGAATTTTATTCTCATAAGAACTTAAATAACAGTTCACTTAAAATGAGATACAAAGTGCTTATATCTAAATAGAATAATATAATATTTGCCTCTGGGGCGTTAATGATGTTATAGGTTGCATACATGTTTCTTGAGTTTTGGTTTAAATAAATCTTCTGTTTTTGGTTTAAATAAATCTTGCTTTAAATCTTCTGGTAAATCCATACTAATATTGTTTGTTTGTTTGTCCTTCCTTCACGCCCTAACTAAGCAACCAATCGACTTGATTTTCGGCATAGAGTTAGTTGAAAAGATGTAGAGTAACAAAGGCTACTTTTGGTCCTGGAAAAACATCATGTTAATTCCACGTGAGCGAAGCCGCGGGTAAAAGCTAGTTATTAAATAGTTGTGCTCCTAAATATTCGGTCTAGGTCAGTTTCCAGCTTGTTTAAATGCGGCTGAACAGTAACGTCAAAATGTTTCAGGTCATATTTCAGTACAGTTCGACTTCACCTTAATCCTCATGAATATTTATTTTCCCCGTATGTAACCGAGGGTGGATCCACTTAATATTGAACACTACCGGCGCACGAGTGCAGTGATCGCTTACGTACCAGCTGTTATTATGCCACGCTCTAATTGCAGCTTCGGGAAATTATTCACCATATTTAATAGTTTTAAGACTTTGTTTTGCATTTTTATTTTGTTTAGGTATTGCGGTTTTTTTTTGTTTTATTGTGGGACTAGTAGAATGATCGTTTAAGAGAAATTTTGGTTTAGTGGAATCGCTGCGTAGAATAGGGGTATTGAATACCAAACTGATTACATGAATGACGATACGTTTGGTGTAGTGGTTGAGCAATTGGCTTCTGCGACATGGGTCGTGGGTTCGATTTCCGCACGGATCAAATATTTGTATGGTCTACAAATAGTTGTTCCGGGTCTGGGCGTTTGTACATGTGAAGATTTGTGTCTGTAATCTGTAAACGCACCCATGATACAGGAGATATGCAAGTGTGGGGTAACGTTTTTTTTAAAAAGATAAAAGAAAGAAATAAACATTGTTTGTCGTAAACATGTTATTTGACTATAATCCGTTACTGTAATGTCGTTAAGCTACTGATGCATTTGTATATAAGCTTACAACATTTTTATGACATCACTAAGATCAGAATAAAGGCATGATTTCTTAGCTTGAGTTAATCTCCTCAATATATCACCGGATATTTTATTATTCATTTTGATTACATTTGATTCTTTCATAACACTTTTTCTAGACTACCTACCCAGAAAAACGAAGCATCCTCAGGCCGACTTGCGCAACATCGTTTAGCCCAGTGCTAAAGCGATAGCCCAATGAAGTATGTATGGCTGCGACAGGGATTTATTTTGTTAGCCCTGGGCTAAAAGTATTGCGCAAGTTGGTCATACTTAACTAACTACTATTTAGAACATAAAATACACTCAACGACGAAAATTACTGTTCAAACCGCTACTTAAAGCTAATAACGTTTAATTGCGGCCCTCCAGGCGCACATAACTAAGTAAGGTAATGAAGTAAACTATGATCGAGGCAAAACACCGTTTTTTTCCGTCGCGACGTCCTCGCAGGTGACACCGTTCGCACGGACAACTTTGTCATGGTGGATGGTGAGAGAATCGATGGGTTTGATGTTCATTGGTGGCTGTTAGTAAAGAATTTTAAATTACTAGTGGTTTTTATTACGAGTTTTTCCTTCTATTTTATACGCTTAACTTATCATAAATGAGTTAAAACGATATGTTTAAGGATGTTATTTAATATTAAAATTTGTTTAAGATAAGCTAATCCTATCAATTAGCTGATTGCGTAATCGCGCACTTACTGATGAGCGTAATCCCTGCGCTCATCAGTAAGTGAGTAAAATTATATCTAAGATAGGAATTCCATAGAAATCTACTTTTAGTGACATAAAAAAAGTTTTGTCAGTAAAAAAATCTCTAAGGGTCGGTCACACTAAGCCGGCACCAAACTAGCAATGTACACGACACACCGCCAGCCAACCTCTCTCCCCCACACAATACGCTTGTTTCCATAATAAAATGATCCAATACAATATGCAGTCGATTAAACGCTGCCTCGTTCACGTTTGGTAATTTCGTAGCTGACTGTACAAAACTGTTATTTAGTCTTGTTGGGGACAGAGCTGCTGAATTATTTAGTAAGGGTATCGTATCAATTTGAGGATATGTTTTTTAATTTTTTTTTATGTGCTGGTTGATATTAATATTAGCAATTTACAAAAAAGAAAAAATACTCTATTTTCCAACCTCAGCAGCTCTGCTGTGTCGATACTTACACCCATATTCTAAGACGTTCCTCCAAAACTTACTCAACTCGACGCCACCTCGACTCAGCCTTTTTCACTACCATCGGTAGTTATAATTGATATAAACGTCCTCGACTCGAGATTCTTCCTCAGTCGAGGTAAGGAATCATCTGTCAAACTCAAGGTAGGAACCTCGGAACCTACCTTAAGGAAGAAAGTGTCAAAGTTCGTATGCAACAAAAATTAATTTTAAAGGCTTTATCGAATATGCTTACGATAATCCTTACAATTGATGCAGATAAACAAAATTATGACGTAATGACTCCACTCTACCTCGACTTATTTAAGGACCCCTCGGTCGAGGAACCTCAAAGTTCACTCGAAATTGCGAGTAAGAATACAATTTTGAAGGTGTTTTCGAGGCCGTCCTGAGTCGAGTATGAGTCGAGTAAGTTTTGGAGGAACGTCTTAGAATATGGGTGTTAAACTACTCCGGCGCACTATGGACAGTCAGCCCCACTACCAACCTTGCTGACTGTCTAATCTTTTCACCACGACATGAGCTATTCTCTAATATCTCGTGCCGACACGAAAGACCAAACAGCTATGCTAAATGTACGTAAACATTATTTGAAGTTTCAATTGCGATGCTGATAAACGGCATCTATATCAGATGACGGAGCATTTCGGTGTACCCAAGTATACTCGACAGATTCGTCTGATATTTCGATATTGCTGATGATATTTTATCTTACTATTTGTTTCGTCTGGCGATAAGAATTGAAGTCTTAATAAAAATAGTATACGTAAAAACCAATGCCACTTTCGCGTATGCACGTATGGGATTTTTTGTCGACATCAATCATTTTTCTGACTTAATAACTCAGTCATCCGTAATGGTATAACAATATTGTTGAATTGATTATACAAATTCTCACAGGATTTCGTAACCTCTTAAAAATCTATCATATTTAGGAATCACCTGCTTAATTCCAAATAATAATAATAATATAACACTATACTAAATCCCCGGGAGCCACTTGCCAGTGTATCCACCCGTGTCGAGTACTTATCGGAGATTTTCTTGTAAGTTCCCACCGACCCCCACGATGCTTGGTCACCCTATTGAGCGGTTAAGTAACTGTTAACAATTTTATTGGAAGATGATTCTTGGGAAAATGCTGTTTGTCAAAAATTGTTAATATACACCTTTCATTTCTATATGTTCGTGGATTGAAACGAAAAGTATATAAGGTCAATGTTTATCAAAAAAGTAAGAGTCGATTGAGGTAACCTGATAAGGTAACCTAAACCTTCAGGTGAATAGACCTGAAGGTTTGCTCGAGTTCAGTCAGTTTTTATAATATTGTTCTAACTTGTTACCACTGTTTCAGTTTGCCTTTGACTATGTATGAGAATTTGATTTTATTAAGATCGTAACGTTTGCATCAGACTGACTCGAATGCAAATTGCAATAGGTAATATGCGAGATTTAATTAAGTATTGTCTTTAATTTAGATGGAAACATTTCTTCCCTAGAATTTTTGTTAGACATTTTTGAACCACACAACATCCCATCCGGATGGACTGAAAGGAAGCTGCTAAATTTGACTACTTTAGTGGTAGCCAGTAGAGCTCCTTGTGAAGAGTTGGTCCGGGGAAATATTACCACCATACCTATTTCTGCCGCCAAGCAGCACTGCTGTATTCCGGTTTGTGCCGGTGAAATTAGAGAGACTTCAACTTTGTTTCTAAGGTTGACAACGCATCAGCAGTTCTCTTGGTGTTGTAAGTGTATATAGGCCGTCGGCCAGTTTTCTAACCTATTACAGAAAAAAAGACTAGATGTGGAAGGCAGAGAACCGAGTGTTGTGGCGCAACTTCGGAGGCCTACGTCCAGCATTGGACTGTAATTAATAAACATTTTTTTTAAGCTTTGCCCCACACTAGGATTTCTTCTGTATCGTGGATGCGTTTACAGACACAAATCTTCACATACACAAACGCCCAGACCCGGAACAACTATCTGTAGGCCATACAAATATTTGTTCCGTGCGGGAATCGAACTCACGACCCGTAGCGCAGAAGCCAATTGCTCAGCCACTGCACCAAACGTGTCGTCAATTTTGATTGATTAACAAAGAAAAAAGTAACCTTTCTTTCCTTAAACATGAAACATCAAAATATTCCTAAACACAAAATCAAAGCGTGACTTCCCCTCCATCAATTTTCCTATTTATTAGTAATTACAAGTGGCCACTTATTATCGAACGTTTAATGTGCGGCGGCGGTGGGTGCTGCTAAATTATGGAGGGTGACCATGGGAAGGAACACCTGGGGGTGGTGGTGTCTTGATCGGGGCGGGGGGTGCGCGACTTCGAGGTGCTAGATTGCAGGGTAGGTGTACTAGGTAGAAATAGCAAGGTAGTAGGTTCAGGGATAAGTGATGCATGGTTTTAAAGTAGGTAAGTTTTTAAATGATTAAGTACTACCTCGTTGGCCTAGTGGTGGCAAGCGCGACTACTGACCGTGAGGTCCTGGATTCGATCCTCAGATCGGGCAAAGTGTTAAGTATTGGGTTTTTCCGTGTGGAATTTCTGAGTAGCAGCCTGGAGTTTGGATTTGTTCCCGGTTGATGGCAATAGGCCCCCCTATTACATAGGACTTAAACATAACGGCGATATGAAGGTGTTTGAACGCCTGTATTCCCCGAAGGGTTGACCCTTCGGGGAATACAGGCGTGATGTTATGTTATATAATCTCAATAAATTACTTCACTTGACAGACAGAGTCGTGTGAGTCTCCAGCAGAGGAGTTTGTTCCGCCGTTTCTTCTTCTCAGTATAAACGCTAGGAAGTGGTGAAGGACGAGCATTTTTGGGGGTTGTCCGCCAACCCGCACCAGGTCAGTGTGGAGGCTAGGGTTTGGGAATTCCCGACAATTTCAAAGTCCCGGGACACGAGACAGGCTACAATCAAAGTCCCGGGAATTCCCGGGACTTCGGGACTTTTAAGATTTTTTTTCTTTTTTTTAAGAGGGGTAGGCCTACCCCTCTTAAAAAAAAGAAAAAAATAACAAAAAAGAAAGAAATTAACTCAATTAAAATTCTTCAAAAAAGGCTTTTTTTGAAGAATTTTCATTGAGTTAATTTCTGGTGAAACGTATTAATAAAAGGCAATTTTTTATAAAAATCAACATTTATTAAAACGAAAATTAAATCTTAATAACTTTAAAGTTAATTTCAGTCTTGCTTTGTTTATTTCTTTTAATTATACACAGATTCACTTTTAAGCAGTTAAATCTTATAGTTATAAAAAGAACTTAGTTAAAAATCATACTAATTCTTAATAACTTTACTATTACATATCTAGTAATTCTAGTATCTAATCATTGGTCATAATCACAACATTGTTAATTCTCGTAATCACAGATTTGTTTCATAATTAAATAATCTAAATGGAAATAATAAAACAGACTTATAAATCAGGATTTTAAATAATCAACTAACACATTAATTAGACTTCTTTGCTGATTTAATAAAATAGGCTTTTAAAAAAATCAGAGCGTCAACAGCTTTGTCCGATAATCTATTTCTGAATTAATTAATAATGCCACCGGACAAGGAGAACACTCTCGTTTTCAACAGATGTCGGTTTAATTGTGTTTAAGGCTTTATACAGTAGTTCCAAACTTTAAACTAACAGATGGCGCTAGGCTCCTTCAATTATTTGAAAATAAAAATGATTACATAATAATTTCGACAATCTCGTCTCGTCTCGAGTCTCGACACGAAAGTCCCGGGACTCGTGACAACTAAAATTACGAAAAGTCCCGGGACTTCGAGACACGAGACGTCCCGGGACCCAAACCCTAGTGGTGGCCTTAATCCAGCTCGGTTTGAGAAGAGTCCGGTGCCTAGTAGGATGGTAATTTGCTGACTCTGCTATCATATGCTAAACTTTGATCAACCAACTCGATCGTACAATCATCTACGAGTAAACATCACAAATTCCCCAGTAGTCAAACTTACGATGAGTCTGAAAATAAGATGGACGTATCTTATTACAATGTTTAATCTGAACTGACCATCACGTGACTTACGCGTCCGACTGTCCGTTTTATGACGCCTATCTCGAAAACCAACAGAAAATTATACCAGTACAATTTAAATTTGATACGAATGTGTCTTATTATATTTAAATAAAGTCCATTATCGTCTGGCAGTATTTTAAGTAAGATTTCACGGCTGAAATAGTAAGTAAGTGTGGTAATTTCTAATACAGATGTGTCAAATGATAGTTGTTTTTTTTTCTAATAGTTTACTAAACATGCTTGATGTTTGATTAGAGAAAATCGTGACTTCAAGATTAAATATGGCGACCAAATATATTAAATAATGTACAGTAGACGAATGAAAAGCTAATACATCTTAAGGGCTAATTTTGTTTGCACAGTGCAAGAAACAAAATATTTTACCGACTACGCCAACATTATAGAAATAAAAATACAAGTATTTTTTAACAGGATATTAAAAATTATAATGGTGACATGATTACAGACACTACTAATGTCAATTTATTTAATCATCGAATTGATTGATGTCATGGTTTTTACAACAAAACTCCTTAAATCAAATTAAAAACATTACATGGCACTACTACGTCATATGGAGGCAAAAGGCCATTTTAATCTTTGCTACCAAATAATTAAACATAATTTTCCATGCATTGGTCTGTTCCGTTCAACAGTTTAAAAAGGTAACATGTGCCCGCGATGTGGGAAATGAATGAATTTGAAAACTGACGAACCTTTTCATTCCCCTACTGTACATTACATCACGCCTTTTCCTCAAGGGAGCAGGCAGAAACTATAGAACGCCAGGTGTTACGATCTTCTCGTTTTGGCACGATCTAAACCTACGAGAATAGCTCATGCCGTAGTGGAAAGATTAGCTAGTCAGCGATGGTGGTAGCCGTGCTGATTGCATAGGGTGCGCCGAAAGTACCTACTGAAATATCATCACTCGTGGCGGCTCTTTGAATACCTACACCCAACTCAGTTGGTACGTATTGTATAGCACACAAGAGCAGTGGTGGCCCAGTGGTAACGGCCCCGACTTACGAGTTGTATGTCGTGGGTTCGAACCCAGCCAGGCGTATTACTTTGTGTAATTTATTTCATCACCACTGCTCTCAAAAGAGTGAAGGAAAACATCGTGAGGAAACCGGCATGTCCTAGAACCAAATATTCGAAGACATGTGACATCTACCAACCCGCACTGGGCCCGCGTGGTGGATTACGGCCCGTTCCCTCTCACAGAGAGGAGGCCTGTGTCCCAGCAGTGAGAAGATTATAGGCTGATGATGATGATTATAGCACACTGGTTGAACATCTTCGTGCTCAGATGCTATTCCTGCACATTACAGAAGATTTAAACTTCTTTAGGAAGGCGTAAAGTCTGATTTACACATACATAAGTTTAGTAGCGAGTGCCTCGGAGAGCACGTTAAACCGTCGGTCCCGGGTGTCATACGAATACCTATGACAGTCATTACGGGTACTCAGAAGCTCGAAAGTCTGCCAACTGGTCTAACTTTAGGATATCGGCATAGCCCAGTATCTGGGTTGCGGAGGTATGATGGCAGTCGCTCCGTGTAAAATACTGGTATTCAGCCGCATCTGGTTAGACTGGAAGCTGACCCCAACATAACTGGGAAAAAGCTAGGCAGAACGAAGTTAAGTTGCTGATTAAGTGAACTTAATTAAGCAAGTACCGAAGATAACTAGCCATTATGCGATATTTCTTCCCCTAATCGGCAAGTTAACTCGCTAATTTACTTATGTGTGAGTACATCGGGCTTAAATGAGTTTGATTTCACGGCGATCGTACAAAAACATTATTTGTGAAGATGGATAAATAAATATAATACAATATTTAAGGTAAAAAACATTGCAGAATGAGTTCTCAAATAGCTATACTACAGCTTAATATAAACATAACAATAATTTCAAGAAAACACATCAATTAATGTTTTTATATTTAATATTATTCTAAATTAATTGCTTTCCGCGCGGCAACCTCGCGTTATCAAGAAACGTAACATGATTCAAAATACAAACACCTTCTCTACAACATAATGTGGTTAATATTACTGATAAAACCAACGAAAATCAATTCAAATCTTCTAAACATAAGGCTGAAAGTTGAATAAGGGATTATAAACGATTTGAAGCCTCTAAACCTGTTAGTACACTGATCATAACGAGTCCTTTTGACAATTGTAATTTATCCTCTCAGTGTGAAAAAAATTAAATGTCACACTTATGTTAAACATTACTAAGATACATTAGGATGACTGCATACGTGGCTGCAAAATAATAATTAATAGGTATTGCGCTTGCCGCGGTTAGTTCGTGGATGGGTGACCGTTCTTTACACATCGAAACTTCTTCGTGCTTCGGAGAGCACGTTAAACAGTCGGTCGCAGGTGTCATACGAATACCTATGACAGTCGTTACGGGTACCTAGTCAGAAGCCCGAAAATCTGACAACCGGTCTAACCTTAGAGTATCGGCATTGCCCAGTAATTGGGTTGCGGAGGTCTGTTGGCAGTCGCTCCGTGTAAAATACTGGTATTCAGCCGCAACTGATTAGACTGGAAGCTGACCACAACACAGTTGGGAAAAGGCTAGGCAGATATATATTTGGAAGTGTAACTTCTAATAAATCAATCTTTCCAACTGTTAAAAGATAACTGATGGTAGATTCGTATGATTTACGAAGCGCCATCGGTTAAAATTAAGACCTTTGTATTTTTACCACTAATGAACCAAAGACCCTGTAGCCTTACATAGTGTATAGAACCTCTCTTACATTAGTAGCTACCACACGTTAAATTAACTTAGGAGTCTATTTTTATGCTCAGTTTGGCAATAAAAAATCCTACCATTAGTAAGCAAAACGATACGTTTTTAGCTATAGGTAACGGGCATAAGAGATTATGTGAAAAGGATCGGTATCTTCTTATTCTTCTAAAGCAATAATAACCACAACATATACCGATCTCCAATGTTCTACTAGCTTTTTCCCAACTATATTGGAGTCAGCTTGTGACTGACTGACTGACTGGCGGGGGTCCGGGCCTATAAAAGGTCGGATACACTGCAGATCCTCCCTCTCGCGCCGCTGCAGTTGCCCAGTTAAGTGCCACACCTCCTGAAGAAGACCTGGACTCCTCGCATTGTACGAGCCACGCCCTGTTGTTCTCTTTGTAATTCTTAATTAAATATATATAGTGTACGGTTACAAGTGTTATTCTTTATCCTCCCGTAAGTACACGCCTGCTAACTTTTGTGTGCACATGCTAGTTGAGGGTTTACTCCTAAAGCCACCCTAAAGTGTTACAAGCTTCCAATCTAACCAAATGCGGCTGAATACAGTATTTTACACGGAGCGACTGCCGTCAGACCTCGGTAACCCAGTTACGCCCTGTAACTGGGTTGTGCGCGTGCGCATATCCTAAGGTTAGACCAGTTATCAGACTTTCGGACTTCTGACTTTCTGTAACGACTATCATAGGTAGGTATTCGTATTAAAGTCAAATTTGGTCATGAATCATTGGCTAACGATCGGCTCGTACATACCTAAATCTAGTCACTAAGGAAAATATTATATCTATGGTGTAGTATATTAATAATGACAAATGTGTAATTAGCACGCGGGCCTCCCTGGGCGACGATAAGACTAAAATAATCAAAATAACGTTATCTGTTACACCAGCATATCTCTTGTGTGAGTCTTAGGTGGCAAATGATCAGAAAAAAACTGATCTGAATGTAGGTATGGGTTGCCATATTGCATAGATTATTCGCGTTGGGACATAACAGTAACTAATTTGTAGTTCGCTACTTAGCTCGGTCTTTTGCTAATTGGAATCGTGCACCTAAATTCGACTTTTTATAAGCGTCTGTAATAGTTTGTGTAATTCAATTTTTTATTTAGATTTTGTGCCTTACCTAGGATAGGGTTATAGGGTACATCAGTATGATAAGCAGTCTTAATAACATTTGTTGAATCCACATCCAAACCTCAAGTCTGTAAGTCATGTTTTTATTAATACTACGATTCCTTCCTACTCTTCTTAGCGAGGATTGAGGTCATCTTTGATATGACGAGATTCTGATGTATGGAGAGCAAATTGTACTGTCGTCCAAATTCCGCAATGCCAAAGAATATTAAGAACGCTAGATTTTTACAGCTAGTTTTAACCTCTTGCTCACAGACATATCATAAAATAACATCACGCCTGTATTCCCCCGAAGGGTTGTGCAGAGGTAACACCCTCATTTCACCGTTATGTTTTTAAAACCCATGTAATAGGGGACGAGCCTATTACCATCAACCGGGCACAAATTCCAACTCCGGGCTACTATTGAGGACTTCCACACGGAAAACCCAATAACCCTTTCCCCGACCTGGGGATCGAACCCAGGACCTCACGATCAGCAGTCGCGCTTGCCACCACTAGACCAACGAAGCAGTTCACAACCATCTGATAATATTATAATTATTATCTTATATTTTTGTTTATCACACTTTTTTCCATGGCATAGTGTACGACCAGTCTTACCAAGTAATTCGCGTCGCAATACTATGTGCCTTCACAAAATGCACGTTATGTTTTTGTGCAGAACTTCGCACCTCTTTACGATATTTTCGCGTATAAAGCTAATAAACAAAACGCAAAATAAAAAGCTTCAGAAGTCCCACTTATAATTAGTTAAGTATGCGTTATGGTAGACGATATATTCACAAACGGCAAATTCGCAGATTGCTAGCGGTATTTTTGTTCAGTTCAGCTTCTTAGTTCATAAGCTTGTTATTGTGATCGTAAGGAGTGGTCCTCGTCGGCTTAGCTTTCTACCAATCATGTGTTGGGGTCAGCTCTCAGTCAATCTAAATCTGACGTTCTCATCCCAAAGACTTGGAATACCGGTATACTCAGTGGCGTAGCGTCTTTCTTCACCCGGGGCCAACCCTAAATTTCCCGCCCGCCAACTCTATTTTCACAACTATGCAAAAAATCGGTGAAAATTCTATGATACCCTCTTGCTGCGTTGATTGCAACAGGATTAAAAAAAAACGAAACGAAAAAAAAAATTCTTGATTTGAAATTTTGCGTAATTAACTACCTAGTCCCGATGATCTGATGACTATGACCTGATGCTGCAGCTAGGCCGCCCCCTAAATCTGTGCCGCCCGGGTTTCTGGCCCCCTTTGCCCCCCCACGCTACGCCATGGGTATCCTAATCTCTTATCAAACGCTCGCGCAAGTTTATACTGATATCCGAATTTTTGGATGCAGGGAGTGGAAAACCCTCTCTGTAACAATTGCACCTTAAAATCACATATTCATCAGAAGCTTAGAAGCCTACAAGCCCTCAATGGAATGGTCCTTCTTTATGTATGTATTTAGTGTCGTCAGGCTATATATCGCGGACGGCTGTCGAGGCTGCTCGTGCGCTGCGACACATTCATGCATAAAATTATTTTGGCCAGAAATCATTAGCTCGGGACACTGGGCGCGATACATTGAACATTATCTAATGACAGTTTTGATCACTTTATTATTAATATTTTCAGCCAAAAATATTTTTAAATATAGTTAGTTTTTTTTTTGTTTTGCATTAAGTACAATGACTTACACTGCATACATGGCTGTCTATCTTAAGATGAAACGCAACAGATAGAAAAGAAACCATCAATGTACATCAAACATAATAAAGAACGCTAGTTTATATTGAATTACATGACTACCAGACGTTCCTACCTCTATGTTTTACAAACGTTTATGTACCACCAACAAACTCCTTCCCCGTCTTTATTCTCTGGCAAATAAGGTCAAATATGTATTTGAGGTGTACGTCAAGTTGGTTGATACGTCAGAAGCCGATCACACCAGGGAGTCTTGCACAGCCCGTTACGAATAAAATTACGACCACGCAGTTAGGGACCAGGCATCGGTAGCAATTAACATGTTATAGGTGTGTGTTTATTATAAATTCTATGGTTTATATTGTATAGCCGATTTGTTTTCATACTGTCATGATTGTAAACAAGACATTTTGGTGAAAGGTACGAAGAGTTATTTAGGTAAAAGGTGTAATGGGGCACACAACATCCAAATTACCCCAAAAAGCTACATTGAACGACAACTTTCAACCTCGACATGTTTATTTTTTACTTATTCCAATACTAGCCACTCGCCCCGGCTTCGCACGGGTGCAATGTAGATACTAATGTGGGGCATATAAACCTTTTTCTTGAATCACTCTATCTATTGCTGAAAACTGCATTAAAATCCGTTGCGTAGTTTAAAAGATCTAAGCGTACAGACAGCGGGAGCGACTTTGTTTTATACTATGTGAAGATTTGTATTTTATATTGTTTTTGTTTCTGTAACTGCCTGTGTGAGTCCAGAATAAATAATTTTCTTTCTTTCTTTATTTGTCGACTTGGAAAGTTACCGAAATGAAATGTAGCTCCCTAAATGTCAACCTGACTAACAGGCAATCCAGTATCTAGCTGACGACTGGCAGATGCCAGGATAACTAATAAATTTGCCATCCTCAAAATTCCAGATCGCTGACCAATAGATCACGGGGGCAAGAGGATTGACTTTTAGGTCTCCTAGCTCGCCCAGCTACTACGAACTTTCGTTTTTTGGAAGCAGTGAATTGGGGTCACTTAGTAATCGTAAAGTATTCGTCATTTGTTTACATTGCTAGCTAGATGAAGAAGTATAGAGTATACTTGGAGACATTAAAAAGCGGTTTCCAGTAGCTTGGGTAGGCAGGATAAGTGCCAGAGGCGCTGCATATATGAGCTTCACGCTGGGTTGTAAATATTGTCACCATCTGAAGTGCACAGATCTTTAGTTTCTTACATTTCCTCTATTAGTGTAGTATAAGACTTTAGTTTTACTGCGGTCTGATGAAAACCGAAGACTTTTTAGATAGACCTCATTTGCGTAGAATATATTTTCTTACACAGTGCCTAGGTAAGGGGTTACAATAAGTGCTAAACCCATATTTGACATAGTACAGATAAAATAGCATTGTTGCCTCGGTGGTCTAGTGGTGGCAAGCGCGACTTTCAAACTCATCATGAGGTCTTGTGTAAGATCCCCAGGTCGGCCAAAGTGTAATTGGGTTTATCCTTGTGGAATTTCTCAGTAGCAGCCCGGAGTTTGGATTTGTGCCCGATTGATAGCAATACGCTTGCCCCCTATTACATGGGTCTTAAACATAGTGGCGAAAAGAGGGTGTAATACACCTCTACCTAACCCTTCGGGGAATACAGGCGTGATGTTATGTTACAGATAAAATCACACCCTTTATCCAGCCTACAAATGGTTTATTTGAGGTCTGGGTGTTTGTGCATGTGAGATTTGCGTCCATAAACGTATTCACGACACAGGGAAAACCATAGAATGGAGAAAAGATTAAAAAAGAAAACTCTCTGATCACATCAGCACAACACACCTTCTTTCTTTAGGTCGTCAGGTCTCAAAGAATTAAAGCATTTGCAAGATTGCTTACAAAATGAACCATTATTTTCTTGTTAACCTACAAGTTTACAAGAGTTCTCCGAATTGAATGTGTTGTTGTACCAATTATGATCGGAATAAGGAAGTGAATAATATGCGCACATCTTGCTGAGTTGATCCGTGTGATGCCATGATCTAATTAGTTCAATGATCACTGGGGTACTACGGGAAGTCGGGAGGATGTCGACGTTTACTCACCGCTTTTTATGTCATTGTCTCTCATGTTGGGGACACATTATCGGGATTCGACGAATGTTCGCGTTGTCGCTACAACTCGCCACAACTGTCAGTGTGAAATGTTTTAGAAAAGTTGGTGTTGGCTGTATCTACTGTAGTTCAATGTTACTGAATATGGGAATAATGATGTTCCAGCAACATCTTTTTATAAGAAAAAGGCCAACGCAGAAACGTAGGACAAGGAAGCTACAAAAGCAGTGTTAAAGTTAGTATACAAGGTAAGTAGCATAGCATGTAAGCCAGTAAGGCTGCAGACTTAAGGTCATGGCTCATTAGAGCTACTCGGCACCCGACCAGTACCACCTCGTCGCCCGGCGTCCACCCGTTGTCGACAGGTGGTCCACGGGTGGACGCCGCGTTGTCAACTAGAAGAAAGTTTATTGGGTACACGAAATGTTGGAACAAAAGTGGGTGAATATTGGACCGCTCAACGAGAGGACGCAGCGTGGTCTACTCGCCGTCCGCGCGTGGACAGCTTGCGGGCGAGGCGAGCCGGTGACGTTACGGAGTTGATGTAGTGAGCGTTAATCCATAGTAGTCCATATAAATAATACTAACCGCACAAAGGCGAGGCGATGCTAGTCGGGTGCTGGGCGGCTCTAATAGAATAGAATAGAAGTATTTTATTTCAGACCGGAGTCCATAGGGTTTGTAACAATTTTACTTAAATTCTAGTGTTAGTAAATTATAGACACATAAAAATATACAATCAAATTTCAACGTGGAGCTGCATCTACCTCCGCAAGATCGGGGAATCCCACCGATCTGCGAATACACTGAGAATGAGCTATGGACCTTTATACTAGGCACCAACTAAGCATGGCTGTGTTTAAAATCTTGGCTGCGTTTGCTGCGTTATTGCAAAACTTTTAAATCTTGCTCTAATCGAGTTTAGAGCTCGTAGTACCATCGAGCCAGTTCTCAACATGTATGAGCACAACAGCGCCCACGCGCGACCCCTCACATCTCGCGACTAATTTAATTTCAAGCGCATACATACGCATACTTCATAACTGTAGGGATGGGACTAGACGATACCGATACCAGAATAAAGAAACTGTTGTGTATTGTGAAAAACGGTGTCATGCTGATCTGAGACTCAATAATTGAAAAAAAAATCTGCTATTATTAAATATGCATTATTTTATTTAAGGTAGATTCCAAAAAGCCTCATTGGTCTAGTGGTGGCAAGCGTGACTGCTGATCGTGAGGTTTTGGGTTCGATCCCCAGACCGGGCAGTGTTATTGGGTTTTTCCGTTTCGAATTCCTCAGTAACTCTCTGGAGTTTAGATTTGTACCCGGTTGATGGCAATAGGCTCATGGGACTTAAACATAACGGCGAAATGAGGATGTTACAACACACCTCTGCCCAACCCTTCGGGGGATTCAGGCGTGATGTTATGTTATGTTCCAAAAATCTAGGTCATGATAACAAAAGCAATTTATTTTCCAAAAGAGTTGGTTATGCTCGTAGTTCTTACGTGAGGCAAGCTGTTAGCGAAAAGATAATTTTGAATTCGTTTTATCCTCTAGAGAGGAAGACGTCATCGCGTCAGGAACACTAAGAAACTTCACTGACATAAAAAATAAGAAAATTAAGAATAGTAGGTACCTACTCCCGTACGGTCCCAAAAAAGTCAAAAACGAATTAAATTGAGTTGTCACGAGTTTTGGGACACAGACAGATACCAAAGGCGCATCTCTACCGCTCGACTGGCCAACAGAGTGTCTGCATCAATTATTTAACCTTACTTAAGGTGCGGGTCACAAACAACGCCGATCTCCGGCAATTGGAGGTGCGGCACAGGCCTAATGTCGTGATCTCACTTATGAGTCACAAGTGGTCGTATGTTTGAGGTCTATCTAATTATGGTCAATAAGGTGGCTCTAGGTTGAGTTTGGTTGGGAAGAATTGTTTGTCGAGTATCTATCAATATTTACTTGCTACTAAATACATATTATAAATACATAGATTGGCTTTCGGAAAATATTAATTAGGGCGTTCTCTTCACGTGGGTGTCTTGTGTTTTTAATAACCTATCCGTTGGTCTAGTGGTGGCAAGCGCGACTGCTGATCTGGGAGGTCCTGGGTTCGATCCCTAGGTCGGGCAAAGTGTTATTGGGTTTTTCCGTGTGGAATTCCTCAGTAGCAGCCCGGAGTTTGGACTTGTGCCCGGTTGATATGCCAATAGGCTCGCCCCTATTACATGGGACTTAAACATAACTGGCGAAACGACGGTGTACTAGAAACACCTCTGTCTAACCCTTCGGGAAATGCAAGGCGTGATGTTATGATGTTATCTGAGTTTGCCCTTCTAGATCTAGAAATCTGATAAGAGCTCTTTAAGGCCTGGTCAGACAGAGAGCGTGGCTGGGTGTGGTATTCACGTCGCGTGTTGATCGCGTGCTCTTGGCGTGCGAATTACTACGACAATGTATGGAAGCCTGGCGTGGTGTGGCAGTTTCTGTGTGGCACCAAGAGCACGCGATCAACATGCGATGTGAATATCACACCCAGCCACGCTCTCTGTCTGACCAGGCCTTTAGAAGTAAATAAATGGAAAAATATCTCTAGTAGAGCAAACCGTCGATGGATAGGTTACTGATAAAGGACTACAGAATTACATCAAGAGGATGGACATTGGACAGAACTATCCTCTTCAGTGCAAGTGACAACACACTGCGATCATGAATTAGTTCGAAATCCGAAACAAGTCGGGCCTTCCCGAACTATGCACGTGAATCGTTCACATGCTAAAGCAAGGATAACAGACACGAAAGTTATTATGTAAAAACTTATATCAGGTCGTAAGCGTGGTGATAATTGCAGTATTATGTACTGACCCGACTCGAAGAGGGGCTCGTGGGTAATTACCAACCGTGCGGATCATACGACTTGCGAGATTAAGCTGCGCATGCTTCGGTCAGCATGTGAATGGGTAATCTTTCGTTACATATCGAGACCCCACCGTGCCTAGGAGAACACGTTAAATAGTCGGTCCCGGGTGTCATACGAATACCTACCTACGACAGTCGTTACGGGAAATCAGAAGCTCGAAAGTCTGACAACCGGTCCAACCTTAGGATATCGGTATTGCCCAGTAACTGGGTTGCGGAGGTCTGATGGCAGTCGCTCCGTGTAAAATTATGTATTCAGCCGCATCTGGTTAGACTGAAAGCTGACCCCAACTTAGTTGGGAAAAGGCTAAGTAGAAGTTAGAACATACTGGCTCGACTACAGATATTGAAAGATCAGTGGGCCGGACCCTTTATTAGAATGGCGTATGAGGAGATTGATTTTCAGCAGTGGAGGTCATGGGCCGATATGATGATAAACTCCTAGTAAAAGAAAAATATACAATCGTCGTCGTCAAGTCTTTGTACCCCAATATCTTTAATGGTATAATGTTCGTTTAGCTTGGACCCTGTTCCCGATACCGGTGGACTTTACATAGTATAGAACAAAATCGCTCCCGCTGTCTGTATGCTTAGTGTTCAGCAACAGATAGAGTGATTCAAGAGAAAGGTTTATATGTCCCACATTAGTATCTACATTGCACCCGTGCGAAGCCGGGGCGGGTCGCTAGTTTTTTATATTTAAATCAATGAAAATATATAATCACCGTCAAGTACAAGTCTTTGTACCCAAATATTTTTAATGGTATAATATTATTAATAAAATATTCCAGACATACAAGGAGTATTTACTCAGCTTGAAGCACATAAGCAAATGTAGCAATATTATGTTTAAAATATAAACAATGAACATTGTATGAGCAGTTGGGTAAACAGTTAACGATTTTGCAAATTATCGTATTCAGTTACACGAAAAATATTGGTATGTTTTGTTGGTTTTCTTACTAAAGTATTGGGCCTGGTAATGTGGATTTGGTTCAACAATTCTTTAACAAAGATTTTAACTTTAAAGTCTAGTCAATACCTTCCCTCTATCCTTCATGAACTCTTTGTATAATATTAAATAACCACAGTTCAAGTTATGTCATACAACATTTAATAAAAAAAAAGGTTTATTGCAGATTTTAAAAAGTAAGACCCAGTGCATAATATCAGCAAGCACATTGGGTCACCCGCGCGATGACGCAACGAGTATTCCCAAGGAGAGTTGATGTCAGGCAGGCGGCCGGTCATAAAACAATAAGCAAAAACCTCTAACAAAGTGGATTTTTGGAATACATGTTATGCCGACCCCACCTAATGTGGGATAAGGGCAGGGAGAAGAAGAAGCAGATTAAAAAAGTAAAACTTGTAATATGGAAGTCAATTCAAAGTTACAATACGAAGTGAAGCAAATAAAACCCGTTTAAAATAGAGCATAGACCATAAATAGAGCATAGACCATAAAA
Source organism: Amphipyra berbera (assembly GCA_910594945.2). Taxonomy (NCBI): domain Eukaryota; kingdom Metazoa; phylum Arthropoda; class Insecta; order Lepidoptera; family Noctuidae; genus Amphipyra; species Amphipyra berbera. The sequence goes on from OU343126.1 coordinate 21,305,298, forward strand.
CGGATATGAAAATCAGAATTTACATTGAGCGAAGTAGGTAGTGTGTTCTTATAGTGTATTTGCAATAATACACAATGAAAATATTTTGTGTGTACACAGACGGGTCATTGTAATGTCGCGACGAATTTTACATGTGTAGAGTTGAGTTGTACCTACACACTTACTTTACATTTCTGTGAGTTGTAAACACATCTGCAGATTTCGTGTATCAAAACTCAAAATGTTCATTTTGGATGTGGTTTGGTTGCGATTTGTCAACAATGTTAATAGTAGAATTGGTCCCCTGGCCTTGGCAGAGAATGAGCCACCAGTTCCTAAATAGTAGAAACCTAGAACAATTAAAAACGACGCACTGTATGCAAATGATGTTGACTTTTGGGGAAGCTCTATGATGTATTTATTCCAGGACTGTACACAAAAAAACTTATTTTCAAGCATGTTTTTTCATATGATTTTTCAATTTCACCAATTCCGCTACACGAAATGGAATCTTATGTCAGCTACATCTGTTCTACACGTGTAAATAAAAATAATTTTAGTTTGTACAGGTCACAGACTTACATAACATCGCGTAAAGACCTTGATATTTGTAAAATTATTATAGGTACCTATCGTACGAAAATTTAAGTGACCAAACTACGTTCGGTTGTAGAACGTATAGAATACGAGGTATCATTTAATGTCATACGTCATCCTCATGTAGTAGGTATATTGTGCACTTTTCCCATCGTGCCAAGACTGTATCGTATCTAGTATTAATAAATTTAAAGTTACATTTTGATTGTGTCCCAAATAAACTTACAAAAGCTCAAATCTGTCTGATCTTCGAATGTGAACCAGTGACGCGTCACTAATACAACTATTACACCCGGAGCCACTTAGTCTGGCGTTATCTCGCGATAGCGCGACACTGTTACGAGACCATACAATAATTACCAGAAGGTCCAACCCATACTGTTCAACAAAAAACGGGTAAGTTTACCCTAATTTCGTGTTTAGAGTCTAGTGGCTCCTTTTATGAAGTAGAATAGGTGTTTTGCTCTTTTTGACCATCTAGATGGAATGAAATGGTCTTGGATGGTCTTTACTTGTTAACTAAGCAACGGCAAAAGGCTAACACTGACAGCTTTGCAGGAAGAAAAAGGAATCTGAATCTAGTTTTGATTCTTTATGACATTTTAAAGTTACTGGCTCAAGGAACAACAAGAATAAACCCAATGACCCGTGTAACTTATAGGTACCGAAATTATTGATAGGCGTCGCCCTATTATCGCGGGATCGCGCAATCATAGTTTTATTTCACACACAAAGATAATTAATAGAGCATTCGCATCATCGCATCGCACGATCGCGCGACTAGCAGCCAAGTAGGACGACGTCTAAATGTGCAGGTTCCTAATCGTACATTGTGAGGAGTGGCCCTTCTGCCCCTTATTTCCGTGTGCAGTGGACCGTGTGACGTCACATGACATGGCCGAACATCGCGGCTGGTTTGATCTCCAACTGATGTGGGAGGGACGATATCGTTTTTTGAGTTTTTTCACAATGACGGTCAAGCTCAAAGGATTGTGATTTTGACTTTGGTATGTTCTATACTCCAAATTGTATAAGTAAAAATTAACTCAAAACTATTTAAACTTACTAGGCAAACTAAGTTATTATTCGGATTCTTGAGTAATATTCGTGTAACGTGTAGCCATTGGCACTTCACTACTTCACTACTAAGCCAGATACTCCATGACAGGCATAAATAAATTTGTGTAGCCCATTGGCGGTCCGAGGGGGGGGGGGGGTTGCAGGGGTCATGACCTCCCCCCCAAAATCGTACACGTCAAATTGAAAAACAACATAAAATCAAAGAATTTCGAACAAAAATGTGTGTTAATTTTATTTATTTATTATATTGTTATTTTTATTTATTATGATGTAAATAGGGTGTAAATTACCTGATTACATGAATTTTTGATTTTGATTTTTGATCATTTAATTATCTACCGTAATATGCGTTTGCTCACCCCATCGGGGAAAACAAGCTCGACACGTACAGACAGAGACGATACTCCGAACGTATGAAGATGACCAGGCTCAAAAGTCCAAGAGCTAACTAACATATCAAACACGTCTCTGATCAGATAACAGAAAACCCATAAACGACAATATAATCCTTTGACAATAGTAGCGATGACCGTGATCTGATCGAATCGATCAGTTGTTCAGCTGATCAATCGATCAGTGATCAGCGTACAGACGGCACCGACACAAATCCGACACTATTGTGTAAGAAAGTACGGAATAGTTGAACATGGAGATACTTAGCATAAATGGATGCGGCAATTTTATTTTATTTAATTGGAAAAAAATACATGTCGTTACAGCCCTAGTGCTTTAGCACAGGTACCGCTGCTATGGATACCCGGTACTATCTACGCTAATCGGTGGATTTAGGTACATTTATACATTCAACAAATTAAAGGTATCAGCCAGCCTTGAAGCGTTCACTGAACTTGGCCTTGGATTGCAATTGTCACGATCAAGAGAAGATAAAAGCTATAATCATCACGCTAAGGGTGGTCACAATGTTTTGTTATTGATACTCAGGATGACGTCACCATCTTCCTAAAATACTCGCAATCTATGTCATCTTTTACTATAGCTATTAGATGCGCGGGAGCGTGGCTAACTCCATATGGTTTCTAAAAAGCTGATCAATTTAATATGTTGTCTGTTGTACTAAAATACTAACAACCAATCACATCACTTCAAATGAGTTTTGCCAGCTCTTAGTAAATTTTTGCGTTGATTAAACTTTTAGAAACCGGGGGTTAGACTTTACCGATCTTCTCTATCTATACTAATATATACTATTATGTATACTAATATTATAAAGAGGAAAGATTTGTATTATTGTATGTAACGAATAAACTTAAAAACTACTGGACTGATTTCAAAAATTCTTTTGCCGTTAGAAAGCTACATTATCACTGAGTAACATAGGCTATATTTATTACTGGAATAAAACTTCTTACGCGGGCTGAGCCGTGAGGACACAGCTAGTATAGAATATAGGAACAAGAATATAATTATTATGTCAAATCCTATATTTATACCATAATATTATGTGGGATATCTAATCTTTACAAATAAAACCATATCCACAAATTCGTACATCTTTACTCGAAGCATGTCCGCCCTTTGTAGCGATCGACACAGGTGTGTTCTTTGTGTCTAATTCGATTATGTCGATTCGATATTGTCGTAGTTCTGTCGATCAATATTCAAGGTATAATGTATGAATAATTTTCTGTGTATTGTTGTAATTTGTCTGTACATACTGTGTATGTATACCTAACAAGGACTTGAAATGTTTTATTTGTTCAGTTAAGAGTAGCTTCAAGACTTTAATATGTCTATGAATACACATCATATACCGCTCTTTATCGTATTGCAGTACTACTGGGACATACATAAAACTGAATGAACAAGGGTCCGACGGCTTATTCATGGCACAACCTGTCAACTTGCCCTCAAACACCCGGGCCCGCGTCACCAGTAAGATGACCAGCTCGGCAGTTCTGCATCAAATGAGCTTCCTCAATGAGCGCTTCATTGAGCCGTGAGCGGTCATGATGCAAAGCATGCTACTTTCCAAAAGATGCGACTTAGTAGCAAACAATTGGCATGTGTAAACGAATCTAGCATGCTTAAAACATTGACGGCATAAAGCGAGCATGCTACCTAGTAGCAAACAAGCATTTTTTTTTAATAGCATGTGTATTCCAGGCCTAATGGATATTACATAAGCGTGATATTTATTAAGAATGTCATATTATCTAATCTACAGCAGGATGGACTAAAATAATTGCGATGTTTATAAAATAATCCACGTTTCCACATATTATTATTGTTTAATTGTCGTGATAAATCTAAAAATAAATACAATTGATAATAATTATGTCCATTTATATCTTTACAGTTATAATAATGATTGATGCTTAATAAAAAACATGATTACGTACCTACCTATGTGAAAAGCGGACCTAGATTTTTTTTCTATTCGACTCTTTGTCGGTGGTCTTGCGGACCGTTTCTACGTAACCGGGCAGTTATTGGCGAGACCTGAAGGGTCTCCAACCAATGCGAACCTAGGTCGTGGAGAATAGACTTTATATTTTTATGAAATAAAATAAAGATGACTTTATCAACAATAATATAAATAATCGTATTATTAGATAAACTATGTGTTATCATAATGATAAACATATTATTTGTTGATTTGTAAGGGATTCACGTAAACAGCGTTATCTTATCGATAGCAAACCTTTATCTAAGTTATGTAGCCCTTTGTCAACAAATACAACAAAGACTTACAATGATTATTGTTTAATTATATCACTAGCGACCCTTCTGTCTTGCTCGAACAATACACAAATCTTTTTCGTAAAACTTTTTATTGATAATTAAAAAAAAACCAATAGCACTTTGCCCGACCTGGGGATCGAGCCCAAGACCTCACGAGCAGTAGTCGTGCTTGCCACCACTAGACCAACGAAGCAGCTGTTATGTAACTCCGTCATATACCAAAGGACGTCCTTTCAATTTCTATTCTTATGTGGTTGTTTTTGAAAGTAGAGGTGAATATCGCTTATCTTGAACCTCAGTAATAAATATTACAGAGATAACTGCTTTATCAGCTATCATCACACTGATAGGTGGTGGTAATTGCGGTTTGTACAACAACACAACATAACTATATACTTCAATAAATTATTACCGAGGCACTAACTTTCGCCTTAAACTCTGTTTGCGTAAAAAAACATAAGTATGTACCTAATTGTCATAATTAATTCTGTTGCGGTAACTATTAAAATTTTAGTTAAAAAAAAAAGATTAAATAGGTAACTAAAAGTACCTAAGTGAATAATTATCTGCATTATACTTAATACAATTCTTTGAATTTCTAACGAAGTAGAATTGCTAAATCTTCTTAATAATTATCAATTACTATTTGCCTAATTATAATTTAAATTTGTCTAAGTTCCTTAAATCCTCAGTGACTATTTCGATGGCAGCAAAGTAGAACAGACATCTACATTTTTACCAAAATACTTTTTTTATAAAAATGAGCTTAAATCAACCCTATCTACAAGTCTGTATTAAAATAATTTCAAAATAATGAAGAAAATCTGGCATGTAAATGAAGACTCTCGATTTCTAAGAAACATCGCAGCAAAATGGCCTCTGTTCTTTACTAAATGTGCTCTCCTGTAAAATTGCGATTTTGTAGATGTCTTCTTTTACTTTGCTGCCATCGATTTAGTCAAAACCAAGACGATACCCACTCTTAACATCCCATGCCCATTAAAACTCCATGGATAGATAATAGATGCCTTTTTTTCTATTGGACTTCTTGTAGATGGTCTACGAAACCGGGTAGTTATTGGCAAGACTTGAAGGATCTTCAGCCAAGAATACAGATGCAAAAACCCTTCCACTCAAATAGGGAGTACGTTTTTGATATCTTTTCTAATGTTCATAGCGATAAGGTTGAAAAGAAAGAAAAGATAAGGTTGCTGTTGCTAATTGTACCTATGTTGCAAGTGTAAAAGTTTGTAGGTAAATTCAATCGATCAGCTGACAAGTTTTTAGATTAGAGTGTTGTAACAGCACCTTATAATTATCTTAATAATAATTAGTTGTTTTTTATTGTAACTAATAATTGAGTAGGTATAGTTCAGCCATTTAAGTCTGGTATAAAAGGTAAATAAACCTTTTGATTGTGAAACATTAATTTAACTTTCAACATAGGTACACATTTATAGAAAACCTTAAACTTATTTTATTATTCTATTCGTTAAAAAATGTGTAGGTACGTTAAACCGATTTTTAAAGCAAGTGATTGTTTCATGATCATATGTTTGTTTATATTTAATAACAAATTTAAATGGCCGGGCTATAGTAAGATAATATGATGACAGTAATTTAATTACCGTTAGAAATCATAAACTAAACAAAATAAATTCCATTTTCATAGAAAATAATTCCAAAAATTGCTTTGACTATGTCCTTTATTAAACCCTGTAACTGTAATATTTTAATCTGGCATTGTTACCTATAAGGCAAAAGAACATAAACTTAACTCCGTCCAATTCTTTTTTGGCTAAATCATTTAAGTCCTGTCCTCGTTTAGATTAAACTTGAAGTACCTAGGTGTCTACCTACTTGTTACTCTATATTCGTTATGCACATAGGTATACCCGACAAAAGTACTTGCTAGTTATAATTACATAGTTAATAAACTAGGTGCTTACGTCTATATTAGTCAACGGCCTATTAGCGTTTACTAGAAATTATGCATTATAATAATTAGGTATTATTTTTTACAAACATTGTATTGTATGTAACTATGTAATAATCATTAATAATATCATGGAATGTCTTGTCGGCCTGTCATCAAACTACTTAACTGATAACAATGACACAACCGCACCTTGAACCCAAACTCCTACAAGGTACAGGTTATAAAATACACCACTACATGTTACTACGACTATCAAAAATCAATCAACATAAATTGACCAACTTAAAACATAGAGTACACTTTGAAAAAATATTTTACAATACCCATTAATCACGTAACAAACCACAATCGATTTATAATCGTAGCTACAGTACCAATAAAAGATATACCAGATAATAAATAAACTCGTCGCTGCGCGCGCGCAACTCTAATAAAACGACTCTACAGCGGGACGGAGCTTGTGCGAGGGGGGAGCTTACGGGATGAGAGGCGTGGCTCTATGTATCAAAAAGCTTTCACTCCGATTGGCCGCGGCGCACTCACAAAGCTGCGAAGGCGGGGCCAGTGGCGCCGCGTATAAAAGCGCGCGCCGCCTCCGCGCCCGCCAGTTCACTCGCCGCTCGCAGTGTAAGCGCACGCATAACGTGTCTGACAAGTGTATCAAAAGTGTTTCCAAAATGGTGAAGTTCGAAGGAGATTTCAGTATTAATTCCATACTGATGAACAAGCCGGCGCCACCGCCATCGCCCACGGCCTCGTCGACGGGCGCATCGCCCTCCGAGGCCGACCTCAGTGACTCCGAGCTGGACGTGACTGGGACTGAGCCAGTCGACTGCACTAAACCTAAAGACGATGACGACAAGAAAGATAAAAAACATGAGAAACCTGCATACAGCTACAACGCCCTCATCATGATGGCAATCCGCAACAGTCCTGAGAAACGACTTACATTGAACGGAATCTATGAGTACATCATGACAAATTTCCCATACTACAGAGAGAACCGGCAAGGTTGGCAGAACTCCATCCGCCACAACCTGAGTTTAAACAAGTGCTTTGTGAAAGTGCCGCGTCACTATGACGACCCCGGGAAGGGCAACTACTGGATGTTGGACGCGTCGGCCGAGGACGTGTTCATCGGCGGCACGACGGGTAAGCTGCGCCGTCGGTCCGCGCTCAACGGCCGCTCACGCCTCGCCTGCTTCAAGAGGCCCCTGTTCCCAGGAGCAGCCCTTCCGGGAGCGTACCCTCCGGCCACGTACTCGCAACTAGTTGGCTTGTACTCTCAGCTACTGTACCAAAGGTACGCGCCCATGCAGATGAAGACTCCTCCCGTGGCCCCGAGTGCAGTGCACCCAGCCTTTCGTGGTGACGCAATGGGCTACGGAAGCTTACCATACTCGCCTGCGTTGTACGACCGCTTGCCGTCGGGAGCTTTCCTCGGACATTCGCCGCTACTACAAAACTCTCAGCTGGCGCAAACATCGGTAATGATGGCACAGACATCCCCACACCTTCCGCCGTCGCCACCGATGATGCATTCACCCTCTAACTCCGGGTCGTCAAGTCCTGAGCTACCATCACCGTCACATCACCCCTTAACGCCTCACATCTACAAACCCATCACGGTCTTAACGAGGCAGTGATTCAACTAGTAATCTCATAGAGGCTTAACCAAATAGACTGACTAAAAGGTCGGAAGACATTTTTATTTATCTGTGATTTAGTTTTAGTGTAGCCCAAGGACCAGTGGAGTTGAGAGGTAACCTCTGTACCTAGTTCGCAATATTAGCTGTGTTCACCTCTCTGACGTAGCATTCCGCCGTTGAATTGTCATTATGTGTAAATATTTCCAAAGTTGTATATTTATTGACTTAGATTATTATAGGATTAAGATAAAGAGTTATTATGAATAAAACTAAAGTATTGTTCACATTTAAAACTTTATTTTATTTACCTCACCTTGATACTGGGAGTTGGGATTTAGATCAAGTACGATCGGCAAACAAATCTGAGATAACAAGAGATTATAATAAAGAAAAGACTCCGTTAGATTTTAAATCGGGGATTAGAATTATCAGGGATATAGAAGACATTTTCTCTTTTTATGGGATAGCTGCCTAACTAAGCGAGCTCGCAGCCATAATCCGACGATCAGTATTTGTTTCTTCAGTAAAAGATTAACGATTAAGATGCCGTTTTGGTTAAGATTAATTTGCCGTTGTCCGATCTGGCGTTCTGTAAACAATGACTGTTTTAGTTAAACATAAACTCAAGAGGATTTCTAAGAACATCCAGTCAACTAGTTTCTGGAAAATGCCCTATATTATTTTTGGATCGACAATTTATGGCTATAATAGATGAACAGACAATTCCAGAAGCTATTATAATGCGATACTTGGAATTATGCGATTTATAGTATAAACTTTAGTAAGTTTATTGCATATTTAGACTAATATTAATTATTATTTTATTTTCAAATCTGAATAACAAATAGTTGCGTAGTTAATATATTTTATAGCGCATATTAATAATGTAGTCAAATGTATAATTTAGTTGAGTTCTACACTTTTTCAATTAAATCTTTAAATTATTCATGCAAAGAACGACAGAATTCGATAAGAAATTTACTTTTTAAATTTTTGTTGCAATGAAAATATTTAGCGTAAAACCGTTTGGTACATATAAACTACCACATAATATTAACGTTAAGATAGGACAAAAACCGTTTAAAAAAATCCCAGCTTATACATAATTACTATATATTGCGCTTTCCCTACATTTTTTTATTGAAATATCAGTGTAATTATTTCAGAAGACCATAGATGAGCTCATGTTAAGAATGAATCGGCAATAAAGCCCGAACTGTTCATATAAAAGTCACACACTTTACCTAGGTTATTTCGGCGGTAGGGGTTTAAAGCGGAATTAGACTGTTCATTTTTCGTTCACTCGGGAGAACATGCATTTGAGTGAGTGTTCATTTTTCTTTCAATTCATGTTCAAATATGTTTTACTAATGAACCGTCTTATTCTGCCTTTATTTTATTTAAGACTTTCGGATACATTTCCAATTTTAAAAGCTAAAAAAGATTTTTTTAAAGTTTGCATAAACTCATGCAGATAGTTGATATTTTTACCCGATGGTATGAAATCTTCGACGATTATCTCCCAATTATTCCAATATAGACGTACATTTTGCTTTTGTCTATGGTTCTACAATAAAATTCTACTACTACGACACAGTCATTGTAGATACCTATTAGTAATGGCGTAGGTATGGCCATTATGAGTACTTGTGCTAAATTGCAAATTCTAATTATTTATTAATTTAAATGTACAAGACAATTCTATTATTCGAACATACGTCCTGGTTTAGTTAAAATCCAATTAACTACAGAAAGAGATAAAGTATCAAACATAATTATAAATTAATTACCTGAAAATATCTCTTAAAACGTTCTATGATAACACTATTTTGTTTATGGATTAAAATATAATGCATCCTTTTTAATGTTTTCCAATTAAAATATTTAAATGACAATAGATAAGAACTTATAGCTTTTTCTTATATAGTGTTGACTATTATTTAGATTCGATTCACAATTACAGCTAGTTCACACAGAAACTGTTTACAGGATCCGTTATTATTTTGGTGATGGCGCCTGTAGTTGCACGAGTGAGTTCACATACACGACAGTAATCCGAATGCAGTAAAAAATACTGGATCTGTTATTTTTATCGTATGCTGCCTGCCAGAGTCAACGCAGCTGCCATTTGTTTAACTGATCCGTCGGTACAGATGTGAACAAGACATCCAGTACCGACGGATCCGTTAAAACGGATCCGCTGCGTGAACGGGCGGTTAATCAGGCACAAATAAATTCATGTTAGCAACTTGTTAATTCACAATGTGTAACATTTACTCTAAACCTGATTTCAAGTACCTTACTTAATGTTTTGAGACTATTTCTAGCTCTATGACTGCCTTGTTGGTCTAGTGGTCGCAAGCGCGACTGCTGAGCATGGCGTCCTGGGCTCGATCCCCAGGTCGGGCAGTGTTATTGGGTATTTTCATTAGGCATTTCTCAGTAGCAACCTGGAGTTTGGATTTGTGCCCGGTTAATGGCAATAGGCTCGCCCCCTATTACATGGGACTTATAACATAACTGGAGTAGCGAAGGTGTGCTAAAACACTTCTGCAGAACCCTTTGGGGAATATAAAGCGTGATGTTATGTCGTTATGTTTTAGCTCTATCATCACTTCTTTAGATATCGAACCTAAGTGTCATGATTTGACAAATCATTTACCTACATCACCTGTACCTGAGTCAGCATACTTGATATTACTGCATTGTCATAACATTAGCTAAATTATCGCTTTATCTGGAAGCCAGGTTGACAAAATGTTTGAGATAAGCGTGGCTGAATTTTGATAACGCTGCACTAAAAATCTATGTCGTATTACTTGACTGTTTATAGGCGTGTGGTGGCATATATCACACTACATGCGAACTACGCAGCACGACGAATGTCTAGCAGACTACAGCGACAATAATGACAGCTGTTAAATGAAACTTCACAAATCCTGCATCGCGATATCAAGATTTGACACGCAGATAGTCATACTAGTTGAGGGGCTCGTGGCTAATTACTAACCGCGTGTATCATATGATTTGCGAGGTTAAGCTGTGCTTGCCACTGTCAGTCTGTGGATGGGTGACCGTTCGTTACACATCGAGACCCCTCCGTGCCTCGGAGAGCACGTTAAATAGTCGGTCTCGGGTGTCATACGAATACCTATGACAGTCGTTACGGGAAGTCAGTAGCCCGAAAGTCTGACAACCGGTCTAACCTTAGGATATCGGCGTTTTCCCAGTAACTGGGTTGCGGAGGTCTGATGGCAGTCGCTCCGTGTAAAATACTGGTATTCAGCCGCATCCGGTTAGACTGGAAGCTGAACCCAATATAGTTGGGAAAATGCTAGGCAGAACATAGTATAGGTACATACTACTTCCTAACATCAACCGTTGGACAGTAGCCCGCCAGGCACAAGACCCGCCTGGTAGGAGGATCTTCCACTTTCGTTGGAGGAACACCATACTTCGTTCCTCCATAAGTGTAAACAAAGAAACGTGAAAGAGTACATCGAAAAATCTTTATCTCTCTTCATGAAATCAGCCCACAAATGTACCTCTGCTGGGCATAGATCCCTAAACCCACTATAATGACCAGTCAGAGAAGATATTGTCATTAACATCACGCTTCGCAGACAGATTGGCGATATAATCAGCCCATCATTGTCTCATTGCCGTGTACGGGACTCTTCCCAGAATAAGAAAAAAGGCTTAAGGCTGATTTACACGAGGATAGTTTCTCGAAGCGAGTCTTGTTCTCTTTGTTTTTCTCTACTATGAGCAGAGATAGCATGAGACTCGCTTCGAGAAACTTCTTCTTCTTCCTGCCCTTATCCTACAGTAGGTGGGGTCGGCACAACATGTACTTCATAAATCCATGTTGTTAGAGGTTATGGCTTATTGTTTTATGACCGGCCGCCTGCCAGACATCAACCCTCTTTGGGAATACTCGTTGTATAATAATAAATAATAGTCGTTTTTCGCTTCGAGAAACTATCTCTGTGTAAATGAACCTCTAGTCTAGACTACACACACACCAAGCAGAACAATTTTTTTTGATAATTTGCATGTTTTCACATAATGTTTTTTTTTCACCGTTAACACAAGTGATAGTCAAATTTTGAACCGCACATAAATTCGCAAGGTTAAACGTGCCTGCAAACCCTCCTGCATGGAAGGCTAGCGTTCTACCGCTAGGCTATCACTGGCTTTCTTAGTATGACTTTATGTAGTACATAGGTTATACTTTTATGGTTTTTATAAGCAGAAAGGACGCAGCAGACAATCCTCTTGTCAAACCTCGGAAAGAGGGCATTAACAAGGCGTAGGATAAGTTATGTTTTATAACACCTTCTTCTTCTTCCTGCCCTTATCCCACACTAGGTGGGGTCGGCACAACATGTATTTCATAAATCCATGTTGTTAGAGGTTTTGGCTCATTGTTTTATGACCGGCCACCTGCCTGACATCAACCCTACTTGGAAACACTCGTTGCGCCGTCGCCCGGGTGACCTAATGTGCTTGCTGATATTGTGCACTGGGTCCCAAAATGATATGCTTGTCAATCTTATTGCCGACAACTAAGCAGACTGTGTTCTTCTTGGTGGAGTATACTTGCAGTTCCTCGACTCACTCATTCAGTTTTGCTGAATGAGTGAGTTGAGGAATCAGTTCATTTTGTGCTCTTTTTTATAACACCAACAGGACCAGTTTGCATAAGTCACACTAGTTAAATTAAAACTTACAGTTAGGCCTAAATAAGTGAAAGTTCATAATAACAGAACACACTGAGAACTTCCAGACTAATAGTATATATATCTGTTACCATAGAAGTAATACCATGTCACTTGTTGGAATTAGAGAAGAAGTCGTTTGTTTTCTTTTTTTAATAAACTTTGCTCTACACTAGGATTTCTCCTGTATCGCGGGTGCGCTTACAGACACAAATCTTCACACGCACAAACACCCAGACCCGAAACAACTATCTGTAGGCCATACAAATATTTGTTCCGTGTGGGAATCGAACCCATGACCCGTAGCGCACAAGCCGATCGCTTAGCCACTGCACCAAACCTGTCGTCAAACACATCAATCTATTCTAGGCGGAATTGGACGATCATTTTTCGTTCATTTTGCTTTCATTTGAACTCTTTCTATCGGAATGAAACGCCTGAACACAAAATTAAAGAAAAGTGATCGTGAAATGAAACATAAATTGACAATGGTGTCGATTCTGTTGCGCACTTTGACAGGACTAAATTAAACCTAGGATGCTTCTCTATGTTTCAATAGAAAAAGAAAGTGACAGTTGCGTTTAGTCTAGTTTAGTGCTGTAAAATATGTGCTACAGAATCGACATCATTGACTCAAATGAATGTTCTCTTAGGTGAATTAAAAATGAACCGTCTAATTCCGCCTTTACTCGTATAGGCCAGCTTTGTCACACTAGGCTTTTCTAGAAGATTTTACTATACTGCCAGCGATAGACTGTGAATAACTCAACAAACCATTTTGAGAATACACAATTGACAGGTGTATTCTTTCCCTCCAAAAAATGAACAAGCAACTTCATAGCCAACAGAGGTGAAAATAAACATTCGATTATAAAACTATTTACATACACAAGCAAACAAATTATTATACAAAGGAAACAGTCAAAACGAAGTATCGATGTCAGAGGCAATCAGCGGGTTTTTGTCGATGGACACAGCTGTAACTAGCTGTCAAGATGAGCAATACAAACTACACTATACAAAGTAAAAATATAATAAGACACTCGTATTTGTCAGTATGTTTGAGTCTGAGGTAGTCTCCTAAACTACTGGACAGAATTTTATTTCAATGGTATAAAGTATAAACCGTGAAATACAGTACTTTCGATTGGTAGGGCACGAAATATTTCCAAAAAATACCAAAATTAAAATCGACTTCAACTTGAACTTGTATCATCGCGTGAACATCTACGTCTTTTAAACATTATTTAGAAAAAAAATTGGAACGAATTGTCAGGGACTACTATTTAGATTGCACAACTTATATCAAAATTAACAGATTTTGACAGGGTTTTTACCTAATTACACAAAAACTAAATATTATTAATTATCTAAAACATCATTATGAAATAATTATCGGATACGTACAATAGTAATCTAATCATTGAGATAACTGGTTACGTAGGCATCGGTTAAAAGTCCATGTCATTGTTTTATCAGTCGGTATACCTGAGATATACCTAAATGTTATCCCTATTTTGGTTTTCCCTAAATGGGTAAGTAGGTATCATAATAGTCTGTTGATTAAATTAATGTGTTTAGTCACGTATCTTTTTAACCGACTTCTAAAAAAGGAGGAGATTTTGACTTTTTTTTGTTTTGTTTTTTCCGCGATATCTTTGCTAATTGTTGACCGATTTTAGTGGTTCTTTTTTGTTTGAAAGAGTATTCTTTCGAGGTAGTCCCGTTTAAATTTGGTGAAGATCTGATGAGGAACTTCGGAGATAGACAATGGAGTTCCTCAATGATGAACAGTACAGATAATGTGATTGAGTTACGAGCTGCGTCTTTAGTAAGTCCAACCATGTTTTAATTAAGGCCACTAAAAAGAAAAAAAAGAAAAAAAAATTAACAAAAATAAAACCAACTTCAAAAAAACGATAAAAAAAGAATAAAATAATTACCATATTATAAAATCAGCAGTTTCAGAAGTCGGTCCCTTCAATCTGGTTCAGCGTGGATTAGCACTGACGTCTAAAACTGTTATTTTTTTAAATGGTAATTATTTTATTCTTTTTTTTGAAGTTGGTTTTATTTTTGTTAAAAAGTTTTTTATTTTTAAACTAAAGCACCAGATTCACTAGCACGTTTTATTGCACAAGTTGACTTCTGCAGCCGACTTTCAAACTGTTATATACTCGCAGCCAGTCGACTTATGCAAGTTTTACGAACTAAACGAGTATCTACTTGCTGCAATAACATGAGCAATAAAACTTGCTAGCGGATTTGGTTATTATAACAGACAGTAACTGCCTCGTTGGTCTTGTGGTGGCAAGCACGACTGCTGATCGTGAGGTCATGGGTGTTATAGATTGTAGTCAGTTACAAGTGTAACCTACTCTTTAATGTGAGATTGTGTTATCTGTGGAAAGGATATTGGTCGACCACTTTTCCGGGAGTCAGGCTAGGAGTAAGAGCTTAATAACTAATCGTCTAATTGATAAGTACATTGATTAATAAACTACTAGTCCAATGACTGCCTTGTTATTTAACAATGGGTTCGATTCCCAAGTCGGGCAAAGTGTTATTAGGTTTTTCCGTGTGGAATTCCTCAGTTGCAGCCCGGAGTTTGGATTTGTGCCCGGTTGATGGCAAAGGCTCGCCCCCTATTACATGGGACTTAAAAATAACGGCGTAATGAGGTTGTTACCTACTATACACCTCTGCCCAACCCTTCGGGGAATAAAGGCGTGATGTTATGTTGATAGTCTGTACATACTCGAGAGTATAGTCGTGAGGATAGTCTGTACATACTCTATTTACGCGTAAACATTACAGGATATAAAGCAAAAAAAAAAAACTATTTCAACCATTTTAAGAATTGCTGTCTTTCAGTTAATTACCGCATATCTCAGTTAGTTTAAGTAGATAGGTTATAACAAAACTAAACATTTGGGAAACTGGAATCTCGTTTAAGCAATGTTTAAGATTTGTTGATTGTTGCGAAACATATCTTTTCCTGAGTTCTACATGAGCGAAGCCATGAGCAAAAGCTTGTTTAATCTAAAGTTTAAAAACCGTGTACTTGCAGACACCTACCACTGTTGAAATAATTAGCTGATGTCATTGCCGTGCGACGTGATTCATTATTTTGAAGTTGTCGACTTTGCTGATATACATATCTTTCATTGGCCTCGTTGGTCTAGTGGTAGCAAGCGCGACTGCTGATCGTGAGGTCGTGGGTTCGATCCCCAAGTCGGGCAAATGTTATTGGATTTTTCCGTGTGGAATTCCTTAGTAGCAGCCCGGAGTTTGGATTTGTGATGGCAATAGGTTCGCACCCTATTACAATAGGACTTACACTAACGGCGAAATGAGGGTGTTAGTATACACCTCTTCACAACCCTTCGGGGAATACAGGCGTGATGTTATGTTAAAATCTTTCTTTTATAGTGATCAAAAAATCTTTCAGCTACTATACCTTCTCGTAATATTAACTGAAAATATAGGAATTGGAATAAATTCATATATTATTAAAATTATTTAATAATTCTAACAGTAGAGAAGTGTGTTGGGGAGTTTGTTGCGCCCGCGCCGTTTCTTCTTCCCAGCAAAAGCACTAAAAAGTGGTGAAGGGTGGGCGAATAAAATGATGGCTGCTGTCCACAGACATAGAATGAAGTAAAGTGCTGTGTTTTGTTTGTAGTTGAAGTTCAAAAAGTATGTACTAATTTTCAACGAATATTTTTCTTTGTAATGGTAAATTTTGTTGTACCTACCACTTCTTTCGTTTTTTTTTGTTTTTTTATTCTAATGACTTATTATTATTTTATTATGTTTAGATTTAAATTAATGCTATTCTCTTACAATAAATTTGCATGCTTACAATATTAATTAAATATCGTCAAATTTTAATACCTACTCATTGTTCTGGCAGTATTGTCTCAATCCGACATGTTAGGTACTTTATGTAAATATAAAGTAAATAAATATTTATTACATAATATACATATTGTATGTAATTGTTTGCAGACACGTGTAACATGTTTTCGATAATGTCGCAATCCGTGCAAATTTTTTTTCAACAATATTCACAATTTCAAGGTTTATGAAACCGTATTTATTATTTCGTCTTTCACAAAAATAACTCCTTTCTTAATAACATAACATAACATCACGCCTTTATTCCTCGAAGGGTTGGGCAGAGGTGTATAGTAACACCCTCATTTCGCTGTTATGTTTAAGTCCCATGTAATAGAGGGCGAGCCTATTGCCATCAACCGGGCACAAGTCCAAACTCCATGCAATTACTGAGGAATTCCATCAGAAAAACCCAATAACACTTTGCCCGACAAGGGGATCGAACTCAGGACCTTATGATCTTATGACCTTATGATCAGCAATCGCGCTTGCCACCACTAGACCAATGAGGCAATTAATATGTTCCTTTCTTAATATTTTCCAAAATGGTTTATGAAAATAAATAATTTATACCTGAAACAACAATGATTACAATTAAAATCAGATTTTGCGTCATTTCAGTAACACGTTGTACAGCTATCTATGTACATTACTTTATTTCGTAATTTTATACGATACTAGCTGTGTCCTCACGGCTCCGCCCGTAGCCTATGTTACTCGGTGATAATGTAGCTTTCTAACAGCAAAAGAATTTTTGAAATCGTTCCAGTAGTTTTATGTTTATTCGTTATATACAAAAATAAAAATGTTTTCTCTTTAAAATATTAGTCTAGATGGGTAGACTGTCAGTTCATACTATATGAAGACACCTAAATCGCTGATTTGGTAAACAGTGATAATAAGCATATCTTATCACCTCGATCCGGAACTGATACAGTTACTGTTGTCATCAAAACATTATTAATTTGATATTGTATCATAGTACATATCTTTCATAGTGTCAAGGATCGACAAATATTTTCGTATAAATTGATAATATCTATCTCTTTGATATCTTTTCCTGCTAACTTTACGCTTTGCACGCGATTCTGTCCACGTTGAGTTGGACAATAATTGCCCACCAGCAAGTTGTATTGTGATCTTCTTCTTTTCGTGTGGTTAGTAACTAAACTGGTGTCAGAGTTTATGCCGCCCATGGGCCTCTGACTTGGCTTCACATGCCGTCGAGAAATATATCTCTGGCATGTCGGTTTCTTAACGATGTTTTCCTTCACCGTTTTTAAGCAAGTGATAATTATACAATACGTACATGAATCCGAAAAGTCAGAGGTGCGTGCCTTGGGTTCGAACTCGAGATCTATGCCATAGCAGTCCGACGGTCACTCCACTATCACTGCTATTGTATTGTGGTACAAGATCATCTCAAATGCTAATAACAACATACAAACTCGAGCCCGTATTAACATAAAAATAACAGCTTTATCTTGAGAGATCCGCCTTAAGTGTAGTTCTAACATGACCTGAGATGTATTTAAAAAAAAAGTTGTCAAATGTAATTGTTTTCTACTCTATGGTAGCTGCTGTTGGTAAATAATAAATGATTTTTATTTCTGTGATCTGTTACAGACACTTTTACAAGTGTGACGTGTTATGCAATAATGTGTCAACCCACAAAAATATGAATTTTGTGTTAACGTCATCTGTCGTCGTCATACACTGTTATTGCCATAAACACCAATAGGTGTTTATGGCAATAACAGTGTATCTACGTTTACGGAGTGCTCCGAAATTCATAAAGTGTGGATGGGTGGCTTAACTTTTGTGAAATCTATAGAAAATAATATTTTAAACTTATGATGATGGAGCGAAGTGATATTCCAGGACGTCATCGTGTGTTCGCGTTTTGTTTTGATACAAACTCTTCAGCTTAGGTTTTTTATTTAAATATTACTTTCATGATACATAAACAAACGGTTGTCATTTTTTTTTGTTAATAATAGATAGCGATGACACACAGGCAACGTTAATTATTTACACCATAATTTAGTTAGTGTAATGCTGTATTGTATTAAGTTATCTGCAGCTGAGCTTATTACCAGATAGCATAGATAATGCTGTCATGATCATCATGACAGCATTATCTATGCTATCAGCATTAAGTCCGTTTTGGTTCACTGCGTTTGACTTTGGATCAGTACGCTGCAGTGTATGGTGACATGCCAATATCACCACGGTTTTCATACATATTGGGGATGGCAGTTTGTTCACAAACAGAAGGACAGTGATGCCCATCCTCTTGACAAACCCACGGCAGGAGGGGTGGCTATTTCGTTACCTAAAGTACATAAATATAACGTATCGGCACGGACCTCTTCTCAGAATGAGAAGGGTTTAAGGCCTGTCCACCATGCTGACCTAGTGTGGGTTGGCGGTCTACACACACTATCGAGAACTTTATGGAGCCCTCTCAGGTGTGCAGGATTCCTCACGATGTTTTCCTTCACCGTAAACGCAAGTGATAATTCTAATTCTGATCCGCACATGATGATTTCAAAATGCGGGCCAGGGTTGAATTCAGAAGAAGAAGAAGGAAGCGTTCAATCGTGTATCGCGTGTTTGACGACACACTTGAAGCAGTGACTGAGCGATCGGCTTCTGCGCTACGGGTCGTGGGTTCAACTCCCGCACGGAACAAATATTTGTGCTTGTGAAGATTTTTGTCTGTAAACGCACCCACGTTACAGGAGAAATCATAATGTGGGGTAATGTTTTTATATTAAAAATAAAACGCTAGGCTCTCATTGCCTTTTTTTGCATACAATACATATTATTATATAAACTTGGTAATAAGTTATGTATGTAAAGAGTTTTTCCAACATAAATGTTTAAACATACAAGACTGACGTAGAGTAAATACGAATATTAAAATGTTATGTGTTTGTTTAACAGAATATATGTTGGTAACTATAACATACTTAAAACTACGCAACTTCTGAATAATTATTTTCTAAACAATCTTTCTAAAGAATTCGTATTTTATGTAAACGACTAGATTATAGTAGGCAGTAGGAATAATGTCTATTTTTCTAAACGTCTAATACATACAGTATTCTTAGTAAATGGCGTTTATGTGGTCAAATGGCAAAATATTGAATATTCGTAATCGCTGTCGTTTACGTAAATGACTGGCTGTCTTGCTGAAAATCGTTCAGTAGTCAGAGGCGGACTGAATATAATAACAGTATGAGGCTACCTATAGGTACCTACACAGAAACACGGCTTTCATATACATATAGTTAGAGCAATCTTTTATTTAGAAATTTGATAACATGATACCTAATAGGTATATTTTATCCGCCTACAAGAATAACAAAATCTTTAAAATATTCCAGACATGCCATTTTTTAAATAACAGACATCAAATATAAAACTTAATGTAATTTTTTTTTGACAAAAACTGTATAATGTCGTATTTATAGCTTAAAATACGAGACACATTTTTTTTGATAAGGGAAAGTAAGTAATTTTACATAACATCACGCCTGTGTTACCCGAAGGGTTGTGCAGAGGTGTATAGTAACACCTTCATTTCGTCGTTATGTTTAAGTTCCATGGAAAGGGGGCGAGTCTATTGTCACTAACCGGCACAAATCTTAACTCCGGGTTGCTACTGAGGAACTCCACACGGAAAAACCAAATAACACTTTGCCCAACCTGGGGATCGAACCCAGGACCTTACGATTAGCAGTCGTGCTTGCCACCACTAGACCAACGAGGCAGTTAGATAAATAATGTTAATTAAGGTAGATTTTTGTAGGTGTGTAATTTTACACACGACAGAATAGTGTGTCGCTTAAAATTATGATTATTAACGAGGATGTAACTCTATATAATTATTACTTTGTACTGTGTTAACTATACTTATAAAAAGAAAGTTATAAAAAGTGTCGTCAAGTTGTTCTCAGAAGCGTGCTGGCCAGTGATGGATGATTAACGATGGCTTCCTACTGACAGCAGTCACAGTGTCTGTGGCGTGGCGTGTGTTTGTGTTGGCCGGCCATGGCGGATTGTATTGAAATACAGGTACGGAACTGTTAAGTTGTGTGTGGCACGAGGCATGAGCGACAGCGGTGAAGTTATTTGAGGGGTACTTTTGTAGATGATTTATTTTCACCGTTTCTTAGGATATCATTGCATGTCTTGGACAGCTTACTTCTCACATACCAAAATAAGGCTTAGTAGCAGTGAGCTGCAATAGCCGTTTACTTCCCCGTCCCTACTCACTAGACAATTACACGTTCCACATATCACAACCAACCAAACTACAGACATCTGTACGGATTAGTACACTAGTTTCGGACTCAAACGGAGCCTTTTATCATGAGCTGAACAGTCGAAAAAATCAAGTAAATAAATATGAATGCCTCACGAAAGTAGTAATACAAAACATCTTTACATAGTATAAAACAAAGTCGCTTCCGCGTGTCTGTACGCTTAGATCTTTTAGACTACGCAATAGATTTTAATGCAGTTTTCAGCAATAGATATAGTGATTCAAGAGGAAAGTTTATATGCCCCACATTAGTATCTACATTGCACCCGTGCGAAGCCGGGGCGGGTCGCTAGTGTCTTATAATTTCAGATTCTAGCTCCTGAATGACAACAAAATTATTATGAAGGTACACTAGCAGTACAATGAAAACTGAAACATTTTTTCAGCTCCTGAAACAACCATTTATGTTCCATACTTTCACAGGCAAACATTAAAACTGTTCTGTTCAAAAAAATATTGTACTTCAAACTCGAAAGTGACTTTCTTACGCTGATTTTTAATAAAACTAAATAGAAATCATGAATGAACCCGCTCCACCTCTCAACTTGTACCACAACCTACCAAATGATAGATGTCCGGACGACGTTAGCACATTGCAAATTTCTATTGTGGCTGCTGTTCTGTTGTAAGTAGCGGTACGTAGACATGTGTCTGACACCTTTGTTGCAGTACACTTATGTCACGGTTTCACATGAGGTAGCCATACAGACCGCCCAGTATATGCTGGCATGCGGCGAAATAGCGAACTAAGTTTTAAAACCTTTTAAAATGGATTAATTTCTAAACGTTTATTTATAAGTACTTCTTCTTTTCGTGTCGTTAGTGACTAACCTGGTGTCAGACTTTATGCCGCCCATGGGCTTCTGACTCGGCATCACATGCCGTCGAGAAATATCTCTCAGGCATGCCGATTTTGTCACGATGTTTTCCTTCACCGTTTTTAAGCAAGTGAAAATTATATAATACGCGCATGAATCCGAAAAGTCAGAGGTGCGTGCCTTGGATTCGAACTCTAGACCTATGACTTGGCAGTCCGACGGTCACACCACTAGGCTATCACTGCTATAAGTACTGTGTCGGTAACAAGAATCTTGTACGTGTTTCTGTAATAATGATACATGTTGCGTTAAATAAATATTGCTATCAGTTTTTGATGTCAAAAGCTCTGACTTCTCATCGAGAGGTCCTGGGTTCGATCCCCAGGTCGGGCAAAGTGTTATCTCACAATCAGCAGTCGTGCTTATCACCACTAGACCAACGGGGCAGTTAATATGATGATTATAGAATACAATATCTGTTTATAAGAAATGTATTCTTTATTGTCCGACCTTAGTCAACATTATCTTATTCGAACTTTGGTACGTAACCTTTGATATTTAATTTACGTATTTAACAAAGATGTATTAATTATCAAACTTGTTTTATTTGACATCTTGTTTTTAGACAAAATCGGATTGCATAATTAGGTAAGTGTTTATTTTCTATTGTTTTGTTGGATTTTGCCAATAAGTGATAAATATTTAATAATAAAGCAAAACAGATTGTGCGGCAATGTCGTGAGGTTAAAAATAGGCGGTATTTGTCCTCTTGGGTATTATTAGTGGCGGGTAAATGATTAGTACACCCTCGTTTCGCCAGTTATGTTTAAGTCCCATGTAATAGCGGGCGAGCCTATTGCCATTAATCGGGCACAAATCCAGACTCCGAACTACTACTGAGAAATTCCTAATGGAAAAACGCAATAACACTTTGCCCGACCTGGGGATCGAACCCAGGACCTCATGTTTAGCAGATGTGCTTCCGACCACTAGAGCAACAATGCACTTGTTGACGGCACACAAATAATTCATATTAATCTTAGGATATCGGTGTACCATAATAATAAGGGTTTCAAAGGTTAGATAGTAGTCGGTCCATGTAAACTACAGTTCTCGCACTGGGTAGTCTGTAGTCTGGAAGCCGACCTCAATGTAGTAGTACCTACAGCGCCTTGTAAAAAAGTTCGTCTGGCCACAGTCTTATATAATACTAGCGACTCGCCCCGGCTTCACACGGGTGCAATTTAGATACTAATGTGGGGCATATAAACCTTCCTCTTGAATCACTCTATCTATTGCTGAAAACTGCATTAAAATCCGTTGCGTAGTTTAAAAGATCTAAGCGTACAGACAGCGGGAGCGACTTTGTTTTATACTAAGTAAAGATGTATTTATTTATACTGTGGTCCGGGTAACAGACTACCACTGCCTATTCCTGCCGCTAAACAGCACTCCTGTGTTCCGGTGTTATGGGTGCTGGTGAAATTAGATGTATTTGAGACTTTCCAACTTTTTCTCTAAGGTTGGCAACGCATCAGTAATCCTGGTGGTGTTGGTAAGTGCATAGATACTGAAGGTGGCGGTATCCACACTACATTAGGCGGGCCGTCGGCATATTTGCCAACCTATTACATTAAAATAAGTTGGAAAATGGCCGACAATGGTGTCGATTCTGTAGCGCACTTTGACAGGACTAAACTAAACTAAGGGCTTTTGTCTCTTTCTGTTTCAATAGAAAAATAAAGTGACAGTTGCGTTTAGTCTAGTTTAGTACCGTCAAAGTGAGCAACAGAGTCGTCACCATTGACACTTGTTCACAGACAATAATATTATAGTGAGATAAAAATGTAATTAACAAGTGTAGGTGAGACCCTCTTACAACAGTCAACTTGTTGATTCCTAGTTACAAATTATACTACTACTTAATATTTCTTCATTCGGTGATTCCATAATGTCGTATTAAAAGAACCTATTATGTCTAAGAATTCCCCAAAGATTATGATCACAGACTGGGCAATCGACAGTTGTCCCTAGAGACCGATCACTTTTTACCTACAAGCTGATGTGTATCTTCGAGGTAGGTATCACAGTGTAGTTTGTTACGGTTGTCGTGAATTAGGAAGATTGAATGATTAATGTTATATTGATGGATATGTGCGATATGTTTACGTATTTTCTTTATAATATTGGTAAGAAATAGATTAAGCAGTACATAGGTTTTGTTTTTCGTCGTTCATAGATATAAATGTGTATAAATTCATGGTGTGGCTTTTCTGCTACAACATACAGACCCTTGATTCAGAAGGATTCCCTAATGGCCGCTTCCTATAATTTACGTAGCGTTATTGGTTAAAATTTGGATTCTTGTATCTTTACCCATAATGAAGCAAAGCTCTCCAATATGGAAGTACTGATCCCAGGTAGAATTAGCTTACGAGTCTATTTATATGCCCAGTTTGGCAATGAAAAATGTTACTATTGGTAAGTAAAACGATCCGTTTTTGTTTATAAGTCAGTTGTCGTACGATTCGGTTAGTTATCTCTTTTTCTCTCGTTACGAGAATTGTAGACAAACGAGATAACAAACCGAATCAGTCGACAACTGCTAATCGAAAAAGATCTGAATCGGGGGGCAGATTCGTCATTTTAGAAAAAATCCCAAATGCGTCATCAATGCAACATTAATCATTCACCGTTGCTCCTTCAAGACAACCGTAACAAAACTACATTATAAGTCTGACCACCCTGAAGATACGTTACCTTGAAGGTAAAGACCGATCGGCCCCTAGGGACACGTGTCGATTGACCATTCTTTCCCTATATTATGTTACTCTATGGGGAAGCGCGTGGTTAGTTCATTACGGTATTTAACAGGTATTCCACAAATAGTTTTAAACTTTCGCGATTCGTACACATTATAAATATACTGACTCTGGGCTTAACGCGTAGAATATTTTAAAAGTATACAGGGTGTAAACGAAATCATGTAATTCCTTCAAACCTCGTGATGTATTGCTGACATAGATTAACCCTGAAAGGGATACTTTTTGATATAATAAAAAGAAACACAAGAGGTTTGAAGGATTTACATGATTTCGTTTACGCCCTGTATAGTTTATACCTTTACGTTTGGTGGCGTAATTTCGGCATAGTGTGGCGCTACATCTATCTAGTTTTGTATAGCAAGAGGTCACACACTGCGAGTTAATGAGGGTCAAATATTTTTGTCACTGCACTAAAATGAAACGACGCAACTTTTGTGTACGAAGCTCGGACCAATAATCTTATGGACGGAGCCTTCGACTAAATAGACGTGTATATTTCTTGTTAGTGTGCAGTTCCAGTTGTGTTAGTGTGCGAGACTAGGGAAGTGCCGATGCTTCAAAGAATATCGATAGTATCTGTTATAAGTATCTACATCGATTAATAAGTTACTGTATTTAAATGTAACTTTTAATATTACCTAATAACCCTAATTAATATTACTTAATATACTTTCGTCATTTTTTTTCCTGCGATCATTCCTAAGAATCCATGATGTTATAAATGTAAAAGTGTTATTTGGTTTATCCTTCTTTCACGCAGCAACAGATCAATGTATTTTTTTACTTACGAGATAGTGTATGGGCAAACAGTGATTATTTCGTCATTCACGATGTCCACATGGCATTGTACTTCACGTTTTTTACAAGTATGCATACAAACATCATTACATCGCACGTTTTTAATATTTTGGAATGTATTCATATCAACAGCGTGATGTTGTAGTATAAATCTAGCCTTATACAAAGCCTACGGGCGGTTTGAATAACTCTGATACCAGGTTGGTTAAAAACCACTTGATACGAAGAAGAATAGGTAATTGACTTTATCGATAAAGTAAGTTGTTTGATTATGTTACGTACATAACTACAAAATGTCGCGTAAAATAATGCATTAATTAATATTAAATAATGCAATGAAGCGTGGATTTTTATCAATATGATATGACAATCTTAATCATAGTAAGTAAACCTTTAAGGTTTACCAATTTCATAAATAAAAATCTCAGTAATTAACGATAAAATTGTTGTCAAACACTTACGTGTGGAATGATAGTTCTGGATCTTTTACTCCTCCTTTCGTTGTGCTCGATGAACAAAACACAGCAGCACACGACATGTTTTCACTTTTTTAGGTTAATCTTTAGCCAAGCCACTGAGATACCTATAATAATATTTCACATAAATACTACACCAAACCGCAATGTTATACTTTAACTCGTACTTAAGCTCCATAAAATAGACAGAAATAAGAATACCTCTTTTAACACATAGTTACAAAGGCGGCAACAAGCTAAAACACAGATTAATGATATATGTCTACGAGCTAAAACTTCGTCCGACGAAAAGACAAAAAGAATGTCTTAATTCTATCATTTGTGACAATTGTGGGTAGAACTGAAAAAAATAAGGGAAAGAGTAGGTAGGTATAGTTGTCATATTAGGCAATATACGCAGGAAAATATTGTTAGACCATACAGCCAAGTCATTATGTATATTTTTTTTTGTATTATTTTTATAGCATTGTTAATGAAATCCAGCATTTCATTGCTATAAAAATAATACAAAAAAAGCAGAATTCATTGTTTCTGGTAAGAAATCTAAAAAAAACATTTCAAACAAGGAGGTCTTATGAGGTGGCCTTAATACATTTTTAGAGTCTTCCTCTTAGCCTTTTCCCAATTATCTTGGGGTCAGCTTCCAGTCTAACCAGATGCGGCTGAATACCAGTATTTTACACGGAGCGACTGCCATCAGACCTCCGCAACCCAGTAACTGGGCAATGCCGATATCCTAAGGTTAAACCGTTTGTCAGACTTTCGGGCTTCTGACTACCCGTAACGACTGTCATAGGTATTCGTATGACACCCGGGACCGACGGCTTAACGTGCTCTCCGAGGCACGGAGGGGTCTCGATGTGTAACAAATGGTCACCCATCCACGAACTGACCGCGGCAAGCGCAGCTTAACCTCGCAAATCGTACGATCGGCGCGGTGGCCTTAATACATACTACTATAAAATTCTCAATGGCTCTCCCTGTGTAAGCGATTATTTCAATTTATGCCACACAATGTTCGCTATCCACATCCCAATTATAATTAATGAGTATTACTGATAGCCTGAAGTTAGACCAGTTATCAAAATCAGAGGTACCGTCATATTTTTCTTTAATCAAGAATTGTTTTTCGTAGTTATGTATTTTAATTTTCCACTAGCTGCCCGGACAGACTTCGTTCTGTCAAAAGTTATTGGCCTGTAGTGGGAAAAGAAAAGTGTTGTTTTTACTATTTTCCACGCAATTTTTGTTTTTTCTCTCCATAAGAACCTTCCTTGTGCCTTAAGGAATATATAAAAAAATAGCCGTATTGGTCGAGCCGTTCTCAAGTTTTGCGCTTAGCAACACATTTGGCAATTCATTTTTATTTATACAGTTTATTATTTATATAGATAATGTATTATTATATATCTCTAATATTCTAATTATCTCTAATTTTTAAATTAGCGGCCTGGAAATAGTATTCGGAAGTAGAGCTGGTGTATGTCATCGGAATTTCATACATAAGTCAACACAATTTTCTTTTTAATTTATCACATGAGCATCTCTAAACGACACTTAAAGGAAGCTCTCTACTGAGAACTATTTATCGATACGTGTCTTAGTGGCCAGTTAGATAAAAACCTACTGTGTGGAGTGGCATTGTTATTATATGAAGATTAATCTTTTTAATTCCATGTGGGATTTACCAAAATATTGCCCATTCATATCTTTTGGAAAAGCCCAATTGAATTATTTAATAATCTGTTACGGATAAGTCAGACTTAAAGTACGTGAGGGTTCTTACATTATTGGTTTTCTGAAGTTTAAATATATAATACATATTTTTTAAATACTTCTGCATTTAAAAAATACAAATGTTATAATCTATACTAATATTATAAAGCTGAAGACTGTTTGTTTGTTTGAACGCGCTAATCTCAGGAACTACTTACTGGTTGGAATTGAAAAAATGTTTTTGTGTTGGATAGTCCATTTATCGAGAAAGGTTATAGGCTATATAACATCACGCTACAATCAAAAGGAGCTGAGCATAATTTGGTTATAATGGAATGTGATTTAAACATTTTTTTAATTTCAGGTGGTCTTTTATTTAATTTGATTTTTTTAGTTTATTCATATTTATGCTGTGTATATCAGACCGTTAGAACCAATGGGAGCTAATTTGAAGCTGAAACAGGCAGCATTGCTTTAAATGTAAAGGTTTCTTATCTTTTTGGTACAAAAGAGCGGAGTGCCTAAAGAACAACCTAGTGGCGCCGTCTGGTGGATTTTCAACCTCAAATTTGCTTGACAATGGGGTAGGCAACTGTGGAACTAATGGCGCCACTTTCGATTGTACCTATGCCATCTTATTGGTTGCAATGTGTTTGAAATTATTGCTAATATGAACATGATGGTTCTGATTGGGTCAAATAACTAAGTATGGAGGTGCTGCCATCTGCTTTCGTTTTGCGTTGCCTTCCCCATTAATTCAGTAATTTTATATTATTATAGGCTCTTTTGTGGGTATGACCTACGATGTTTAGTAATAAAGATATCTTAATTAGATTAAAACAAGTTGTCAACAACGTGTTTTATTTTAGCTAGACATATGAAGCAATAACGAGTGACCTTAGGACACAGAACCCTAAAAAGTAATCTAACTGAGACGTAAGCCATCCTTATCAATGACAGTGATAGGTCTCAATGTGATTGGGGGAGCCTATCACCATTTATCGGCCTTAGTACAAAAGAACTAGTTCACCACATATTCTTGCTGACTGAAAGAACGGATTATAAAAGGACATTAATAAATACATTTTTATTTTTCTAAACTAGCAAAGAAAGAAAGAAACCTATTTATTTCGTTCAATAATAGGTACTTATCATGAGACTTAAATAAAATCAAATAATACAGTTTATAAAACAATAGCTGTGTCTTCACGACTCCGCCCGCGTAAGAAGTTTTATTTCAGTAATAAATATAGCCTATGTTACTCAGTGATAATGTAGCTTTCTAACAGCAAAAGATTTTTTGAAATCAGTCCAGTAGTTTTTAAGTTTATTCGTTACATACAAAATACAAATCTTTCCTCTTTATAATATTAGTATAGATTAATTTAAAATCAGTAGGAAGAAAATGTTGGGAATCAAAACGATTAAGATTCCCGCCCTTTCTAGTTTTTATGTATTTTTGCACAACGATCGAGAGTCATAACATAACATCACGCCTGTATATCCCGAAGGGTTGGTTAGAGGTGTATAGTAACACCCTCATTTCGCCGTTATGTTTACGTCCCATATAATAGGGGGCGAGCCAATCCCAGCGAGCAAATCCAAACTCCGGGCTGCTACTGAGAAATTCCACACGGAAAAACCCAATAACACTTTGCCCGACCTGGGGATTGAACCCAGGAACTCACGAACAGCAGTCAATTACCATATACATTACATAATAAACTAGCGACCCGCCCTGGCTTCGCACGGGTGCAATGTAGATACTACTACTAGACCAACAAGGCAGTTTGCAATCGAGGGTCAATGATGCCAAAATCAGGATTTCCAGCAGAGTCTTGAGTTCGTTCTGCATAGATTTTTCCCAAATATGTTGGGGTCAGCTTCCAGTCTAACCAGTTGCGGCTGAATACCAGTATTTTACGCAGCGCGACTGCTATCAGACCTCCGCGACCCAGTTACTGGGCAAATGTCGATATCCTAAGGTTAGACCGGTTGTCAGACTTTCGGGCTTCTGACTACCCGTAACGACTGTCATAGGTATACGTATGACACCCGGGACCGACTGTTTAACGTGCTCTCCGAGGCACGGAGGGGTCTCGATGTGTAACGAACGGTCATCCATCCACAGACTGACCGTGGCAAGTGCAGCTTAACCTCGCAAATCATATGATCCGCGTGGTTGGTAATTAGCCACGAGCCCCTCCCAGCAGAGTCTTGAGTATGAAGAGATATTTGTAGACAAACTTGATTCTGATGGATACCGTCATTCCATGACCACCATATTAGCTAATATTATTACAAATGACATCTAATCGATGTACCTAAAGATGCCGAAATCAATTAAAATGTTTTACAATAATATAATTACGTGACATCGTCTAATTGCCTTCTTGCGGTTGACAGCTATTTTTGGAGACCTAGATTTTTATAATTTGGCGATAATGTGTCATAAAAGGCTAGTAGATTAGACAGTGATGACGTGTCTTTAGTTAATAGCTAGCTAATTGAAACAACGAGCTAGTAAATGTCGAGAAGGGTAAAAAGGCACAGTCATGTTAAGGCCTTTATTAAACAAGGGGTTTTAAAGGCTCAAGAAGAATAAATTAAAGTTAGACTTGGCCGGGGGCACTGCACTGCACGGGACACAATGTATAATCAAAATAAAAAAGTTATGCTTGTACTAGTCACAACTTCTTTACTATTCTATACAGGCTGG
This sequence comes from Amphipyra berbera, assembly GCA_910594945.2. Taxonomy (NCBI): domain Eukaryota; kingdom Metazoa; phylum Arthropoda; class Insecta; order Lepidoptera; family Noctuidae; genus Amphipyra; species Amphipyra berbera. The sequence goes on from OU343126.1 coordinate 21,335,551, forward strand.
TCTAAATAGAGACGTCCAAAAGAAAAAACCGAATTCCTTCGAAAATACCCCATGTATGTTCCGCGATTCTTTATAGATTTCGAGATTCTTTTAAATATCCCACTTAAATTGTAATCCTTACTATCGATACTTTTATGAGTAACTAGCAGGAATATTAAGAAGTTTAATATTTTACGTATGAAAGTAATATTCAAGACGACCATGTCACAAACAAAAAATACTGAAAAAAAGCCACTAAAAAAAGATATCAATTTTTGAAGCCGGCAGAAAACTAAAAAATTAAAAATGTAAAAACACTGAAACTACAAAAAATCGCGGAACATACTTGGGGTATTTTCAAATATCCCTGGCTATGTGGAATTCAGATTTTTCTTTTGGACGTCACTATTTGCACCACCCTGTATTTTACTATTTGTTGTTCAAGCACAGGATATCTATATATATAAAAGAAGAAGCTGACTGACTGACTGATCTATCAACGCACAGCCTAAACGGCTGGGGTTAGAAACTTGAAATTTTGACAGTATGTTCATTTTGTGACGTAAACATCCACTAAGAAGGGATTTCTCGAAATTCAACCCCTAAGAGGGTGAAAAAAATTCATGCAGGCGAAGCTGCGGGCAAAAGCTAGTAAACAATAATATTTTAGGTGAATCTGAATTGTAATGGATTTAAAAAAAAAGACCCAGTATCAAAATAATTCTGCCTGACAGACGGACGAATAACGTTGCCATAGCAATATGGTTCCATTCGGACTCTTTGGGTACGGAACCCTCAAAGCACAAGCAGTGGTGATCATTTTACCAATGCAACAAATCACATTAATCAACAATTTGTAGGTAAGTACTACTGTTTTAGAATGGAGTTAGTTAGCGCCTAGTTAATAATAGTTTAATGGCAAATTAATGGATATTTCTATGAAGCAAATCGTTTGTTTTGATCGTGCGGTACGACTATGTGATCACAGTCACGTACGCAAGCGCACCTGGTGACGGAGACAGGGAGGTGGCAGAAGTAGCAGTCGATCAATCACTGCTTGCAGAAGTAGTGATTGATCGACGAGCAGTGCTTGCAGGTGTATGCAGATACACCCATATTCTAAGACGTTCCTCCAAAACTTACTCGACTCGACTCCACCTCGACTCAGCCTTTCGGTAATCATAGTTAACAAAACGTCCTCGACTCGAGATTTTTCCTCAGTCGAGGTTAGGAATCATGTGTCAAACTCAAGGTGCCTCAGAACCTACCTTAAGGAAGGAAGTGTCAAAGTTCGTATGTAACAAAAATTAATTTTGAAGACTTTATCGAATATGCTTACGATAATCCTTACAACTATTTATCACGGCGTTATTTGCGCGATGCAGATAATTAAAATTATGATGTAATGACTTCTCGAGGAACCTCGAAGTTCACTCGAAATTGCGACTAAGAATACAATTTTGAAGGTGTTTTCGAGGCCGTCCTGAATCGAGTATGAGTCGAGTAAGTTTTGGAGGAACGTCTTAGAATATGGATGACAGTCTCTCTCGGCTCTTAGAGATCAATAAACACCTCCCGGAATTTGAAACACGCGCCGCAGCGGCCGATCGCAATGGCAGTACCGGCCAACGGATTTGGCTAGACAAATGGCGCTTACTCACCGCGTGTCTCTGGGGCGTCCCACAAAATTCACAATTACCGTAACATATAATAAAATATCACGCCTTGTATTCTCCGAAGGGTTCGGCAGAGGTGTATAGTACATAATGTTATGTGTAAGTGTAATAGGGGGTGAGCCTATTGCCATCAACCGGGCACAAATCTGAACTCCGGGCTGCTACTGAGGAATCCCACACGAAAAAACCCAATAACACTTTGCCCGACCTGGGGATCGGACCCAGGAACTCACGACCAGCAGTCAATTACCGTATACAATACATAATAAACTAGCGACCCGCCCTGGCTTCGCACGGGTGCAATGTAGATACTAATATGGGGCATAATAACCCTTCCTCTTGAATCACTCTATTGCTGAAAACTGCATTAAAATCCGTTGCGTAGTTTAAAAGATCTAAGCGTACAGACAGCGGGAGTGACTTTGTTTTATACTATGTAAAGAATATATACCTCTTCCACGAGTGATGATACATAAGTACCTCCTAGGCAGTCAGCTCCACTACCAATTACCAATCTTGCTGACTGGCTATTCTGTTCATCACAGCAGGGGCTTTTCTTGTATAGCCCGTGCCGACATGAGAGAGAGAGAGAGAAACCTAAAATAATCTGATATTCATCATCATCTTCCTGCCCTGGTCACAAGTTACTTGTGGTCGGCGCAATATGGTTTTCTCTTTCATTCTTCCCTGTCAGCCGTCTCATTATCATTTACTCCCTTATCTTTCATATCCTCCCTCACACAATCCATCCATCTTTTCTTTGGTCTCCCTCTCCTCCTCCACCCATCAACATTCATATTCATCACTCTTTTAGTCACATGTGTTTCATCCCTCCTCATCACATGCCCATACCAAGACAAACGATTTCCTTTCAACTTTTCTGTCACTGGTGCCACTTTCAACCCCCTCTAATATACTTATTTCTTACTTTATCCATTCGCGTCACTCCACACATCCATCTCAACATACTCATCTCCGCTACGTGTAATTCTTTCATCCGTCGTCTTCAGGGCCCAACACTCTGATCCGTACAGAACGATAGGTCTTATAATGGATTTGTAGATTTTGCCCTTCAGCTTGAGGGGCATCCGTTGGTCACAAGTTGTCCCTGTGACCTGTCGCCATTTCATCCAACCTGAGTTAATGCATAAATTAATAATCTGATATTACCGAGGTGTAATTCTTGCAGACATGAACTGCTGTCTATACGTCTGCGCAATGACTTAATTAATGGTAGGTAGTTCTAATTATTAATTAACGACATCTTAATTGGAATCAGTGTTGACAACGTCGGGGGAGGAAAACGCTTAACTCCCCAACTGCCAATGTTATGGCAATTCCGTTGTCCTTTTCCTACCACTAATTTGAGGGCTTTTTAATTAATTTTACTTGAAATTGATAGGATAACCAAGCTAGTGGCAATGGGCCGGCCATATTATCCGTAGAACCGATGACCGTTGGGCTAGACCACATATCGGCAAACGTAGTGTGGCACGCCCTTAGGGTAACTGGAGCGACGATCTTCGCAAGACGACTTGCAGTAGCTGGATAAGAGACGCTGAATTGCCTCTACGGTTGTCTATCCTATTAATCATTGGCAGTTCCACAAATGAGGCTCAACCCCAACTCCAAACCAGAAATGAGAAATCTATATATATACTAATATTATAAAGAGGAAAGATTTGTATTTTTGTATGTAACGAATAAACGTAAAAACTACTGGACTGATTTCAAAAATTCTTTTGCCGTTAGAAAGCTAAATTATCTCTGAGTAACATGGGCTATATTTATTACTGGAATAAACTTCTTACCCGGGCGAAGCCGTGAGGACACAGCTAGTTAATTATAATTTCGTGTCATTGTTGTGTCTAATTAACAACCGCGCAGATCATAAGATTTACGAGATTAAGCTACTCTTGCCAGTCTGTGGATGGGTGACCGTTCGTTACACATCGAGACCCCTCCGTGCTTCGGAGAGAGAGTTAAACTGTTGGTCCCAGGTGTCATACGACCTACGACAGTCGTTACGGATAGTCAGAAGCCCGAAAGTCTGACAACCGGTCTAACCTTAGGATATCGGCATTGCCCAGTAATTGGGTTGCGGAAGCCTGATGGCAGTCGCTCCGTGTAAAATACTGGTATTCAGCCGAATCTGGTTAGACTGGAAGCTGACCACAAACATAGTTGGGAAAAAAGCCTAGGAGGAATATTGTTGTGTCTTGTGTTAAAGTCACGGACCGCACAATTTTTTGTCCTTGTCTTTTAAACTAGAGAGGTACAATTTTTCACAAAATCTTCCAATGGTACAAGGTGCTAAATCCTGATACAAAACATTACAATCCTCTAGTTGGTCACGCCATTATAACGTTAACCCATGAGGCTGGTGTGTTACCATTATATAAATTCCCCTAAGTGACTTACCCCCCTATGAGATCAAAATGAGGCTGCCTCTTCTTACCTTCTCTGTTTACCGGACAAACTACTTACAGACTGAGTCATAAAGATCTTGACAATAAACAATAATATTGTGAAACATAAAGCAATATGGCCGCGCAAGCAGTTCTCAAGCCGCTGATGAGGATGTGTTCACTTATGCTCCAATTGTTGGCTAGCACTCCTTGTAGAACATCCTTCTAGCTAGTCGAGGCTGTGGTGCTCAAAGTTTCCGTGGCAGGCCAAGATTTATATTGGGCGATTTTATTTGTAATGTAGTTAAAAACTGTCTTTCTGTAATCCACTGCGAAACCTTAGCTTTCTATTGGGTCGTTACAATCAATGGTCGCCGTTTGCATGCAGATGAATCTTTTTCTTTCTTGTCGGCACAAGATATAAGTAAACCCAGTCACACACATGCGTGCAAACATTCGTAAATTGTGCGAATGTTTTCTGGTTTGTATGGAAAATGTTCGCATAGTCATTGCGAATGTCAGTCCCACACTTGTGGGGTCACGTATTCGTGCGAATGTGAGTGACCCACATAAGAGAATAGCCCATGCCGTGCTGAAAGTAGCTAGCCAGCAAAGTTGGTAGCTGCGCTGGCTGCCAGAGTGTAACGGATGTACTTAAGTGTCCGCTCGGGGAGGTTCATGCCTATAAGTCACGGATCACGGATTATTGTTATAAAGGGGACCTGAAATCTCTCAGTACCCCTTTACGACACCTACAGTAAGATATGGGGTGGGCCAGGTCTTTACTGGAGACGATATGGAAAACGTAGCGACACACAATGGTGTACTGAGGTTTTTTTTAAGTAAATGAACTATTATCAAACATCGCTATTTTTATTAATATTAGTTTAATTATGTATTTTTAAAGTAAATATACTTTTGTCTTTATTTTATTTCATTTGGGTGACTTACAGCTAACATAACATGATATTATTATAATAGTGGAGTAATTCACTATTTGATTTGAACACAATACACTAAAATGTTTTGAAAATTGAATACAGTTTTAAATCGAAGGTCGCGTATATCAATACACTTGTGTATTCAATATTATTTAGTTACAAAGACCACAGCATATTTTTTGTAGTATTATTTAGCAAATTCAAATCGTTAATGTTAATTATATCAATATTTATGAAGCCTTTCGACAGAATGTAAATACTGTTGCAATTAAATTCGTTTTTAGGTACCTACGCACATAAATTCGGGTTTTATTTTAATATTTTTACATAGGTGCCTGTACCTATCGAGCAAAAATATAAGTCGTATTCAATGTCAGCGCCGGCTATTTCACACGTGTAGATTTAATAAAGGCAATTTTGTAACTAAACTCGTTATCATTTTCGGCAAATACTTAGATGTTTTTTTTTTATGTTTTATTTATTTATAGGGGCTTTTACGCATAGCGTATTTCAAGTCCCATCATATCCTAAACAATTATTGTACTTTTACGAGATATGGGCCATGAATTTGAACAAACCCTTCGCATCTTCGCCATTTGGTTGAGATAGAATTGCATGGAAGATGCCTTCATCAGTTCTGTTCAAATTCAGTAGGTGATTTTAGCCAAGACCCACAGTGTTGTGAAAGATTGTTTTATAAAAAACTACGCAATGGATATAAAACCAAAACCTACATAAGATAATAATTTGTTATCACATTCACATTTTTAAGTTACGTCATATTTATGTTACACCAAAATCCATAATTTTAGTGTCATCGACATCCAGGAATAAACTATGGAATCTTTATCTAATGATTATGACAGAAATATAAAAGTTTTCTAATACGTACTCTGAATAAGTATGTCCATTTATACAACTTTGAGGTACACTGTACAATAAATATGAAGGTATGTGACAACAATTTGTGTTCACGTCTATGTGCGCCCGCGCACCGACCGGCCAACGTGTTAGAGGCTACACACATTTTGTGTAAGACATTTGGCGACACTCCCTGTAGAAACACTGCACTAATGTCTCCAAGAAGGCACCAGCGTCGTCGCCGTTGCAAGGGGACGGGCGTTTTAGTCACCATTTTTTTTTTTTTTTTTTTTTCTCACGTGGGGAAGTCCTCGTGGACTATCCCCCGTCTGGGGTAGACGGGGGGGTGTGTGCCAGACTCTTACTGGCTAAAACCCCACGGTGTCCCTCCTTCTGACCTAAGGCCGGGGTCACGGGATTCGCTGTTGCATGCACCGCGACCCCGGCAGATCTCGGTCCACCAGCTTCTTCTGGTGGACCTCTCCTGTGGTGGGGCAGTTGCTCCCCTGCCCCACATCCATCCGAGAGGCGCGCGCAGGACATGACGCGCCATCCTCTCTGGGCCCGTTACTGGTCGGGCGACGGGTTCCCCAACCCGCCGCCCGCAGGCCACTCACTAGGGTGGCCGGAGATCATCACGCGCCCTCCGGCGCCCGGTGCATCTAGCGCGAGAAGGGAGAGAAGAAGCGGCCTCCCTCTCCCTCTCCGCTACCTCCTTGGTCGCCATCACCCCCTCGCAAAAGGAGGCGATGGCTTCCCACGCAGTCTCGCTCCCGACCATGGACAGAACCACGGCCGGAAGCGAGCGTTTGAGTCACCTATGCCTGCATCCTCCAACCTGTAGTGACTACGGACTATTATCTAAACCTTTTTATCAGACAAAAACCCCATAACATGCATTTTAGTCTAAATTCTAAAGTTAATTTTAATAAATAGACTTTCCAGTCTAATTTTGATAGAAATTATGCCGTCTAAGATATCGGGAAATATAATGACATATAACATCACACCTGTATTCCCGGAAGGTTTAGGCAGAGGTTTATAGTAACACCCTCATTACGCCGTTATGTTTAAAGTCCCATGTAACAGGGGGCGAGCCTATTGCCATCAACTGAGGACAAATCCAAACTCCGGGCTGCTACTCAGGAATTCCACACGGAAAAACCCAATAACTCTTTGCCCGACCTGGGAATCAAACCCAGGACCTCACGGTCAGTAGTCACGACGAGGCATTAATATAATGATGAAGTGAAAATCAATGATGTTAATTACAGTTTTGACTGAATTTTCCCGGATAACTCTGCCAATACTTCCGTCTAAGTATAAGTAGTCTATAAGAGTTACATCAGTGTCTATGGTGCATTGTGGACAACACTTTGCTAATAAACGCCAACTAGTACAACGAGCTCGCGACGAACATCTGAGACGCTTATTTATACATAAGTCGCGCTGCAATCCTAGACCTCCTGTAACTGCCTCGTTTCTAGTGGTGGCAAACGCGACTGCTGATCATGAGGTCCTGGGTTCGATCCCCAGGTCGGGCAAAGTATTATTGGGTTTTTCCGTGTGAAATTCCTCAGTAGTTCCCAGGAGTTTGGATTTGTGCCCGGTTGATGGCAATACGCTTGGCCCCCTATTACATGGGACTTAAACACAACGGCGAATTGAGGGTGTTACTATACGAGTACACTTCTGTCCAACGCTTTGGGGAATACAGGCGTGATGTTATGTTATATAATCCTAGAAAAATATACATTACATCATTTGTACATGAACTTGAATAAATGCCGTGCTGCAATCCTTAATTAATTTAGGTACTTACCTTGTACTGCATGTTAAGCCCGATTTACACACTAATAAGTTACTCGTAAGTAGCGAGTTAACTTACCGATTGGCGGTGACGGACAATAAAGTAATAGAACACATTATGTAATTTCAACGCTGCCGCTGCACGGTAATTCTTCAAGAAATTATATTACAGCTTTATTTTGTAAAGGGTTTAAGAATATCTCTACTAGTACAGCAGATTTTTTTATCTACAATTAATTGAGGTTTATTATTGTATAGCAGATTTCTTAATGCGTCCCTAAGACGCGCAAGCTTTTAATAGCAACTACACACGATTTACTGAAAAAATTAAGGTTTGTTGGTGTTGCATGTTGGGGAAATTACTCCCAATGTTGTCACAACACAGCATTATGCTGAGTGATGACCCATTCACATGCGAATGCGACACATTTCTGTTTATTACTAATACCTACTATAAGGTTTGCTATACACGGTGCTTGTTAAGTATTTTTTAGGTAACTGTTACACCTTTTGGCATTATGTTAGTGAATGTGTCGATTTGCATGCTGAATAAATTGATTTTCTTTCTTTTCTTTCTTGAAATCGAATTTCAACACCAACCAACCTGCAATTTACATCTTCAATGACAAACTATTTGAAGATTACTTTCAAATACGTTAACGGTCACCAGTTTTCACCTCCAACAATGACGTACTAACTGAACACAAGAGAATCATATTTAACGAAACAATTACTACTTATAATGCAGCGAGAAGTCGCCGGTTACTGATTAACTGAAGATGATGGGCACAAAATATTGTAGAGAAGTTCTACTCCGAACCATCCGCGATAACAAACTCATGCGCAGGCACATTGCTAAAGGACCTACAGTCTGCAATGACACTGTCTCGTTTAAATGACATTTACTGCTATGTGGCCTTATTAATAACTGCTTTTTCCAAGGTCCGTTGTGCTTCTCAATTTTGCTCACCTAGGGCCGTTTTTGATAACACATTTCATTGGCTCTACTGTCTCAGCCTACACACGATTTGGCTGTCTAGCGAGAAAGCGTCCGTGCTTATCAGCAACGAGCCTTCTGTACCTTTTTATTTCGTGATGTGGTTGCGGGTCGCGACCGACGCACGCGCCGCTCAATCTAATTACCGCTGCTATGCGCGCGCGCACTTGATTAACGCGGGTTACTGGCTAGGGACGGGCTTGAGTCGATAGGTTAACGCTAAATTATGGCTGTTATTTTTAAAATCTTAGCTGAATCTATCATCCATCATGAGTACGCTAAGCTTGTGGATCCCGGTACTCATACAAAACTTATCTAGTCGGCACAAGAAGTGGAGATGGTAGCCGGCTAGGATAAACATTTGAGAAGGATAGTTGGCTGTGACTTTCTGTAATTTTTTCCTTTTCGTCTTTACACTGCCTCGTTGATCTAGTGGTGGCAAGCGTGACTGCTGATCGTGAAGTTCTCGGTTCGATTCCCATGTCGGGCAAAGTGTTATTTAGTTTTTCCGTGTAGAATACCTCAGTAGCAGCCGGGAGTTTGGATCTATGCCCGGTTGATGGCAATAGGCTCGCCCCCTATTACATGGGACTTAAACATAGCTGTGAAATGAGGGTGTTACCTCTGCCCAACCCTTCGGGAAATACAGACGTGATGTTATGTTTGATTTTTGTTTTTTCTTTGCACAAGCCTGAATTAAGTTGCTTCTAGTTAGATTACCCTAAGCAGCTTTTAACAAGTTCCACGGGAAAAGAAGAGGTATTGGATTTATTTGTGGACTGCCATGAATAGTCTGATACACACACTGTCTGCATTTTTCACAAACCCCCAACATCATGAACACACGTTAACCTGAAAAAATAGTATAATATTTTATATCGATATCCCACGCCACATCACTGCTCTCTGATTGAGCTTCACACATAACGAGGCTTGGCTTAACAAAGCGAATAATTTCCTCTTGTGAGCTCTTACTTACATACATCATACATACATTACACGGCAATCAACAGCTTGCTAAGAATTTGAGTAATTACATTTTTATTGTAATACATACGTAGGTAGATAGGTAGGTAGGTACTGGATAATAATTCTTATGAGTTGCTTGTATTGTAATGGACATCTTGCCAAGAATTTCTCTTAGCAATTTTTTTTGTAGGTACCTACTCATTATAGGTATCAATGTAGAAAATTGTGACGTTTTCATAAGTGATAGTTGCATTGAACATTGCGATCAAGTACAAGTACAGAACTTATATCTATCCTAAGTCCTCACCTTTAGTAGTTTTCAAAAGCTCCTATTTCTCCCACCATGCCTATTTCTGCCGCAAAGCAGCATAGCTGTGTTCTAGTTTGAAGGGTATGGGTGCCAGTGAAATTACAGTCACATGAGATTTTCCAACTTGGTCTTCCAAGGTTGGTAATATAACATACATACAACAGAATATTATAGGGGTTTCTTAGGCTGTTCGACATGGAATCCTTTGCTCCGTCGAATGACGAGACCAGTGTTTTTATAACTTCGGGTACGTTGATTAATCTTGACGGTTACCCTCCTATGTCAACATTGTCCAGTGTTACCAGCTACCGATAACAGTAACCACTTGGTGTTGTAGCCATACAGTACAGTGTCCATCTTCGAGCGCAGCACGGCTGCCTAGTTAGTCCACTGTACTTTCTTCTTTTTGTTCTTGCGTTAATTCCCCGTGTTGAGAACTCTGGTGACATCTATCCTATCTGCGACGGAGTAAAGTGCATCAAAAAGCCCCTACCTACGTCATGCATTTTTTTTTACTATTTTAAAATATCTAGGTACCTACTCGATAACGGAAGTACAGTCATCGTCATAATAACAGGCCTGGTCCAAGCGTGGGACGACCACCACACTGCGACAACATTTACTAACAAGCGATGCACGGCTCTGCCCACCCCTTCTCTAATTATAGCGTTATATTGATCACGGTACTCAACATGGTGGTCGGGTAATTGTAATTGTGGTGTTTTGTGGTATTTTATAGGGTGAAAGGTATGGGGAATGGGGTACATTTAATTGATGCAGTTCTTTTACTTAGAAGAACTCAATTGAGGAAAATTGATTCTTTGACGACTGATTGAATAAATCATATAACCTTTTTGCAAACTTGCGATTTAGATTTATAAAGTTTTAGTTTTTAGTATTTATTTAGTTTTTAGTTATTTCTTTATTTATGTTCACATAAAACACTATACATGGACAATTGCTTAGTAATATAAAGTACAAAGGCGCTGCTTATTTATTATAGAAATCTCTTTCAGCAGATTTGCGAGAGGAGGACGAAACAAGAAATGTAGACTATAATTGTGTAAAAACATTAGAAACATAATAAATATATACAAGCACCTATGTGTTCTGTGATAGATTCATATAAATCTTTACATAGTATAAAACAAAGTCACTCCCGCTGTCTGTACGCTTACATCTTTTAAACTACGCAACGGATTTTAATGCAGTTTTCAGCAATAGATAGAGTGATTCAAGAGGAAGGTTTATATGCCCCACATTAGTATCTACATTGCACCCGTGCGAAGCCGGGGCGGGTCGCTAGTACAATATAAATAAATATAGAACATACATACAATAGTATGTATATAGATTACAATACATTATTTTTATTTGTTTGTTACACCACTTTTATATTCAGAGGTATTGATTTCTCTCAAATTGCACCACATTCTCCGTCTTCCACAACAAGTCTAAAACCGACTTTAGGTCGTTTGTCTATCCGGCTGGGGGATCCACACTCTACGCTTCCCAATTCTCATCTCAACTCTACATTCATCAACTTGTATTATCTAACGGCCATACTGCATAAAGGTAGAGACAAACTGATCACACGTATACGGTTAGGATAATTTTGGCTCGACCTTAAAATAATAAGTCGAGAAACTTGAATAGTGTTCCCTGCACTTTGATGGGATTACTTAAAATGCACCAGATACTACTATTGCACGGCTACCGTCGCTATCGTCTCTACGTATCCGGTTATGTTAGTGTCACCTGCATTATACTGTAATAAATAGGTAATTTAGCTTTTACAACATATTTTAACTAAAAAGGGTTTATCTCAAAGCCATCCAGATGTCAGATAAACAAGTTTTTTATTCATACGACAATCACGTCGCATCTCTATGGAAAAAAAAAGTTAAAAGTATACTCTATCACATAATGCACTCTCTTACGTCACCACATTAGCACTCCGAGATCCGATATCAACATTAATACAACAATGAACGAAAAAAAGAATCAAAAGATGTCCTCTACATCACGCAACTGACAAATTTCAGACAACAATGAATGATATAAGGGTTAAATGGATAAAGACTGACAATTTTAACTTTACACTTCAAAAATCTTATAAAAGTATAAATTTTATCAAAACTCAACCTTACGTTATTATTTGAAGGGTTCAGTCAAAGGTGTGACGTTAAATGTAGGGTGAAAACTCCAGTTGTCGATACGTAAAGGGCTATAGAAAGGCGGCGCGTTTGATGGCGTGTCGGATGTCTCAATCGAAGGCTTTGCTGCGTCCGCGCCGACTCCCACGTACGGGGGTATTCTGTTTGTGAGCTTTTGTTCGGTGTTATGATGTTTTACTAGTGGAATTTTTGTGGTTATATTTAAGGAAAATAAAGCACGTATGAAAAGTATTGATTTCATTATGGTATACTTTAAATTGGTTAGATTATAAAATAATGTTCAAGGCACAAATTATTAAATGCTTTTTTTGGCCAAAATACTTAAACCAAGTTCCAAGTTCTGTAGAGGTCTTAAAATCAAAATTCTATTAATTGTTTGTACCTTCTTTTACAATTAAGTTACAGAGGCTACCTACTAGAAAAATAGAACGCATATATTTATTAAAACAAAAACAGTAAAATTTATAAAATTTACCCAAAACTTTTAATATTTAATAAATTCTTAAAGCTCAAAAAGAACGAATCAAATCTTTATCCAACCGTTTAATTTACAGAATAACCCCTCACCTGCGTCTAAACCATGTTTGTATAACAACATAACACATGTTAGAGACACGGCTCTTTTAAATATCCTCCAAGAATAATTGCTTACAATAAATCAGGGATGAGCGTTGACAGGGTTAATGTGGTGACGACAATAATTGTACCCTTTACCCCACACATTCCGCCACAGTCGAATCTGAACTTTATTAATCCACTTTTAAGGTCCATGCTCGTTTGATATTTTGATTGTTATATATGACGTTTTGCACTAAAAAGGGATATTAGAGTATTGTTCCGACAATACGGTTGCTTTTTTTAAGTCCTAATATGTCGGTCTTTCGTGTTTAAGAAATAATATGACTTTTTTCTTAAATAGTGGTAAATAAAAGATATTTTGTTGGACTGCTGATGCCGCCAGTAACAAATGTTTCAATTCTTTGTCATATTTTGATTGACAAGTTTACAAATACTTTAAGAAGTTAAAAATCTGTATTTCTGTGTAGGTATCTATTCCTTTACGTTCATCTTTGGATGAAAAAAACAGGCTGTTAGTCGTGCTTCAATGCTGCAAAATAAGCCTTACCTAGTAATACGAGGAATGACCTGTCATTGCGTGAATGATGCAATTGCTATTCCAAGTGAAATATGGAAACGCTACTGCGTTACCATATTTCACTTGGAAGGAGGAGGGTTACTTCAAATTAACTAACCTAAATTTCACTGGGTCACTAGATATCATTAACAGAACACATTTAAACAAAAAATAGCAAAACTTTAGTTTATTCCTGTAATCCTATTTTTTACCATCACTTTATGATAATTATTTCTCAGCAAATTACACAACATAGAGACCACAATATCACTTAACCGATCAGTCTAAGAGACCGCAACACTTAACCCTCTCACAACTCAGCCACATTGTAACATTTAACCCTTCCTTTGCTCGTAATCCCTCTCGACGCGACCATTAAACCGGAAAACGCAAATTATACAACAAAGACGTAACACATCTGCGCCCGCGCATCCAATGTCGATCCTTGAAGAAATTGAACGGAAAATACGCGAATTTGAACCTTAGGTCAAAGCGATAAGGAGTTCGTGGTTAAGTGGATTTATTATTGATATAAGATATGTTTAATAAGTGCAAGGATGCAACGGTGCGGACAAATCCCGGTTCAGTTTCGTAATGTAGCCACACATTATTTAAGATAAAATCTGCACACACTTTTGCAGCTCTCTTCTCTCTCTGCACAGTCTTCAGGGTGCTTTTTACTTTTAAAGCTAATCGTTCAATAGTTTTGCCCCAAGAAAAAACATATTTGACTGGATTTTTACGACAATAAGCAATAAACAAAAAAAAATAACTCCGCAAGCTTTTCTTTTCAAATGATATACAAAATAATAAGGTACTAGGTACTTACAGATTTAATAACTATTCTAAGTTTATCAGATTGCGAAAAAAGTGAAGAAATCTGTCGAAAAGTGGAATAATCTATAAGGCACTACCTAGAGTAAGAGACATTTCAGTACGAATTTATTTCTATAATATAAGAAATTACAAATAATAAACAGAATGTCCTAATGAAATCTTCAGCGACCTCACCCTACAAATATTGCAACAAGCGATTGTCTAAGCCAGCCGACACGCATGTACGAAGTATAAGAGAATCAGATGAGAAACATACGCCACTCATCGCGCTCTATTAAATAAACCCCTTTTGCTTAGCAAAAACGAATTAAAAACTCCTTTATAAAAATAAAAAAGTACTTCAACCCATATTTCTAAGCACTATGAATATTAGGATTAAAAAACTATTGTTGCCACATAACATTCTATTTTTGAAAAGATTACCGTTTTTTTATGTATCTCTATAGGTATGAAATTAAATATCTTCTTTTTTCGCTACATTAGCTTTTTAGGGTTAAAATAAATGTTTTGAGTAATCGGATTGTTAAAAGTGGTACTTTTGGGTTAAAAAAGTTCGGTTTAGTGTAATGCTTTTCTTTTCTGCTAGAAAGTGTTTTTTAAAGATTAAAATCACCATTATTAGTGTTTTGTATTTATATAAGTTTTGTTAAAGACGTAAGAATAAATACAAAGAAAAAGAACAATCGTAGTCGTTGGGGGTCATAAATATTAGTGTTGTAATCGAACAATAATGTAATCCTTAAAATCGTTAAAACAGGGTCTGTCTGAGATGTTACTACCGTACAGCCACCGATAGCCAATGACGATGGTCTCGTCCTGAATTCAGGAGAGTCAATTTTAAATCCTTGTCTTACACAAATCACCACCAGACTGCTGTCTTAACGAAGAATGCAGTAATAGTTTTGTTATTGGAAATTGCGTATTCATCCAACATGATAGTACCTACTATAATTTTTGCCACTTTAGTAATATACCTACTTCTTGAAGAAAACGCAATTTCCAAAAAAACGATAATTACTGTATTTTTCATTAGGACGGAATACTTGTCTTACAAATCGAACGATAGGTCAACATACAGATAAAACGATTTTAATTCTATCTTATAATCTTGCTTAATTCCTTTCTAATAAAACTATAATCATCCTACACCAAAAAGAAAGTTGTCCCCATTGTAGACCATAACAATAAAGTTATAAAGTGTTATTAGTACTTAAAGTACCGTATCGGAACGCCATAAAGCGATCTATCTAAAATATTATATCGGAACGATGACGGGCCCATGTTTGTATATCGATTAATTAATAAATCGAATACCGATTCGAGAGATGCATCGATACATGCCGCCTCTAATTGAGTCAGCCGGCACAAGAGATAATAAAATACACAAGTTTTCATTTTGCCATCCTTGAAGTTTCAACTATTCAAATTTTAACCTCATATTTAAAGCAATAAGAGTGTATTTCATTGATTTATGACAGCAAAGCTAGGGTTGTCAATGTAGTAAAAAAAAATAAAAGCACTCACTAAATGCCGAGCATTTACCTGTCATATTATTAAAAAGAATCTCGATAGTGTATGGGAATCGATACGTTTTTGATTAATGGACACTAAACTAGATTATGTTGTTGAAAAGCATCCATGTTAATGGATCGTGTTGTTTTTTGCGATACATTAAAGATTTGGTTTAGTAAAAAATATGGTTGATACGGAGATGTGGTGGAATTAGGTGAATTAAGGAATTTGGTTTAGTTGTTTAGTAAGTTAGATAGGCAACAACCGCAGTATTTAGTTCCGCGTTGAATCAAGACTCTATTTGATACAAAAATGAACAAAGCATGCTATGAGCTGAGCTAACAACACAAGTTCAATAAGACACTGAGGAAGAAGAAGTTCATGGAGCTGATCGAGTTCAACACTATAAAAAATAAAAAAAAATGTATAAGTGAAGCGAAAATAATATTTAAAAGCCCGCATCGTCATTTGATAACCGCACTTTGTTACACCTTCATAATTCTTTACAATAATATCAAGATTCTATTACAAAGATCGCCGTGCAAAAACTATCAAAAACTATTAACTGCAACATTTCCACAAATAGCTAATAAATCTGTAACCCTACACCGCGCGCGGGTACTAAAAGACCCCAACACAATGTAACATTAGCGAATTAACTTCACCCGTTCCCACCTGTTCCCTTTTCTCACAGGAACGCCTACATACCCAATGATCGGTACTTTTGACACACCATCGCAGAAACGCGATACGTACCTGCACAATGCAGTCAATCCGCAAAGCTTTGATCTTAAAGAATAGGTAAAGATGAAGGCATGGTCGCGAAAAAATTGGTTTTGTTACTAGCGTTATTTACGGAATATAGTATTTTGTTTCATTTTTCCATGTTCGCCTGGGAAATATTAGTGTATCAGCCGTTTCATATCCCACATGTGTAATAAGAGCCCAATAATACAAAAGGGTAATAATAGGTTTGTATGTAATGGGTTGCCAACCAGGCCATATTATTCTACCTTTATTCAGTGTCTAATAAAGCTTAAGGATTATCTACATCAGGGCAGCAACATTTTCCTCTGAGTTACTAGCATCATGTTGCAATCTGTTTGGCTAGTAAAGTCCTATCGAGACTATTCGTCTTAGCCATGTATAACATAGATACATTTTAGCAATACACTTATTCGAAGAGTATTATGTTCACTAGTAGTAAGTGTACCGGTCTGATCTAATGCATTAACTATTTCTACTACCCTTACAGAAAGGACAGAAAAACTATCGACAGCATTACTCTCTACGGGTTACCGCGTGAACACTTGTACAAAATACCTGTGATTACAACAAAACGCACACAACTGGCATAATTCCGTTTTATTATTCCACAATTGAACACTAAAAGGCGAGAGGAGCCCGAAAGCTAATACACTCGGTCCTTATGGCCTGAGCTGATTTAAAGGAGGCTTTGTGCTGCGCAGGCGTCGGGTTACGGCCGTCTTTAGTTTCGCGATACAACGCTTGGATTAAATATTGCAGCGGAGGTGTTAACTGGGGTAACTCAAGACGGGGTTATTTGCGCCGGCGGGCACCGCTGGAGGGTCAAGTAGAGGCTAATGTTTGGGGATTTTTGTGATTTAATAAGAAGGAAGTGATGGATAAGGGACCAGGGCAGGAAGATGATGAACGGGTTATAACTTATAGGTTTTCTGATTATTATATTCAGTCACTAGCCGGACAAAAAGTATTATTAGGTTATACTATCTACCTAGGTATCAATTTCGTTGTTGGCACGCTTATGCCAAAGACAACACTACATTTATTTGCACAATGAATAATTTTAATTTGAATTACCTGGTAAATATGAAATATGCTAAAATAGTAATTAATTGATAATCAAAACGCTAATTTACTTTTTCATTGATTGATTAAAAACAGTCGATAAAAATAAAAATTGATAGATAGGTACAGGTAATTCGAGATCTTGAGAATCTTTTTCATTACTTCTGATATCAGGAAACATGGATCACCAATATCGTGTCGTTTTTAATTTCAAGGATTAAACCTTTGAGGATTCCGACTCTGTGACTCACGTTCAGATTAAAATTAAGACGCTCGAGAGGGTTAATTTAATCGAATTTTGATGTGGACCCACTGAAGTGTGGTGGAGATTAACCTGGGCCTCTGTCGGCCCCCTCTGACTACTAATACAGTTTCCATGTCCCACTCACGCGCATGCAACACACTGCTATGATTTATTAATATTGGTAGGAATGATTATGGTGCGATGGTTATTGATTTACGGAGTTTACTTTTTAATCAATTTAATTCATATACTTAAAGTAAACTCTCTAGGTATTTTTGATACCTGCATTCTGTGACAAGCATCGAATGATCTTAGTGACGTCAGTCATTGACATACTTACAGGCCCTCGTTTTGATGGTATTCTTGATTTACTCTTCTTTTTTTCCTGGATTTCCCTATAAGATTTACCACGTAACAATATGTTAGACAAATGCCTTTTACCATGAATTCCAATATTTTCCAGTAAACAAACATAAATATAACATCACGCCTGTTTTCCCTGAATGGTTGGACAAAGGTGTATAGTAACACCCTCAGTTCGCCGTTATGTTTAATTCCCATGTAATAGGGGGCGAGCCTATTGCCATCAACCGGGCACAAATCCAAACTCCGGGCTGCTACTGAGGAATTCCATACGGAAAACCCCAATAACACTTTTGCCCGACCTGGGGATCGAACCTAGGACCTCATGATCAGCAGTCGCGTTTGCCACCACTAGACCAACAAGCCATTTTTTTTTCCAATAGACGACACACGTAAGTAGATGTTTGCTGATTATGCGCCACCATTTTAGGAAGAATGCGTTCTGAACCAAGAATAACACCATAAAACACTGCACTGTAACTGTAATGCTCATGTTACATCATAGTGTGACATATCAATAGGCTCCTGCGCATCCACGCGGACACCGCGGTGACTCTGACCGACATGTCATTGTGACGTGCTATGCATTGCTGTAACTGTTATTTACTAATATGACACACGTCATCAAGGAGTTGGAAAAAATATAACAAAATCATCAAAGTGGACGCCATAAATAAAAGCTGCCACTCTAAGAGAAAACCACATTCTCTGATCGCCTAGGAATACTGAAATTATAAGCTGTCAAACGCTGTCATCTTGAATGTCATTTCCATATCGATCAATGATTATTTTTTCTGCAGCAGTGGTGGTTGAATGCTGCAGCCCCCAAAATGAGACCGACCCTGTTTGCTTTAAGATCTACTCATAAACTAGATGTCCCATATCTTGGATAAAGAAACTGACTGCTTGTTCATTAGCATAAGATAATAATAGCAGTGATAGTCTAGTGGTGTGACCGTCGGACTGCCAAGTCATAGGTCTCGAGTTCGAATCTAAGGCACGCACCTCTGACTTTTCGGATTCATGTGCGTATCACTGGCTTAAAAACGGTGAAGGAAAACATCGTGAGGAAACCGGCATGCCTGAGAGATATTAGAGGCCCATGGGCGGCATAAACTCTGACACCAGGTTAGTCACTAACCACACGAAAAGAAGAAGAGCATACGACGAATTCTTTAAAAAACCTTGGACTGTAGCAATCCGTCGGGAAAACTCAGGATAAATTAAAGTACGTAGGTACTGCCTGGATTTATGCAAAATCAATCCTAATGAAACTGCAATAAAATGTTTAGCAAATCAGCCAAATAAAACGTCAACGTCTTTCCTCTCCTGCACCCTGACACACCCACGCTCATCTATTTTTATCTGCGGTCAGTTTCAGAATAAACAGAAAAAAAAGTAGCCAAACAATATTTTTTAGTCTGTGTCGCTGTCACATGATTGGTTTTACCCGTGCCGGCCGACAGATGCCGCTGCCTTTGAACTTACCGCCTCCTTACATCATGACTAAACAATTTCAGTCTTTATTTCTTTCAAAATAAGGTTGAAATAAGGTTGCTAATAAAATAAAGAAGGCATTTAATATCTTTATTAATGTGATCGAGCTCAGATGATCAATGATAACTAATTATTAGAAACATTTCGTGGACCATGCGACTTGTTGGCTGAAATTTCAAGACAAATTTCAACCCTATTTTTGTAATTGTAAGGTTTAGTCTTGTAGGAGGATTATTAGCAAAAGATAATCGTCAGATATTGTATTTAGTTATCGATGAAATGCTTACCTGTGACAGAGTTAAGAAGAGATTAGAAAGTCTTTGTTAAAAAGTTATTTTTGTTGTTAATCTGTTGTTCTTAAAAACAAATGGATTAAAAATATAGTATAATGAAGTACTTTACTGTTAAAATATATTATGATGTTTAAGTAAGAGGCAAGCAGCTTAACATTGTCTTTCGCCTCGCCAGGGACGTAATTTTTCTGTTTCTAATGTTAATGGATATCTATCTAGAAGTAAAAGGATAGGACAATTGGTTTAAATAATCTTCGATATGTATCACAAGATGAACCTTAAGTTAATTTAAGAAAAATACTCATTACTAATTAATTCAGGTTCCATTAAATACTCAAAGGGTATGATAAATATTTTGATTCGAAAATCAATGCGACTACAAAAATATTTGATACAATTTAATCTGAAATCCAAGGATTCCCGACCCAGGAAGTAAAAAAAGCAGACGCTCCAACACTGCAGCATTTGAACCACTACTCATTTACAATGTACAATGTTCTTATTCGAAGATTCGTTACTCTATGGTAAGCGATACGATCGTATTTGTGTAAGTATAGCTAATAGCTAGATGATCTCTGTCTGAAGCTAATGGAATTAGCTTTGTTGGTTTTGTGTTGTCCGGCAGATCAACTGGCGATATATTGTTATTGTTGTTTAATTTCTCACTTTTTATGTCGATAGAGTTGAATGTATTTTGTTCTTTTTCATCACTGACATTTTCTCGTGCATACTAAGCGGCGTACTATGCCTAACTACCCTCAACAACAACTTCACATGCATGCGATGTACCATGATGACCGACGAAGCTAACGGCTCACTAATATCGCTTGGTGGTAGGATCTATAAGCTCTGTCTGACTAGTTACAATCCTCACATTAAAGTCCGGCGCCAAGCAGTTTACTGTGTTCCGTCGCGTGTATGTGAGAGCCAGACGGATATAGGGGAATCCCTTTATATCTCTGTTCCTTGAATTCGTGTGCTCCATCTTAGACCCTGTCTACGCTTACCTTTAGGTGAGATTAGGGCCAAAGGCAACGAAGACAAAAAAAATAAAAAACTTTGGAGTTAAAGATAGTCATCCGACCTTAATAATCAAACCATCCAACTAATAACTAGTCTGAATACCACAGCTTGTGATAGGCATCATCACTGGTACGATCAGACAGACCTATAGGTGATAACTCAACCTATCAACTTTTTGCAGCTTTTGGAGCTCTCGTAGAACTGCGATACGCCGAGTAGAAGAGTACGTTAAAATTTATTGAAATTAACTACATCATGATCATTGCCCATGCCATACCCAAGCGTCCGCCGCGTATCACAGACCTCCTCATTAAATCTACACACAATAGTCTAATCATGCATATAAAAAGACTTCAATTACAGACCTGGCCGCGATATCAATGCAATAAACAATATGCTCTTTACAATTAACATATATTCGTGATATCTTAATTATGATCTGTCAATGTATCAGACGGGTTGCCAAACATGTCCTAATATGGTCAGTTGGCCTTCTTATTGTTAAGGCTTATACACACTGCTACCTTTAGCGACTAAACTTTTTACACTGACAACTGCAGCGCTGCGAGACTTTCTTTCGCAGTTTATTCCTACATGTACCTGTGTTGTGCAAGTTTGTTGGAGACTGCAGAGCTTCTACAACGATGTACCTGATGACCCGATGACCTCCGGGAATCCTCACTGTACAGGTAAGTTTCGCATTGATGACTTATTAGCGCTGCTTCTACTGTCAATCTATTTTGTATCCGAATTCGTGATTCATTCTCTTATGAGCTGTGCGTTGCCTGAAAACAGATAAAAAGATACAAAATTAAGATCATGCGAACACATTATTGTCCAAACTAGATTAGAGCAGAACAACAGCTTTGCGAACATTTTCTTCTTTCTCTTCTGTTGTGGCCGGCACAAGCTATACGAGTAAAGCTCATGCCGTGGTTAAAAGAACAGTCAGCAACATTGGTTGTGGGGCTGCCTGCCCAGGTTGCGCTGGATGTACTTAAGTATTGTCACTTGTGGATTGTATTATTGCACAGGCTTCGTGTATATATACCTTTACTGTAATATAAATAACTAGCTGTGTCCTCACGGCTCCGCCCGCGTAATAAGTTTTATTCCAGTAATAAATATAGTCTATGTTACTCAGTGATAACGTAGCTTTCTAACGGTAAAAGATTATTTGAAATCGGTCTAGTAGTTTTTAAGTTTATTCGTTACATACAAAAATACAAATCTTTCCTCTTTATAATATTAGTATAGATATAGACTATACAACTGTATCGATGCTGCATCGGATTTTAACGAATTACAGCACTCAATCGACTAAAACGAACACCGGATCGGCGGAGTCTTTTGACTTGCTAAACTAGAAATCATGTCTTCGCGCTTTTGAGCAGAGAAGCTTTCTGCATCTTAATCAAGTAGATACCCAAGATCGCAGCTGCTAAAAGTATGTACCCAACCATGTTAAGATTTTAAGCAAAACAACATTACATAACATCACGCCTGTATTCCTCGAAGAGTTAGGTAAAGGTGTATAGTAACACCCTCATTTCGCCTTTATGTTTAAGTCCCATGTAATAAGCGGCGAGCCTATTGCCATCAACCGGGCACGAATCCAATACCGGGCCGCTACTGAGAAATTTCACACGGAAAAACCCCGATAACACTTTGCCCGACCTGGGGATCGGACCCAGGACCGCACGATAGCCCAACGAGGCAGAAGCAAAACAAATAACTACTTATATCATTAATAACGGTCCTTAACAAGCCGTGCTTTTTGCTCCAATTGTATCGATCGCAATTCGTCTTCGATCGCTCAGTGTTTATTTATCGTCAGGCGAGTTATTAGTTGGTATCGGAGCCAGTTTTTGCTGCTAACGACGCCGGGAAGCTGATGACGCGCATGATTGATTGGATTGGGCGCTTCGGTAGGGGTGCTGAAACGGTGGTAGGGTTTGTGAACTTTCACTTGGGATCTACTACTTCTCTCGTGCCTCCAGCTTTTACGAGAATAGCTTTTCCTTGGGTGAAAGGGTTATTTTTCTTAGCTGAATTTGATTTACACTACAGCTGACCAGCTAACCCGCATCAAGCGGACGTTTAAGGGCAATGACATCATACTGATTGTCAAGCGTAAGTATCGATTTATGTATAACACGGTGTTATATGAAAATATCATAATAAAATACAGGATTTTAATCCCACTGAACGATAGGGTCAATAATAAGAATCGTAACATAACATCACACCTGTATTCCCCTAAGGATTGGGTAGAGGTGTATAGTAACACCCTCATTTCGCCATTATGTTTAAGTCCCATGTACCTAATAGGGGGTGACCCTATTACCATCAACCGAATAAGAATCTCTGGAATAAAAAATGCGTTTTAAATTACGGGAAGACTATAAAATTTAACATTAACTGGCAGCTAATATTGCAAAAAAAATGGACTTCCTTCCTTCCTTATTATTGACCTTTTTCCATAAAATAAAGGATGGTATTTTTCAAAATTCAGTCAGTCCCATTTCCTCCATCAAACCTAAATTATTGTAAGTTTAGTGGTCCGTTTTACATTTTATTATTGACATCACCGGATCAAGGCAAAAGGTCAAAAGGTTATCTATAACAAAAACGGTTTATGTTCTTTCCGTTTTTACAACTAGGAAAAACATCACCTAATTTGAATTAACACAATCGGTCAATTACAATTCAGAATAATCAAAATATCTGCTCCGACTCAATTACATTTATAGTTATGTTAATGACAGAACGTTTATTTTCTCTCCCTTTCTATCTTTTTCTGCCAACCTCACAAATACCCCACCGTAAAGATATGGACAAAATGAACATGTCATAACTTAATAAAGTTTATTTTTATGTAAATGCTGCCAAGTGTTGCGCACCCCTGCCGCGGCGACTTCAAACGCGCTCCGATCCGTCAGCATTTTGACATCTTTTGATATCTACCGACAAATAATAACAAAATTATTATACACTAGTTGTTTGACCGCACTTCGCTCGTTAGCCTGTAGTGGCATTATGTTTGATTGAAATAAAATTATATCTGTTAGTAAAGTAAAGCTTTGGTATCCAAGAAAATAGATGGTAGAAAAAAACGCAGAAAATTCTCAAAAAAACCAGACAAACATATAAGTTGGGGCCCTAGGAAACGTTTTGTTAAAATAAGGAGCCAACGGCTTGTTAGAAAGATTAGGCGACTTTACAATTTTTATTTTTACGGTTTTTTTCATAAAAATTGATTCAGTAAAAGTTATCTATACTAATATTATAAAGAGGAAAGATTTGTATTTTTCTATGTAACGAATAAACCTAAAAACAACTGGGCCGATTTCTAAAATTCTTTTGCCGTTAGAAATCTACATTATCACTGAGTAACATAGGCTACGGGCAGAGCCGTGAGGACACAGCTAGTTAGGTATATAAAAGCCATTCCAAAATACTCATACAATTTGTACGAATCACAAACATACAAACTTTAATTATAACATCACAACCTAACAATAATCTTTATGCTAATGTAAATAAAAACCATAATTGGGTTACAAATAATAACAGCCGGCTAACGGTCGGGTATTTGAGTCCCGAGTCGTGCATAGCATAGGAAATAAACGTCCGTCAAATGTTTCTCCGCGTTTCTCTCCTATGGTTATTCGCTTGGTCATCATTTATGACTGATAGATAAGGTCGTACTCATGCTTGTCTGGCTCAGGTCATCTCGGAAACTACTGAACTATTTTTAAGGAATTTGATAATCTACGGGCCTCTTTTAGTCGTGTCAGAAAGTATATTGGACATGTAACTATTCGATGAGATTGCATTCGTCTATACAGGGTGGAAACGAAATCATGTAATGCCTTCAAACCTCGTGATGTACTGCTGACATAGATTAACCCTGCACGGGATACTTATGGATTCAATAAAATAATATTACAAGAAGTAAACATGTGTTCTTAACGTGAGACATTTTAGTGTCTGGGGACTCTAAAATGCCTCACGTTAAGAACACATGATTACTTGTAACATTTTTTTATTGTATCCAAAAGTATCCCGTGCAGGGTTAATCTATGTCAGCAGTACATCACGAGGTTTGAAGGCATTACATGATTTCGTTTACACCCTGTATAATAATGAGAGCCCGAGGGGTAGCTATCTGCGCCAAAAGCGCGTGACAATATTCATAAACACTGATTAATTAACGTCTGTAACGTTCCAATTTATGAAAATAAGCAATTTATTCAAATTGTCAGTGGTCAGCTTGCGCGGGGCGTGTCCTAACGCAATTATAGTTATAATTATTTAACAGCGGCCCGCAGCGTTCCGCCCGCCAAGTGTGTTGCCTGCCTAATTTATACGTTATGATGGGCACAGTAGTTGTTGATTATGATTCGTAATTATAATTAAATTCGGAGTACAGTTATTTCGGCAAATGCTGATGAAGATAACAATTTGGATGACGTATAACTTCACTTTAGCTAGCTGTGATAGCCTAGCGGTTGACCGCTTATCTTTCATGCAGGAGGGTCCGAGTTCGATCACGACCCGCACCTCTGACTTTTCGAATTCCTGTGCGGAAGTTTCATTATCACTTGCGTTAACGGTGAAGGAAAACATCGTTGAAGAGACCTGCACAACTGAGAGGGTTTCAGAATATCCTCAATGATGTGTGTAGTCTACCAACCTGCACCTAGTCAGTGACGTGGACTAAGGCCTCAATCTTTCTGATTCTGAGAAGACCAGCAGTGGGACAGTAATGGGCTAATTATGTTATGTTATATATGTGGTATGTACTCACGTTGAAATCAATATTTCTTATTGCTATGATTATTTGGTTTTTCTTATTGGTTTTATGTTATTGGGTTTTTCCGTGTGGCATTCCTCAGTAGCAGCCTGGAGTTTGGATTTCTGCCCAGTTAATGGCAATAGGCTCGCCTCCTATTACATGGGACCTAAACATAACAGCGAAATGAGGGTGTTACTATACACCTCTGCCTAACCCTTCGGGGAATACAGGCGTGATGTTGTGTTATGTTATCTTTCTTTCTTCATTGATTTAAATTGTCATCCACATGCACCGCTTAGCGGTCATCCGAGAATATTATAGTCCACAAATAATTGACAAGTGGATGAGTATCACACACGGGGCCTTTTCTTAGCTGTGAACTACTCAAACGAGCCCCGATAGTTCCTGTGCATTCCAGACTTCGCCCATTTTCAAGGAGCTTCGAAAGAAAGCAGACGACAGGAGAAACGTCGATTGCTATGCTTGAAAAACCTCGTCTGAACTTCAGCAAGCGCACAGCAATTTTCTGATCTGCCACATAACAGCTGCTGTCTGCCCCCATACTGTAAGAACATAGCTCCTCGATGGATTGCCCCTGAAGGTGGTAGATTTGCTCTTGTTTTTTAACTGGAAATGTGACCGCGATTATGTTTGAACTACTAAACAAGCGAACTAAATAAAAAGTAATGAAAACAGGCGGCGGCGCGATAGACGGTCGAAACAAACAAAGTAAGTACACACATGTTTGTGTGCAGATTGCGATGCGCAGGCGACGCGTGCCGACCCCACCAGACAGGAGTGAGAAACCATTTTGTGTATGATTGATATGATGTAGGAAAAATACTAGTATGAATCTAGTTGGTTAGGCAGCTAAACTAAAAAATGCTTTGTTAAAAACTAAAAGATCGAGCATAATATATTATATTGGTCTATGTCTCTATAAATACTAATGGAAGTGTACATAATGAATGGATTGAGCAAGGGAGGAATTAGCAGATGACCTGATTGTGTATTTATAAAAGATCAGTTCCTATATTTACATACATAATTATGAAAACACAAAGTAGACAAGAAAGAACGATGTGAAACCTTATTTATTCGTCAGTAAGACAGTAACATCTTAGACACCTACACAAAATATTAGCTATCGCGTATAGTTTTCACGTTTAATTTTATACACAAAACATAACAAAAATGTTGTGCACCACTTAGTGGCATGAGCGTCCGCGCACCAATTGCACCAGATTATTGAATCAAGTGCTTTCTCAGCTGCTGACCCCTGCCCGGCTTAATAAACAGCTGTACTGGTGCATATACTAACCCATACAGGCATCACTTTAATCCTTAGTCTTGAATACTGGTACCAGGACTACCTAGCATTGACTCTGAGATGAAGCAAAATAAGTTTTACTTTGTTTTGATTTAAAAATATTACATTCTTGAAATATAGTCTTCAACTCTTTTGGTGGTTTTCTGATTCGCTAAATCCATTGGCTCGTTAAATCGCGCAAATTGTCCTTTTCAACAGACTTTCACTGAGGATTGACCCGCAGCAAGTAGTCTTCTGAAAGTTTTACCAACAAAAGTATTATTCACATCTTAGGAAGCGCGTCAGAGCGCATCGCCGCGCCGCTCAGCGTAACGCATTGGAACGGACGGAAGCGCATTTGATAATGTAATAAAGATAATTGACAGGTAACTATAATTACTAAAGTTCATATATGCATGTGCGCTAGCAGCCAACGAGCAATAAAGAAAAGGATCTATTATATCTGTAGTTCATATTTGCATGTGCCCTAGCTGAAAATGTCGTGAATTAGACGCGGATGTGCGTATGCCAACCTCTTGTGGCGGCAGCCGGTCGACTGCGTTGGCCGCGCTGACGCCACTAAAGCACGCAGATAATATGAACTTTAATTATTAAACATACATGTCAATTCTCTTTATTGCATTGTAAATTAATTACGCTTCCATCCGGTCCAATAGGTTTCGCCAAGTGTGAATCGTACGTAACCAAGCACTTGCATCAATAACTTGCGCAATTTAACTTGCTTGTGGCGTTAGGTTGCAACTGTCACTGCACTGATCGTAGAATAAAATAAAAAGGTTAACAAAACAGAAAAGATAAACGTACTATGTTCAACCTTTCCTTTCTAAATAAAATTTAAGGAACATGATTTATTTATGTATTTGTTTAAGAAATTAACCATGATTAATGATTTAAATTACTTTGAAAATTATGTAAAGATCAACAACACAGTATCAGTCGCAGTATCAAGTGTCTGTTATATTTCATTTTCTTCTACAAGGCAGTTTGTTCTATGGATGGTTAGCCGCGGAGGTATTGACTTTTTCTGACGTCAGCACTTTTTTTGGTAGCTTGATAGTCCGTAGCGGTTGTTTGCAACGTTTACAATACTTGTTGGCGTAAGACTTACAAATAATCTTCGAACTCGGGACGACTACATTACGTTGCCATGTCTTCCTCATACCATCGTCTAAAACAAACGTTCTCTTCGGAGACTCTGTACAATGCAAGTGATATTTAGATTCGCTTGTATGCGAGTGAGGGATGTAGTTTCCATTATCCAAGTCGTAACGAGGCGGCTTCTTATGACATAACCGAAACTTATCCGTAATCACATCACTTATGCCTTCATTGTATATATTTTTCCTCAAAACGCCCTCGTTCTCGAACTGAGTACACGCATCTTCTTGTTTAGAATAACATTTTACATACTTGACTCTCGACGAATCATTATCGAGTGCAGTTTTGTCCTGACAATCATTTGATATCAGTCTCTTATGACGGCAATCGTAAAAAACTGGGCCGGGGTAGCCCTTCTTCAAAATTGGCGCTGCTGGACATGTACAAGAATGCATCTCGTGGATCTTAGGGTAACTTAGAGCATCTGTGACAGTATCCATAGAGGAAGCACACGGCAAATACACATTGGAGCAAATGGGCGTCGACGGTATCGACGGTGTACGACCGGAACCAGCATCATTTACATTTGGAGTCATTGTGCAGCGGTCGGAGAACGTCATGATGTTGTCTTTGAATTTCTTCAGTTTACCGCCGGAGTAATTACAAGGACAATTCGGCGACGGACAGTGTAAATATCTACAGTTATAGTGTTGGTTCATCGTAAAATCTGTTTCAGAATTTGGTTCTGATGGAAGCTCTATGTGTGGGCACCACTGAGGAGTATGAAGGAGTGATGGATAGGCAGGGATCACTTGTTGTATTTTCGGAATAGGCACTCTTTTAGTATGGGAGGTGATCGAGTAAGGAGGCTCAAGGTATCTGGTAGGTTCACGGTAGTACGATGCGAATTCCCTCGAAGAATGATCATCAGATTTACTAACTAAATGCCGTATCAGCCTTGCTCTTGAGCTGTCAATTGCCATTCTGTCGACATCATTACAACTCAGCAGCATCGCTCGTCTGAGCACATTCTCACTTATGTCGTCTTCCTCAACTTGTTCCACTTTCTGAAATCTATTGCCATTACTTAATTTGACTTGCCTATCGGTCATGACCGTTGAAATGTTTTGACTTTTAAAATTTTAAGTCTCCATTTTATGCTGTCAGTTGACAAATTTCCTGAAGAGTTTACAACAAAAAGTTTGCTCACTTCAAGTAGGTGTCCAAACAGAATGCTGTCTTAAAACACTTTATAAACAGCTGAGGCGGAAACACCTAGTTGATCGCGAACCACTTCAATTCATATCCTTGTGACAATAAAGGATTGTGTAACATTTTCCTTACAAACCTTTTACCAACGAATCGGTCAATTTTCGACTCTATTGAATGTATTCAAGAACAACTTAGTATAATATGACCCGCAACGATATTTCTGGAGTGTCTGACAGATCCAGGCCAAGATAAATTGGCCTACCCCCCTCCCGGACGTCTTGCGCGCATTGCCGGCCGAGGGGAGATATCGGTCCAATTTAAAGATCTTATATCATAGAGGGAGCGAAGGCAGATGCATGCAATTGTCCGAGTCAAAGATCAGAGGAAGTGGCTGCGCACGCGCCGGCCAGCTGCGTCGCTCGCGTGATCTTGTCTCAGATTGGTTAATTATTTGGTATTTGTCACGTTGGACAGATGAGATCATGATAATTAAGCGGGAGAAATCATCAAGATGAACTAACTGCTCATTATGAAAAACAAACAAATGGCTCTTGTTGAATACTTCTTGGTTATCTTTTCTATTCTCTGAAAAATTATAAGCGGTAAGAATAATAATTGCACATTTCGATCTTACATGGAGAATTCCTTAAGCTGCTGCGTTGTATTGGTACCATCATAGCGTCTCCTACAGCTCGTCTGCAATCGTGTTCCCGAGGGCAATGCTGATGTCCCATATTCCTTATTAGCTCGTAAACGTACAGTTCTGGAGAGGAACCTGCGCATAGACCGCTGTAAAGACAGTCACGAGATCAGATCATAACAGATTAGATCAGAGATCATAACATGATCACAGTTGAAGTTGACACGCACATGAAGAGAGGGTGTGGTCTATGCTTGCCGAGATACACATGGCCGACAGCTGCTGTATTGGTTTCATATTCAACCCACCACTGTATCATCATAATATCTGTGATTCTAAGTTGTCACACGTGATGTTTCAAGGTCAGCAGCTGCTTCCTTACTCAATATCGATCAGGTGAGTTGCTCTTGTACAGTATATAAACTCATCCTCCTAGCCTTTTCCCAACTATGTTCCAGTCTAACCACATGCGGCTGAATACCAGTATTTTATGTGGAGCGACGGCCCTCAGACTTCCACAACCCAGTTATTGGGCAATTCCGATATTCTATGGTTAGACTGGTTGTCAAACTTTCGGGCTTCTGATTACCCGTAACGACTGTCATAGGTATTCGTATAACACCCGGGACCGACAGTTTAACATGCTCTCCGAGGCATGGAGGGGTCTCGATGTGTAACGGATAGGTCACCATCCACGGATTAACAAATTTTTGACAACTCACAAATTTTTGATCCGCGCGGTTGTTACCTAATTAACCACGACTCACGAGCCCTTCCACAGTATACAAACTATATAATTACTATCCCCCTAATTAATGTTATCAGTTCCGCTTAGCAATGAGCTAACGACACACACCTATGTCTCAAATAAAACATGGATCCAGCGACAAAAAGTGAAGAAAGTCATAAAACGCATATAAACCACACGGTGGGCCGCAATTAAAATTACTATACGATAAACATATAGTCGTATAAAACTTTTATTGGCCGTAAAATAATGTTATGTGTCCATTCTAGATAGTTCGACAGCTTCTAAAACAATTAGGGGTTATGTTGGGGTATCATGGAGTTGTTGAGACTACGAAACGAACTATGCAAGTACCAAGTACCTACTGATATAAAAAACCAGTAATTTCTATTAAAATATCACGTAATGAATCTTAGGCTGCATTTATAGAAACGCCTAGCTTAACGCGGAGCGTCATGAGGGGCGTAAAGCGGACAGTTTCAAACATATGACAATGTATTAGAGCGGTTATGGAGAGGCGTTTATCCGCGCGTTTATTCTGAGTTGTTGTTGTTATGAAATGACAGTACGCGGCGGAAAACGCGGTGTTGTACGCGGCGTGTCCCGGGTGTCCATAAACGACTTCTTACACCTGTCTGACATACTGCAAGAGCCATTAAAGAGGTTTTTAGCTTAATAAGAGTTCAACAGTCGTATAGAAATGAGCTAATTTAATTATTCACCATTTTACAAAACCTCTGGTAGTCGCTGAAGTAGCTAAAATCGAGGTTTCAACTTGTTTTCTATTACATTTAAGGTCACATCAAGAGATCACGTAGAGATTCAGTGGAGAGCGTGGCTGGGTGTAGTATTCACGGCGCGTGTTGATCGCGTGCCCTAGGCGTGCGAATTACGGTGACAATGTATGGACGACGCCACACAGAGACTGCCACGCGACGCTTGGCGTGTTGTGGCAGTCTCTGTGTGGCGTGGCGTCTTCCATACATTGTCATAGTAATTCGCACGCCAAGAGAACGCGATCAAGACGCGACGTGAATACCCACGCTTTCTGTGTGACCAGGCCTTTACAGCCGAAACCAATAACCGATCTCATCTCAAAATCTGCTTTTGACATTACTTCTATTGAATTTCTATTAAAACTACAGACCTCTATAATTACTTAAAGCTTACATCAATAAAGAGATGTTATTGGTTTCGGCCAATTCGGCCGCGCCGTAAAACCATAGAGTTGTCTATGACTAAAACATAGAATTAAGAATATAGTTGTCCACTTACGGAAGCATTCTTATATGATACAATTAAAATAAACTTCTCACCACTCACAAATATTAAGGTTAACGCGTCGAAAGCTCTATAATATAATTAACTAATGCACTCTTGATTTACGATTCAAATAGAACTTCAGATACAATCCACCTGTATCTAAGAATTGAAATAAACTTAAAATTGCAATGTAATTTATTACACGATAGTCACCTCCGATAAACGACAGTAAAACATTTTATTACTTTTAAAAACACAATAAAAAGAATTGACCAAACAAAGCTTTCTAGTGTAAATAAACTTTTTGAAAACAGTGGGAACGTAACATTTTGAAACTTGTGCATTGCCATTAAAATTGTTATGGGAGCCATCAATTTGACACTGTCACCGTAGTTTTAGTACAAGGTTTTAATTTTTGACATTTATGACTTGATACTATGAGAGCTGTGTGCCTTATTTCGATGGGAAAGGGACTATGTTACCCTTGCACGATTATAGTTACGAATCTGATTTCCTTTTGGACAATGATGTTGGATTCATTAGGAGTGCAGTCCGCTTGGTCGCTTGAGCAATCGGAGAATGTGATATAGTATTCACTGTTTACTTGGTCTCTCTATACGAAAAGGAGAAGAAACCTAGAATAACTATAGCAAAAGTAGCAAGTAAGGGATGTAAACGATCCTACAGCGCCACCTTCATACAAAATTGGGTATTAATCGAAAGAAAGGGACTACGAAAACCGGTGGTAAGTCTTCTCATTTGACTCTTAAAGTACACCAATCCTTGAACCATTTACCAAAACTATATCCACTATATTTATGATTAGTTACGGTTTACTCACGTGCATTTTCGGGATTGCCCGACTAGTTTCGGACCCAAACGGAGCCCTTAATCATGAGCTGATCACGCGGCGAGGTCGCGAGTCGATCTACACGAGAGTTAACGAGAGTTGCACGTGAGTAAACCGTAACTAATCATAAATATGAATGTCTCACGAAAGTTATAATACAAAAAACTATATCTACTCCCTGTTTTTCTATTAGGAATTTCTCAGTAGCAGCCCTGAGTCTGGATTTGTGCCCGGTTAATGGCAATAAACTCGCTCTCTATTACATGGGACTAAAACATAGCTGGCGAAACGAGGGTGTACTAAATACACCTCTGCCGAACCCTTCGGGGAATACAAGGCGTGATGTTATTACGTTATATTCACTCCTATACCAATAACCCACTACAACTAATACCTTAGAATCCTACGCATAGACACATAACGTCCGGCGCACACTACGCCACACAGTCCACACACTACTATTTACGTAAAGCATTATATGCGCGATAACGAACCACTTAATGTACGGGTGATATATGGACAGAACATTCTGTATCTTTGTTAGAACACTTTATATATTTTTATATGGAAATATAAGTAATGTGGATCATGAAATCAGGTCCTGAAGCTAAGTGTAAGTGGACAGTCAAAAAAAAGAATAAAATAATTACCATATAAAATTAACAGTTTCAGAAGTCGGTGCTGATCCACGCTGAACCAAATTGAAGGCACCTACTTCTGAAACTGTTAATTTTATATGGTAATTATTTTATTCTTTTTTGAAGTCGGTTTAAATTTTATGTAAAAAATGATTTTATTTTTTTCATTTTAGTGGCCTTAATTAAAACTTGGTTGGACCTACTAAAGACACTGCTCGTAACATAATCATATCATCACAATATGCGTACTATTCGTCATTGAGGAGTTCCATTGTCTATCTCCGAAGTTCTTCATCAGATCTTCACCAAATTTAAATGGGACCAACTTCTCTATCCATTAAAAAAAGAATCATCAAAATCGGTTCACAATTGGCGAAAATATCGATGAAACTAAACAAAAAAAAAAAAACAACAACATATACAGACGAACATAGTAACCTCCTCCTTTTTGGAAGTCGGTTAAAAACGAAAGATGTCTCAAGATTGCGTCTCAGGTTGCGATAAAATGAACCAAAATATTAATCCTACGATAATCTGTAGGCAAGTGCCTCGTTGCAGCAGTGATGGCGTTATGGTGTGACCGTCAGACTGCCAAATCATAGGTCTCGAGTTCGAATCTAAGGCACGCAACTCTGACTTTTCGGATTCATGTGCGTATTGTATAATTATCACTTGCTTAAAAACGGTGAAGGAAAACATCGTGAGGGAACCGGCATGCCTGAGAGATATTTCTCGACGGCATGTGAAGCCAAGTCAGAGGCCTATGGGCGGCATAAACTCTGACACCAGGTTAGTCACAAACCACACGAAAAGAAGAAGTGGTGGCAAGCGCGACTGCTGATTGTGAGGTCCTGGGTTAGTATCCCAAGTCGGGCAAAGTTTTATTGGATTCTTCTATGTGGAATTCCTCAGTAGTAGCCCGGAGTTTGGGTTTGTGCCCGGTTAAAGACAATAGACTCGTCCCCTATTAATGGTACTTAAACATAACGGCGAAATGAGGGTGTTACTATACACCTCTGACGAACCCTTCTAGGAATTCAGGCGTGATGTTATGTTATCTGTAGGCAGTCTGTACTCGTTTTTGATTTCAGTGTAACCCTGCGAATTCTTTATTTTCATCGTGATGTGTTCCTGGCTTTATTAGTATTAGCAACGACACTGTCAACTGCCTATCATTTACAAGTAATATCCTGCAGTGTGGACTGGGGTCTACTCTTAACATTGACATTGGCGAAGCATGGGCTGCCTGCTGGGCACGGGCCTCTTCTCCGAATGAGAAGGGTTTAGGCCTTAGTCCACCACGCTGGCCTGGTGCGGGTTGGCAAACTTAACACACCATCGAGAACTTTATGGAGCCCTCTCAGGCGTGTAGGTTTCCTCGCGATGTTTTCCTTCCTCGTTAACGCAAGTTATAATCAAATTCTGATCCGCACATGAATTCGAAAAGTCAGAGGTACGGGCCGAGATCGAACTCAAACCATCCTGCATGGAAGGCAAGTGTTCAACCGCTAGGCTAACACTGCTACCATTGCCATAGCCATAGCTTACCATGAAAAAGGAAAATGATTGTTTCTGGTTCTTACATTCTACCAAGAAAACTTTTAAATCAACAATGTGTCACATTGTTTCCAAAGTAAACGATGATAAATGGACAAATAACAAAAACTACACAATTTCACCGTCGACACTCGGAAACCGTCTAACCCCCGCGCCGCGACCGGGGTACAAAAGTGACCCCGATAACATCTACACATCTGAACACTAACAAACGCGTTACAATTGTTAACGAATGTATATTTTCGTAATAAAGACTTCGTACAAATTACATACATGCCTCGTACACTTACAAAAACCCCTATTTTTATAGCAGTAAAGTTCAAAATTAGTTTTTAAATGGACTTTTCTTTGGTGGGGCGATAACAGGCGCCCCGTGGTGAGGCCCGCGAGTCTTTTGTACCGGTAATTTCACTCCCGACCCCTCTGATACAATGGTATTGTAAGTCATTAGACATTGTACTCGTTAGTTCAGATGACGATAATTGGTTTTTTTTTGTTAGTATGTATTTTTGTTGTTCAATAGTAGAAGTTGTATGCTAATCGGATGTAAGTTTAGTTAGCTGTGTAGAAATATTCCAAAAAAGGTTATATTCTTTTGTTGTCTTGACCCCCGTATACAACTAAAAACAAATTATGATACAAGTTGTTAACAAATTGTGTAAAGGCGATGAACTATTATAATTATAAAGTATTTAAAACCAATGTTTTAAAGATACATGTTTCCTACTTAAATATAGTGTGTGTGAACATTCGCAATATTTTTTTTAAATTTACTATTAAATGTAGAATAAGTACCTACATGTTTTGTAACTAGGTATTTAGCAATGATAGCCTAGTGGTGTGATCGCCGGACTGCCAAGTCAAGAATATCGAGTTCGAACCCAAGGCACGCACCTCTGACTGTTCAGATTCATGTGCGTATTGTATAATTATCACTTGTTTAAAATCGGTGAAGGAAAACATTGTGAGGAAACCGGCATGTCTGAGAGATATTTCTCGACGGCGACATGAGAAGCCAAGTCAGAGGCCCATGGGTGGCATAAACTCTGACACCAGGTTAGTCAATAACCACACGAAAAGAAGGAGAAGACCTCGGTGTAAAGAAGGGGTCTGTATAGGATAAGAATAAAATAATAACTTGTTGTAGGTACCTACGCGAATTTAAACAGTTTTACTACGGTCATACTGCCATAATCACAACCCTTTTCATTTTTTGATTTCGCATTTATAAATAATTATGAAACATAAAATCGGATAAAATTGCACAACTTATTTCAGTTATTATTTAAGTAATAACCCTTTTACGTCATGAACTTTTAAATATTGCTTAGCAGAGTTAGAAGAACTACCGTGACAAAACATATGAATTTCACATAATCTGTGAAATCTTGACAAATAGTAATCATTAAAAAATAGCAAAATTCGTGACACATTTCTTGTAACCGCAGTGCATGCAAGTAGCATAATAAGCAGCTGATACACTTTTTTCTTTTACCTTCAGAACAGCGTGAAGTCTTACTTTAACCCGAAACCGCAGCTTTAAGGTCTATGAGGCCATTAATACATATCATAAAGTATTGGCAAAACGGGTTGATTAAGCAATAATCGTAAAGTATAGGCCATCCCGCTACCCGCGGCTCCGACCAGTTGTTTACACCAATAACAATAAAACTTGGGGCTAGCCGATCAGCTGACGTCAGTTAAGATATCGTCATAAAAGCTATGAGTACACAGTTGTAAATTTAAAGACAAGAGGCACAGGTTCATTTTAATAAAGATGATGATTTTTTATTAAAAAATATTTTTGAATTAGGAATTGTTAAAGATTCGAAATTGAGTTGTCCCCATAGACGTAATAAATACGCACCCGGTTTTCAAATCATGGATAATCGATACCAATAAAATAAACAACTGAGCAAAAAGGCGCATATTAATGAAAATAAATGGCGCATATCCGTGTTTTTTCTTCAGACATTTATTAAGATTTAGATTTGTTTCCTTACAAAGTTGCCTTTTACCTGTTCGCTGCTCTGGGAGATATTGTTCTGGTCCAAACTTTACGATAGGTTTGTCAAAAAAAAATTGTACTTTCAGCGGCCATTTTCAATTACAGAAACGAAAATTACGGCTCGCTCTACTAGAGACAAAATTTTTACATTACTTCTTTTTAGTCCTTCTATATCTAGCGAACCATCGATAGATATGTTATCAAAAATAGGCGTTATCTAGCTGAACTCAACAGCATTTTTAATCTGTAAGTTTTCATTAAAAAATAATAACAACTCAACCTTATTGTAAATATAATAAAAATATTATGCTAATCTTAATTAAGGATGATAACGACACGACCACAACATAGACATCCATCCTCTTTTATAATTATTAACATTTTTTGTTTATAAGGCAGGTGTTCATTGTATTAGAATGTTATAATATTAATGTTTTATTTTGGCAAGCGAAGACGCGCCCCGCGGTATGTGAGAATAGTCGTGTGGTACAAGAGAACAGCGACTAGCGGCAAGACAAGTGTTTAAAAATTCTGTTGATGTAAAAATGTTTATAAAACTAATTTTGTTTTCTTACGAAGTATTTAGGTGAGTTCAGGCAATTATTCAAAGCTTCCTTAATTTATAAGCTTATTTAAAAAATTAAAGAAATTGTTGGCTATCATCCTACTGTCGTCCAAAGATTTTGAATAAAATACTACGTTCATCAAAGTGAACTGGAAGCCTTTCAAAGTTAAAATCTCTCTCATCAACACTTAACACTTCCCCGCTTTATTTCCATCCCTTAAACTGCATTGTAACCATGACCCTCTGCTGCCGGCGGGGGTCCAACAGGCCTTTGCTCATCAATTATCGCGAGAAGCCCTCACGGTGCCGTAGGATACGTCAACAGGTGCCAGCAGAGACATGGGTAACTTAATTTACGAAAATATTCACGGTAGCCATACCCCGGGCTATGTGCTCAGCGTGGTTAAAAATATTAACGGTTTATAAGTAAGGCAATTTTATTGCTTCGTGGGGTACATTTGACAGAGCAACATTGTTGCGATTAATAAATGTTGCTGTTGATATTTACACTTTAAAAACGGTAGGAAACATAACACATAAAAGTCATGGCGGACTTATTATTAATGGCAGAAAACTTACTGTAAAAGAATCTTTAGTGCAGAATAACGCTTGTAAAACTAAAAACATTTAAACGTAACGCTCAATAAAAAAGCCACCAACAACATCAAGAAATCCTAAACAAAAATATAACTAATTATCACAAAATAATACCATAAACATGACAGAGAATATAAATGATAATTGTGTCCCTAATTCTATCGGGACCCATAAATATTATGTTACCATTTTTTTATTTAAGCTGATCATTACATTCGCGTACGGCCGTGATTTATGTTGCCGAAGCGAGCCGAAAAGTTCCGATCCGTCTCGGCAATAGATCGTGATTAGGCGCGCGCGCAGCATGATCACATACTTACTGTAGGGCTGTCCTGAACATGCGACAATATGAAATGATAAAGAAGAAACAAAAGTAGCAATGTATACGATTTTCAGAATGTAATCTAAATTGTTAGAGTTTTTAATGTGAGTAAAAGTGAGATCGATGAAAAAAATTTGAGAGTTTAAGGCTGGTTTTCACCGACCTTAATACAATAACATTTAGGTGGACTGTTTTAATTCTTTGGTTAAACAACCGTTTACTCGTACCTACTAGAATTTTAAGTAAATGGTTGTTTAACTAGAGTAATAACGTTGGTGAACACCAGCCTTAGTAAAACAAACAACAACTGTTGTAGTTTTATGAGTAACAAATGAAATGTAATGAGAATTTATTTACTTAAGTGAAAATAGAGTTGCTAATTCGTCTGCCAAGTGAAAAACAGACAATAGAGTTTCTTTTTTTTAATAGGTAACATCTACGGTATTCTATGGGTTGTTAAAGACTTAGGATATTTAAAAGAAAACAGCTGTATTCTAGACATTGGTGTCAATTCTGTTGCGCACTTTGACAGGACTAAACTAAACTAAGGGTGCTTGTCTCTTTCTGTTTCAATAGAAAAAGAAAGGGACAGTTGCGTTTAGTCTAGTTTAGTGCTGTCAAAATGTGCTACAGAATCGATACCAGTAAGAGGAAAGGCCAAAAATCAGCCGATGACGCGCAAATTAAGAGGATCTTGTGTCGAGAAGGAAATTATTATAGACTGATCCATATTTTAAACATTTTTATGGTACGGATTGCATTTTTTTAGGAGAGTTTTTTCCTTGTGGCAACCCTACTCAACAAATTGAGACGTCGGTAATTATTTACCCGGACATCATTAGGCGGTTAACGGATATAACTCTTGCATCGGTTATTGATTTATGAGCAATGCTGTGTAGAGTGTACCGGCGGGATCTTACAACTTTATTTATGTATAATAATGCTATACTACTCTATTAAACACGATTATGTAAGAGAAAGCTGTGGCTTTATTTTTTGGAGTAAGTAATAGTATCTACTAATCCTTGTTTACTAATTTTTCTATACTAATATTATAAAGAAGAAATATTTGTATTTTTGGATTTTTGTATGTAACGAAAAAACTTAAAAATTACTGGACCGATTTCAAAAATTATTTTGCCCATAGAAAGCTACATTATCACTGAGTAACGTAGGCTACGCGCGGAACCGTGAAGACACAGCTAGTGCATTATAATTTTCTTGGTTAAATGGAAATGGAGTTTCGAGTTTAAATCCAGATAAAGAGGAATTAGGAAGTTAACTGTTCTGAAGTTAACTCTTCATAATTCCAATCTCATATTGGCAATCTGATTTTGTAAAGATCAATTACTTATTTGTGCCCAATCAACAAGGTAATGATGATTTATTTTCATTAACTAAGTTTGTAGGCACTTGTTTTGTTCTTCCTAGCCTTTTCCCAACTATGTTGGGGTCAGCTTCCAGTCCAACCAGATGCGGCCGATTACCAGTATTTTACACGATGCGACTGCCACCAGACCTCTGCAACCCAGTTACTGGGCAATGCCGATATCCTAAGGTAAGACCGGTAGTCAGACTTCCGGGCTTCGGACTACCCGTAACGACTGTCATAGGTATTGGTATGACACCCAGTACCGACGGTTTAACGTGCTTTAGTTTGTAAGCACTTAAATAAACTTATGTAAAACACGAAAGTTGCGAGTAACAGTTCGAAATAGCATTTAAACACGAACACTTTAATTTCCAAAATATTTACAAACATTAATATTTCATTCAACTCTTTAAACTTTTATTACGTCATAAATATCTTGTGATGCACACAAATAAATTATATTTTACAATTGTTTACATTACAATTTGTGACAAACATTGCTTGCTTTGTTTTGAGCCATGTTGCAACTAAGGAAGTCTTGTATAACTTTTAGTGTAGTCTTTGGCCCAAACTAGACCACTCAGTGCCACTTTATGGTTGAAAAAATTGTTAAAACTTCTTTTGTTTTATGTATGGTTCTTATTGTTTCAAAAGTATCGGTTTTTGTTTGAGATTTACGATCAGAATTAATTTTGTTTTTATAGTTTCTTTTATACCTCGTTTATGTTTTAGTACGAGTACCCACACACATAGCCTTACCTTATTAATAATATTGGTTCAGGCAGCTGTCTTATCCTCAAGACAATTTAAGGACCTTTCATTATTTGCGCTTCAGTTCAACATTTTGCGTTTTCGTCTGTTATTTCGATAACTCGTTCTCTTCATTGACTTGTGAAAGTGTCTGTAACAGATTTATTTACAGAAATTTAAATCATTTATCATGTATCTAAGCCACTAGACCCATTTCGTCTTTTCTGTTTAATGTACCTATTATTTGAAAACAAATAAGATTTTCATGTCTCTAAAAAAATA
Source organism: Amphipyra berbera (assembly GCA_910594945.2). Lineage (NCBI taxonomy): Eukaryota > Metazoa > Arthropoda > Insecta > Lepidoptera > Noctuidae > Amphipyra > Amphipyra berbera. Next base: position 21,376,445 of record OU343126.1, read on the forward strand.
AGCAACATAATCTCTTCTTTCCAGTGGCGTACTTCGAGCCCCGCGACCTAAGTTACAAAACCGAAACAAAAAAGGAACAACTAAACATTTGACGCGTTATATTTGTGAACATATTTTACAACAGCCATATATCAGGTCCTCGGTCCTCCTGCAGGTTTATGGTGCCCCTGAATGGTCACTATCGCACAATAGTTACTCCTCACAATGTTTTTCCTAATTTGTTTTGGTTGTGAAGTAAACTTTCATTGTTTCTTTGATTTGTTGCTTTGATTTCTAATATTTTTTTCAAAATCTACGGGAGATTTGTTGGTAAATTGTTTAAAAACATTTCGAATACTTGCTTGGTGAAGGTTTGAAAAAAAAATTGGGCGATGAAATGACTTCAGTTTTGGCCATTCAGTTTACATGATGTATGAAACAGAGTGAAATACAACTGAAGCGTTGTTTATTAAATTTAATTTAGCACTTTTTAAAATGCTGCGGCATGAGTGTCCAGAAAGGTTGAGTTTTTACAGTCTATCTATAATAAATGGTTTTTTACTTACTTGTTTTTTAATTGTCTGTATTTTCGTAGCACGAATACAAGTTTATTTCTTTAATGATAATATTGTACCTACATAAAATTGCATTACAGGGTTAAATCATAAATATGTAGATAATAAAAAAAAAGTCATACCGGGATTAAAACACACCATATTTTTTCAAAATCTTCTCACGTCGACACTATTCAAGTTTACGCTTACAAAACCGTAAAGTTTAGAATAAAATCATAAAAGGTAACCGTAAAACCAGACATTTACGGTCAGCATAAATCAGAGAGGGGACAAAACTTAGTTTTACGCGTAAATAAAGTTCTTTCGTAAAGAATGAATGCATGTGTGGGTAAACGTTGATTGCTGTTAGATTTTTTTAATGCAGAATATTAGACATAAACAAAAATCTAATTAATCCTAGGCGAATAATGATCCCTAGCGCTGAGAACTGGATTGAATCGAAATAATTTTAATTTATAATAGGTAGGTATCTGGTTTTATAATAAGTAGTAGCAACACACCAGTGAAGAGCCTATAGTAAATACTTACCTCGTTGATGGCGTTGGCCAAGTGTTGGCGTCAATGTTAATTCTTGATAATTAACATTGACGCCAACACTTGGCCAACGCCATCAACGAGGTAAGTATTTACTATAGGCTCTTCACTGGTGTGTTGTGTTGTCTTTCTACTACAACAACTTACAGAACTTCATAATAATGTCTACTGACCAAAACTATTAAGAATAGGCCTATATTCAAATTAACGGCTCCAAATAAAAATAATTACATTTAAAACTGTTTACTTCTTTTTGCACAGACAATCAATTCCCTCCAATCGCACGAACGTCAAGAATCAATCCGTCAAACTTTCGTTCGTGGAACGTGCAAAGGCAACACCCATTCAGCCTCACTGGCTATACGGTTGGCGTATTGTTCTTATATTAAACAATGATAAACAAGCATTAGGACACCATTGAGTGCCACTGTGTGGACAATGCAACCGCGTCACACAATTGGATGGAAATAATGACGTGGAGATGTACAGGGGGTACACTTGCAAATTGTATTAAACGTTGGATTATTTTTGGTAAAAGGTGTTTTTTATTACTAAATATGTTTAGGCGTTGTCTTAATATTCAGTTGAATCCCTATTTTTGTTGTTTATACAATTTTTTGATTCTTACCCCAGTCACTCACATTCGCACAAATACGCGAACCCACAAGTGTGGGACTGACATTCGTAATGTCTATGCGAACATTTTCCATACAAAACTGCAAACATTCGTACGTTGTACGAATGTTTGCGCGCATGTGCGTGACCGGGGTTAGGCTTAGATGCTGATGATTAAAATTCATAAAAATATTAAATTCTTTCAAAAATGACAAACAAATTTCGCATATTAATCAATAAATAATGCAGCTGGTGGTAGAAAATGTTCATAAATAGGTAATTAAACTAAACTGTACCCGCACAGTTACCCAGCCTACTTAAATTTTGAAAAGCTCATATACTGAACCCCTTGGAATAACGGCACAGCCCAAGGCCAGAAGAACTGCAACCGCGCAGTAGCACCCACGAGGAGTGATGGATGACTTCACAGCACTACTTAAACAACTGCACTGCCACAATAGACTGACCAGCGGGCTACCAAAAACAATGCAAGACGCGACAAAACGCTCGACAATGTCGATAAATTCAAGGAAACGGACGACTTAACAAAATACTAGCCGTAATTTATGTCACTGCGCAACAACTGTTGTTATTTTGAAAATGGAATATCATTAGATGTTGATATAGTGATGTAAGGATTTATTTTTAATTTATGGCTCATCAAATATTTGTTTAGACGTCGAATTCCTTTTTAAAAATTTAAATTATAAATAATTATTAGACGATAAACCAGTATGTTTACACTAGAAAAGGTTGGTCCAAGTTTGTGAACAAGAGCCCAGTGGTTAAGAGTGGTTTAAAATGCCTTTACACAATTTGTTTACAACTTGAATTAAAACTTGATTTTAGGTGAACACGAGGGGTAGGTAAGTGTTCTATTCGTTATGGTTAGGGGCTTTATAGATCAACATGCAAACGTGAACTCTCATAAGCCTTAAATACCGATAAGTTGACCATGTAAGAATGCTTTAAAATATGCACGATAACTCAAGCAAATCTAACATGAGATAAAACTAAAACATTTTCTTCAGTGAATCAATCAAACGACAGAGGACACTTTATATTCAAATCTATCTAAATTGTCACCTTATAGCTTGAGGCTTTTATAAACATTGTACAACCGCAGTCAATTGATATGTATTGAAACAATATTACGAATTACGACGGTAAAGGCAACACCAATTTGTCACTCCCACGCACACAAAAACTTGTTAATATTTTGAAAACGGGTACCCATTTCATTAATTATATTTAGGCCGTATGTCATCTGTAACGTCTCAATCAGCCACAAAAAACTGTTGATTATCTATTAATGTTATTTAATAGCCAAAACTTGAATTAAACTCATGTGATTTATTATTCCCCGTGTATATTGAATCGATAGATTTGCATAATCTGTTCATTATTATAAACTTTTATTTTTTTAATTTGCAACATTTTATTATTATGTTGGCAACTATAAATCTATATTTGATGAATGGTGCGGAAAATACTATAATAATTTATTTTAAGATGGTCAAGTAGATCACAGTGTTATTTTAAAATGGTAAGTAGGTATTTCGACTGGTTTAAAAGCAAACTTTTCACTCTTTTTTGTGATAGGTGAACCTTTCGTACGTGCCGAAGCCTGCTGAAGCTGTTTAAATAAATAAAATTCAAAAAAGGATTTTATAATCACTCAAGGATAGTTTTAGGATTGTCCCCTTGTACTCAATCGAACCCAAAGTACCTTTTTCTTTTTAACATGTATAAGTCGACAATGGTTTATTAGTGATATGGCAATCACGTGTGCCACAAACAAAGACACACAAATATGTGACAGGAAGAAAGATTACGGCACTCTATCAAGCGATCTGACAACACAGTTGAATTCCTACGATTTGTCCCGTCATTGTCCCTCGTAAAACTCAGGACAAAGCGGGAAGAAGCGTGTAATGCTGCTCATAAAACAATAAACCACCCACTGCAGGCAGCGAGGCAGCGCTTACAGCGCACGCAGCGTGAACCAAGCGCGCCCATTGTCCTTTATTTTGAACGCATTTAAACATGGCGCGCGCGGTCAACAAAAGCCCGCCAATTCTGGCGTTTCGACGTACTCAGTGAGTTGAAAAACACGTTATTTGTACGAAAATTGGAGTCAAATACGGGTTTGTTTAATGGAATATGACGTAAGCATGGGACTATTAAATAAATTGATAAAAATAATATTGAACCCATGTTTACGCTCAACATACCCAGCGTTTTATAAACTGCGTCAGACATCATTTAATTTAATCAAATAAGATTCATTCGTTTTCATTATCATACCAGTTTAAAACTATCCAAACTACACTAGATTGTAAGCCATCCGATATAACAAAATTCTTCACATCTTCTGTAGAATAAAACGCTTTTATAAACACTTTTAATAAAGAAAAGCTTTTCAATGAACATTCAACACAAGATTATAGGTATAAGCCGGCACGTTACTTGGCAAGAGTAGAGAAGAGAGTTTTTCTCCTTTCTAATTTCCTTCTACACAGACTAAAAATAGATTATGGCAATAACCATAGAATAATGACAAGCAATAAAATTGTACACTTTTTTGTTGCACTAAGTGTACTATGCGTGCCAAATAAGAATAGCACTGTCAAGACGCCATTTTGTTCCGCAATACTCGTGAACTTCATTACCAAAGTGTAAGGTGTGCAAAAAAGTAAATAAAGAAATTATATTCGGTTTAATTATTTTTGTTCACTTTTTTGGTATTTCTTATCAATTTTACGCCAAATTAATTACACAGTAATTATATTATTATTATGGCGACATATTAGGGTGACCAGTAGCATTTCGTGAAGTTAACTATATTATATTGGTTCATTTCTTTAATGAATACTGTTTTCAAATATTATTAAATTATCCAAAATTACCTATTTATGGAATTCAATAAATAACATTTTATAAAAATGAATTTAAATAATAATTATTAAATAATAATAAACAACAACAATAATTAAATAATAATAAAAAAAAAATCATAGTATTTTTTTGCTGGCAGTACCAATTTGACAGCTATCGTGTGAAGTTGTAGCAAGCGCGATCCTATTCTTATTTGGCACGCATAGTACATGCGTAAACTTACTCCCACTACGACAAAACCTTGGCAAGTTACGTGCCGGTGACCTGGAGATAAGGTCAGGGTTGACACTCCTTTCCCCAAAGGAGAGGTCCTGCTGGGGTTGCGGTGCATGCTTTTGCGAATCCCGCGACCCCAGCCGAACGGTCAGGAGGAGGAACACCTTTTTAGCCGGTAAGAGTCCGGCAGACCTCCTCGTCTTCCCCTTCCCCTGGCGAGAGACATCCATGAGAATATTCCAAAGATAAAAAAAAATTGGGTTGACACTCTTTAAGGAAAAAGTTTATATTTTTTTTTATAAATTAGTCTGTAAGTAGATATCTATTATACAGCATAGAAAAACAAGCATTGTATAGCAATATCTACCCTGATAATCTACAGTAGTTGATCTAGGTACTTAGATCTAAGTTACTTACAGAAATCCTTACATCACACCGGTCTACTTTCAATTGCTATCTAAACAACTACAAGATAGGCAACTATTTGTCAAACGATACGATCAACAACAACTAATGAACTGATAATAATCATCTGCATTAAAGTGTTTCATAATAACACATAGAAAGTTTAAACTAACAATTAGGTAACTGACTTAGGTAACACATAAGAACTGTCATTTTAACTGCCACATGTTAGATTCCCAAGGAGTTAAGAGACTTAAAATGTGGAGTATTTCTGTACACCCCTCGGCACACAACATCGACTGCTAAACATGAACTTCTCTAATCTGCGCCATAACAGTCGGTCTTCCGCGTCCAGTCTACACCAGCTACCTTCTTAAGACCGTCAGTCCATCTGGCTGAATTGGTCAATTTGTGGTCTCCACTCAAGAACTCGTTGGGGCATCAGTCCTTCGACACACATGGATATCACAGTGGCATTTCAGATTGCTGACTCTTCATTCATCGGTCTTCTTCATTTTCATACATACATACAATACATGATGCAACGTAATGATGAGCGGTTTTTCTACGAAGGCAACGCGTCCCATCCCTAGCAGCTACGTACAACACTAAGGCGTGGTAAACCGGGGTGGAGACTTGACATTGGCGCTTCCTGCAATTCTTAAGCCAAAAACCTCATAAAAATAGATTAAAAAAAATATAGTTTGATATTGCTTGTAATCTTGGTTGTAATTTATCTATTGTATGTTTAAGCCATAGAAAAAACTGCCTTGTAGTGGTGGTAAGCGCGAATGTTGATGTGAGATCCTGGGTTCGATCCCCAGGTCGGGCAAAGTGTTATTATATTTTTCCGTGTGGAATTCCTCAGTAGCAGCTCGGAGTTTGGATCTGTACCCGGTTGATGGCAATAGGTTCGTCCCCTATTACATAGGACTTAAACATAACGGCGAAATGAGGCTGTTACTATACACCTCTGCCCAAACCTTCGGGAAATACAGGCGTGATGTTATGTTATGTTTTAGCCAGTAAAATTTCCAATTTAACAGTATCAGTAATAATTTAGAATAAAATTAACCAATCCAGTAACTTTAATCACCATTCATTCACTATAAACACATTAACAATCCCACACGACCCTCGAAATGAACTCATCACATTTGATGTCATCACCGTCGCAGTTTCAACAGTATTGATGAACGGGCTCAGATAAATCTATTGTGGACGACGGCGAGCCGATATTATTTTAATGTTATAATACAAATTATAATAATCTCGGCCGCCATATTTATGGGCCCGGTAAGCTCTTTTGATTCGCCGCTTATGAGATAAAGGAGAACGTATATGGAGACAGAGATACTCATTGGGAGTTTAAAGGAGACAAATATATTTAAAGTATTTTTGGTTAGGTTTATTAATTTATTGATTTGTTTAAAAGAATGTATCTACTGATAAAATATTTTTTTTCAAAACGTATGTAATGTTGTAAATATATTTTAGTGAAAAATCTGCATTGAGCCGTTTGCTAAGGCTCTGCTTATTTCGGTTAATTATTTCATTTTCTAGAGCAGTTGTAATTATTGCTCTACATTGCTAGAACCTTAAATCATTCAGCTCTAGTATTTATTTTCAGGAATATTCATTCATTGACATCAAGTATTTACAGAGACGCTCACGGTGCTATATTAGTTTACGATGTGGCAGAACCAAAGTCCCTAGCAAAACTGAATGAGTGGGTCGAGGAACTTCAAGTATACTCCACCAAGAAGAACATAGTCTGCTTAGTTGTCAGCAATAACATTGACAAGCATATCATTTTGGGACCCAGTCCTTATGGTCAGCAAGCACATTGGGTCACCCGCGCGACAGCGCAACGAGTATTCCCAAGGAGGGTTGATGTCAGGCAGGTGGCCGGTCATAAAACAATAAGTCAATACCTTTAACAACATCAATTTACGAACATGTTGTGCCGACCCCACCTAGTGTGGGATAAGGGAAGGAAGAAGAAGATTAATTTGAGGGAAAAAATCCGATACCTTCAGGTCGTTGAACTTTTAAGTTATGATCAACATGTTCATTGTTAATTATGTAAAAATTCCAAAATTGAAGCAATATTTGCAAATTGACGTCAACGCAGCACGCATTCTCTCTCCCCATAATATCTGAATCAAATATCAAATCAAGTATAATTCCTGCTCCAAGTATCCGCTAACCCTTCCGAGGTGTAAATGCCGCGTGATATACGCGCCGGGATATATCGGGGACAATTTATTTAGACGAGAGGAGCTTCGCACCCTTGCTTCCTCACTACAGCCATTGCAAACGAAAACCAACCCTTTGAACATAAAAATAGAACTCATATTCTTTTAGCCAATGGTTTAAGGTTGGCATTAGTATGTCATACAAGCGATTTTTAAAGTTATGGGTGATAAAATAAGGTACATTTTGTTTCAAAGATGTGCTAAAAGGCTTTGCGATCGTTGCAGGCACCGTGCTGAGCCGAGATGATTGCAAAACGAATAAATAATATGCACATGAAGCTGCGCGCGCGCATATTACATGTCACCCGTGTAAATGTGTTTATTTTTAAACAGGCAACGACTTTTTAAGTTATTAAAATTGTTATGTTGATGCGAAAAAAATAAAATTACTTTTGGTTATTATTATTAGTTTCAATTTTTTTAACGACGTGGTTTTACTTGCTTCACGGTGATGCAATAAATTGTTGCTTAGTCGCACTTTATAGGGTAGAGGGAATGGCAATAAAACCAAAAAAATATTTCTTTGTTTCTTTCTTATTCTTTCTTTTCTTATTCTTAATTTTTTTTTCTTATATACATCGCTTACAATAGGTAACAGAAAAACTCTCAAAAGTTAGTTAATGATAATATAGTCTGAGAGGAAATATGGAAGCATGAAACAGTATAAGTTCGATACGAGTACGATACTGGTATAATTTTAACTGAAGGACAATTTATGGGAGCTAGAGCACAACACACATGACATAACGAATTATTTAAATTTCCAAAAAATCCATAATCCATAATCGTCATAGTAAAGGCATACAAAGTAAATTTAATTTCGATAAAATATTTATGTTCGCGTTTTAATTCAGCAAAATAAACGCCATTTGATTCACCTTTTATTTACATACAATAAAAGACATTCCATTCCTTATATAATTAAGTCTGACGTTCGCATTGGGTTCCAAATTCAAAAATTCTTATACAAAACCCGTCGAGGAAGTAGTAACCCGATGCGCTTCCGATGCCGCGTCGTAGGCGTAGGGGGTTAGCTCGCGATCAAAGGCGCCGCCGCGAGGCCACGCCCACCCCGCCTTGTGCACACACACCGACAACCCTTTCACTGCCGCGCTATGTTGTTAACAAATAGTATGTTTCTTTTGTTTACTTTGTGAGTCAGGTTGCGTATATAGCGTGTCATGTGGATCTACAGGAAATTGGCTCTGGTTTGTATTAAAGTTTATAAAAAATTCAAGATTGAAGCGATAGTTAGGCTCGCATAGGTTCTAACAAGGATTTGAAAAAAGATATTAGTTTGCTCTATGTTCATTACCCTAATTGTGAAACCCCAGACATTGTGGCAGTCGCTAATGAATGACGTAGGACTACACTACACATTTCATTTATCATCACCTACCTAATTAGAATCAAGGAATTTCTTGAAAAGGGTACCTACATAAATACTTAAGAATTTATTTCAAAGTATGTATAGAACGGACTAGATAGTAGAAAATAATCATAAAATAATTTGAAAAATCTGAGGAACCACACACGGCTTTAGCCTTTTCGGTGAGGGAACTTTTTATCCTTGTCGCCCAAAACGGACCTGAAACGGAATGATGAGAAATATTTATTTCATTAATACCTATTAGTATAGGTTAGTACCTATTAATAATATTTATTTTTAAGTCTTGTCTACGTTTTTCCTAAAAGTTTAGAAACATCTAAAGATTACCAGTAAAGATATAAAAAATAAAACGAAAATTTTAAAGTTATCTAAGTATGTTACACAGAGTGTATTTCTACTACGAAAGAAATTTGTGATGTGTCTGTTAGGGCATAACCTCTGGAACATAACATACATCTTTATTCATCAACATCTTCAAAAACATTTGCGTGATAAGTAATTTTGTTTCATTCATAACATTTCAGCAGTACCTACCTATCGACGACATGGTGTTTTAAAACAAAAAAACATGATGTAGAAATAAACGGTAAGTACGGAGAGCCATGTGTAATAATTAGAGTTAAATACTTTATAATTAAATAAATCAAACTTTTTCAAATAAACTCCAAACATGAAATTAATAATAAATTAATCATTAGTACATCTCCGGCGGGTACCTGTCACAACTCAGTCTGCACCTGACTATGATGGCTAAATGATTAATCCATCATTAAGGATTCGGCATCTTACCTTTATAAAAAAGGTAAAGAAAAAGATAAAGTCTTTGGGATGCCGACCTGTGTGGTGTTGAGTTACTTGAAGCTGAACATCATTGTTTGTGGTGCTATTCATAGGATTATAATGGTGTATGTTTATGATGATGATGATAAAACACTGCAGTGGTACTTTAGTTCATGTCTACAAAATAAGATATGTTTTGTCTAATCATTAGTAATTACAAAGATAAAATCTTAGTGCTGGTAGGCGGTTATCCTAGAGACGAAAGAAATTCCAAATCAGTATGTCACACAAGTATATTGTTCTTCTTTTCTGAGGCGTTGATTATTGAGATTATTTATATGTGTGTAGAGTAGAGCTTAGCAACGTGGACAGCATTGTCGGTGGCCTCGCACCACAGGTTTTTCATAGTGTTATTGCATAGAGTTCAGCAGTGATAGCCTAGTTGTGTGACCGTCCAACTGCCAAGTCATAGCTCTCGAGTTCTAATCCAAGGCACGCACCTCTGACTTTTCAGATTCATGTGAGTACCTATTGTATAATTATCACTTGCTCAAAAACGGTGACGGAAAACATCGTGAGGAAACCGGCATGCCTGAGAGATAATTTTCGACGGCATGTGAAGGCAAGTCAGAGGCCCTAGGCGGCATAAACTCTGACACCAGGTTAGTTACTAATCACACAAAAAGAAAAGAAGAAGATTGCAAAGAGAGCACGACAGGAGGTGTGACAGCGAATATGTGACTCCACAGTAACAGTCACTGTCATTGGAGTATTCTTGACCAAGTTGTACCTGCAGCGGCCCCACCTGGCATCGGAGTCGATGCAGAGATTTCCTGTCCAAATTACGTATCCCAATATCGCCGATGCATAGAAAAGTCCATGAAATGGTAATTATGAATGATGAATCTTGTAAGGTAAGGCTTGTATTATGTTATTGGTTATGTTTACGATTGCAGAAAAAGTCTTTGTAAAGGTGGGCTGATTGCACTTTTATCAAAAACCGGTCAAGTGCGAGTCATACAGGCAAACACTACTGGGTTCTGTCAAACAAAAACAAAATGAATTTTACTCGAAATTTGGTTTTTTGTATTCTTTATTATTTGCCAAAATGTATGTCACAACAACCCGTACTTAATCTGTGAAATCTTCAACTGGTTATCACTTACAACTACCGAGGTATAACTTTGTGACAGACGGACAGACAACGTAGGCGTAGTAATAGAAACCCATTGGCACTCTTTGGATACGGAACCCTGAAACACTACTAGTCTCTAGCAGTCTTTAGTCGTCCTACAATATGAGACTATTCCTTAGTGTGCTAACTAACCTCGGTAGACATAACATAACATCACATCACGCCTGTATTCCCCGAAGGGTTGGCGAGAGGAGCATAGTAACACCCTCATTTCTCCGTTATGTTTAAGTCCCATGTAATAGGGGGCGAGCCTATTGCCGTCAACCGGGCACAAATCAAAACTCCGGGCTGCTAGTGAGGAATTTCACACGGAAAATCACAATAACACTTTCCTAGGGATCGAACCCAGAATCTCACAATCAGCAGCCGCGCATGCCACCACTAGACCAACGAGGCAGTTGATGATAGATTAGATCGGTAGATTTATTTCATAATTTTTCTATTCCTGTAATTGTAGCTATCATTTTAAAATCAATTCTAAACAGCTACTGCCACACCCCTACATCGAGATGGAACAAAGGTTCAATGTTTTGTGAAGGAAAATCTCAGTGCAGACAGACTAGCTGTTATTTATACTGCAGCTTGTTATAAAACTAACAAGAGCGTGTGTCTAACACTCACGTCCTTATAAATATGCGTGTCGTGTTACTTGGCTCGTAAACTTGCGATGTTTCGTATGTTACAGTTGGTGGTAAAACGTAGGAACGTTTTTTTAAACGTTGTCTACACTATGGTATAACAATACAGGGGGCATAGACAAATTCCATTTTCCTTAGACTTTAGGGCTAGCGCGCACTGGCTTGCATTTTTTAACGTATATTCTGAGAAGTATGGAGTGTCATAGAAGAGCACGCACTGCGAATTATTCACCGCATACTGATACTTGTATATATTTTACTAGCGGCCCGTCCCGGCCTCGCACGGGTGGAAATTTTTCCCGTTTTTGCAACATTTTTCATTTATGCTCCACTCCTATTGGTCGTAGCGTGATGTAGCCTATAACCTTCCTCGATAAATGGACTATCCAACACAAAAATAAATTTTCAATTCCAATCAGTAGTTCCTGAGATTAGCGCGTTCAAACAAAAAAACTCTTCAGCTTCATAATATTAGTATAATAGATAGAATAGATTTGATGAGGCGAAAAAATGCACCGCAGTGCGCGCTCGCACTTAGCGCTTGCGGAAAAACAAAATGTATGGAAATTACATTCGCTCGACAGACTTCACATGACTGCTGACTGATGCTAAAGTAAATTCCTTACAAGAAAAAGAATGTTGACGTTGGCGTGAGGTCCAAATGACAAGTTTCCATATAAATAGTAGACAAATGTCATTTTTGACACGCTCAAATGCCATCTTGGCGTTACAGCAACACATCGGAACAACGATCTGTCGGCAATCGAACTTGCGACCAGAAGCAAAGAAAGCCAATCGCACAGCCAATCGCTCGACAAAGTAAAATTAATGTTTCACGGTCAAACGTTTGTTTATCTTTTATGAAAAATTTAAAAGGCCGGACTATATCTCTATCTTCAAATTCTACACTGTGCTAATCAGTGTAGAGATTGTAAATATAAAGATCAAAGTTCAGACTGATAACTACGTATACGTAAACCTTAACAACCTTAACTTTTTAGTAAAAACTGTAAAAGAGGTGTAAATCTTTATAAACAGCTTTAAAAAAAAAGTTACGTCTACAAGTTACCTTCACACACTTCTCACGCTGAACTGGTAGGCAAAAGAAAAACTAGAATCCTCGCCAACTGTCACAGCTCTTATTTGCGAGATCCCTCTAAAGTGTAGTTTTAAAATCACTTGAGACGTAACATAACATCACGCCTGTATTCCCCGAAGGGTTGTGCAGAGGTGTATACACCCACATTTCGTCGTTATGTTTAAGTCCAAAGCACTTAGTATTTTTTTAAAGTTGTCAAATGAATGAAATTCTTCTTTACGGTGGCTGCTGTTGGAAGATCTTTCAAACGATAGCCGTTTATTAAAACGGGCCTTAGACTAAAATTCTTGAATTCAAAGCGAGCAAGTAATATGGGGCGAGCCTATTGCCATTAACCGGGCACAAATCCAGACTCCGGGCTGCTACTGAGAAATTCCTAATGGAAAAACCCATTAACACTTTGCCCGACCTGGGGATCGAACCTAGGACCCCATGCTCAGCAGTCGCGTTTGCGACTACTAAACCAACAGGGCAGTCCGTCTTTATAAAACTCAAAATATAAATAAAAGTTGTTTTTAACGTAAAAAGTTGAATACACATCTCCATTCCGCTTTAGCTAGTTTACTAGTATCAACAGTAACCGATACATTCGTTACTTTAATGTTTGTACAGTAACACGAGCGATTCTAAAATAACAAGACAAAACACAGTTTTGAAAACAGCAGCCCAATCTGTAGCAATATTAGGTTACACCCGTCCTCACAGACAGTTCTGATGGATTCCAAGCTACCAGAATGTTTACTCTGTACTTCTTTTAATGCATAAAAAAATATTTCTGTAATAAACCGTGAAATTATTATATGGAAATCAAAAAGTGAATAAACGTTTTTAAAGTTGTGCTACTAGCGCCATCTAGTAGCGAGTAGCGATTTTTCTTTAAGAAGATTTATTATTTATGAGCAATCTGATAATCCTAAAATGCTAGATAGAATCAAGTGTTTGTTTAAGTCAGAATTTGTGCAGTCAACATTTAGTTAGAATTAAGCATTTCTCAGTGTCAGTCTCAGTCCTAATGTTTATTTTTAAGTAGGTTAGGACTTACTTAAAAACCTAGCATTTATTTTCCATTAACGATTTGGTATTATTAAATGTGGAAATTATATTTTTAAAACATAAATCATGTATCTATTGATATTTAAGATGAACATCAGCAACACAATTTCTTTAAACTAAAATAAATCCCTTCGCTAAATCTGCAAGTTTTCCTCTCTTCTATTCAATTTGCTTCCTAATATTGCATATTACTTATTAAAATCATTGGAGCAAACACTTTCGACACCTTTAAAAGGACACTTGACATTTCCATTATGAGTTTTAACTACAATCCTATTCCCACACTTGAAAGGTGCATTTTATTCAATAATTCACTGATGTGGAATAATCTGATTGACTTGTTGACATCTTGCTTTGTGCTCTTTGTTAGAATTAAAGTTGTACATTTTTCTTCCAGAATAGTGTATCACTAAGTATTTCCATGTCATAATGAGGTGTGCACAGAGCAAGGTGTTTTATGGATAATGAAAATATTTTTTGATTTAAAATGAATAATGGTGAACTTAACTAGGTACTTACCTAGAAGGCAGTAGGTACCTACTTAGGTACTTAGAGGTACATATTACAAATGTTCCAATTCGACTTCATATTAAAACTTATCAAAATAAATTATCATGAAAAACTTAAAATGCACAAATTATAAATGTCTACTTGATATAATTAGGAAATTATAAGAAAGGTAATTTTGAATTACTTTTTGATTTCTGTAGTGGCATCTAGTGATGAAAATTGAGACTGAACAGTGACATCTATTGTTAAGTAGCATAATAACATTACATTCAAAGAGTACCAAGGTAACTAGTGTCATGTATTGCGTATAGATGGCGTAAAATATAAACATTAGATTTGTTGGCCATTATTATTATTAAAGCTGACATCATAAATGAGCGTAGTTAAGCAGAAAGCGACCAACCCCAATTTTTGCGAAAATGAGTTTGAATGCCCATGACATCAGATTTTCGTTGCTTTACATATTCCAGAAACACTTGTTTTTCAAACCACATCTAAACTCAAAATATTAAATTTCCAAATGAGACCATGTAGGCATTTTATTTCTTTTTCGGCCATACCTCAAAAAGCAGAATAAGACCATCCCGATAGACGCGTTCTGCAAAAATACTTTTTTTAAATTGTCCGATAAAGCAGAAAGCGACTACAAGTTTAACTCGGTAATTTACTAGCAAAACAAAGTAAATATAAATATTTTGGTAATTTCAAATAGCTTATTTCGTAGCCCTTGTTGTATACTTTCAGATAAATACGGTTTTTTAATCATTTTTTATTGTATAAAAAATAGCAGCGGTAATACCTGAAAACAGCCGTATCTCAAAACTCGATTTTCGTCGATAGTCGCTTTCTGTTTAACTACGCTCAAATAATAATAATTATAGATAGAGGTTAGGGCAAAGTAAATCAAAAACAAACTTCAAAACAGATTTCAGAGTTCTGAACTTCTGACAATATTTTATTTTATTTACCACATCAACAGCGTAATATAACACTGTAGGTAGGTACTCGCCAAACTTTTTGGCCACTCAGTTGCGCAGTAGAAAAACCTATACAATATTTTAAAAAATCCTGTCCGATCCGAAAGGGGAGGGACAAAGGCGTACATTACTAAAAATAAATAAAATAACACATTATTAATGAATAGAAAAATGTTGTTATTTAATATGCACGTTTTTAGTGCCCAAAATGTCCCTATTTCCATAAAATTTAGCAAGTTCTCAACTTTTGACAACACCTAGTCGGCGAAGGTGCCTTTGAACGTGTTTTGCCTAGCCTTTTTCAAACTATGTTGGGGTCAGCTTCGAGTCTAACCAGATGCGGCTGAAGTATTTTACACGGAGCGACTACCATCAGACTTCCGCATCCCAGTTACTGGTGCCTTTACCCAAAACGTACACTTTAAATAACATTAACATTTTTATTATTCATTAATGTGATATTTTAAAATTATTTTTCGTAATGTTATTGCGGTGCCTCTTTCGGATCAGACGGTTTTTTTTAAATATTGTATATTTTGTTACTGCGCAACCACTCGCAATTTCAGATTGGTTTGGTCGACTTTAAACTATAGGCTCATTTACACGGATCAAGTTTCTTGAAGCAAGTCTCATGCTATCTCTGTTTTTGTCGGAGAGAAAGACAAAGATAGCATGAGATTTGCTTCAAGAAATTTGCTCCGTATAAATGAGCCTTTATAGAGAATATTTTATGCAACTTTAACTATTAAACCAGTAACCAGTTTAATGTCCTCTATGGAGGTTCAATGTTAATGCGATCGCCGAGAGGAGTTCCGTCAACATTAAACGACAATGCTAATTTCCAGACTGACATTTCAAAAAAGTACCACATGATTAAGAAATCATAAACATCGTCCGGAAGATGTTTTTTTAGCACGTGTAATAAGACTCTCTTCTCCAAAATACTTAACGACAGGCATATTACTTAGCACAATGTATTCGAAAAGGAATCTTGATTTCATTTCAGATTCTGTGATTTATCAATATTATGATAATAAAATTTAATTAAACAAGTTCGTGATTGTCAAGTTTGTTGTTGTAGTCATTTGTAAAGTAACAAACACAACATAGGTATTCCCATACAATACAAACATCCAATTATGACATTTCGAGAAAGAGAAATGGAGCAGAATTACCTACAACGTCAAGGTATTCAATAAGATATGAGAGGAAACGAGGAAGGCGATCTAAAAGATGGAAAGATTCATCATCATCATCAGCCTATAATGTTCCCACTGCTGGGACACAGGCCTCCTCTCTGTGAGAGGGAATGGGCCGTAATCCACCACGCGGGCTCAGTTCGGGTTGTTAGATGTCACATGTCTTCGAATTTTTGGTTCTAGGGCATGCCGGTTTACTCACGATGTTTTCCTTCACCGTTTTGAGAGCAGTGGTGATGAAATAAATTACAATTCTTTATACACTATAATAAGGAAGCTGAAATGTTCAGTGAGGACTATGATCTTTTAAGATCAGGCAAAACATTGCCACCTAAAAACAGATTGTTGTCTCTGTCTCCATTTCTCGACACAAATCTTTTAATACGGGTCGGAGGTAGACTCGACAACTCGCCTTATACTTTTAATCAGAAACATCCAATTCTTTTATGCTGTAAACATCACTTAACAAAGTTGATCTTTCGCAAACAACATTTGAAACTTTTACATGCAGGCCCTCAATTACTTCTTGCAGACATTAGACAAATCTATTGACCTTTAGGTGGTAGAAATCTAGCTAGATATACTGTCAAACAATGCGTAAGATGTTTCAGACATAAATGTAAAAATGTTCAACCAATCATGGGTCAATTACCTGTATCTCGGACTACATTAGAATTTCCATTCTTACACAGTGCAGTCGTCTATGCCGGGCCAATTTTGATAGCCGATCGAAAGGGTCGTGGTTGCAAGTTACTTAAGTCCTACCTGTGTATTTTTGTGTGTTTGGCAGTCAAGGCGGTTCACTTGGAGCTTGTGACAGACCTGAGCAAAGAAGCATACATGGCTGCATTACATCGCTTTATTAGCCGTCGAGGCAAGCCTCAAACAATTACATCCGACAACGGAACTAATTTTGTCGGTGCATGTAACGAGTTACAATCTTTTCTTTCTAACCCAGACATAACTGCTGATTTAGCCGATGAAGGCATTAAATTTCTTTTTACACCAACATATTCACCTCATTTCAATGGACTGGCTGAAGCCGCCGTTCGCTCTACAAAGCATCATTTGCGTAGAATTCTGAACTTAACTCATTTTACTTATGAAGAAATGTCCACTTGTCTCACTCAAATTGAATCTATTTTGAACTCTCGCCCCTTGATACCTTTATCCACCGAACCCAGCGACCTGTCTGTCCTAACTCCTTCCCATTTTCTAATTGGACGAGTCTCAACGTCAGTGCCAAGTCCACAGGTAGCTGAGAATGCTAATGTCACTCTGCTGCAGCGCTACAAGCGGGTGGAATACATAAAACAACATTTTTGGAAACGATTCTGTAATAATTATATTTGTACACTTCAGCAGAGAACTAAATGGAGGAGGTCCAACGACAGTATTACACTTAACTCGCTTGTACTAATTAGAGACAAGACGACTGCACCCCTGCTCTGGCCTCTCGGACGTGTAACCCACGTTTACCCCGGAGTCGATGGTATCAATCGAGTGGCGGAGATCAAGACCAAGAAAGGAACTATTCGGAGAGGATGGAACAACCTCTGCCCCCTGCCCATGGACCTTTGAAGACCATTCTTCAAACCGGGGAGCATGTCCACGCACCGCAACCCCGCGCAGCCGCGCTGTAAGCGCGCCTTCTAGAATCAAAACGAGAGTCGTTGCTTAGAAACGGTCGGCTGTCCACAAAAAATAACTCTGCAATTGTTTTACGATTTTCTATAAAATAAACCAGCTATAATACTTTTATTTATTATTTATAATATTATATTATAATATAACACTTTTTATTCTTCATACCGTAAGGATCCTAACACAAGGTAATGCGCCTGGCTGGGTTCAAACCCACGACATACAACTTGTAAGTCGGGGCCGTTACCACTGGGCCACCACTGCTCAAAAAAAAAGATCCATTCCAAAAGATGGAAGGATTACAGCAGGAGTATTCAGAATTATGGACCAGGATAGCACAGGATTTTTTTTTTTTCAAATAAAACGTTGCCCCACACTAGGATTTCTCCTGTATCGTGGGCGCGTTTACAGACACAAATCTTCACATGCACAAACACCCAGACCCGGAACAACTATCTGTAGGCCATACAAATATTTGTTCCGTGCGGGAATCGAACCCACAACCCGCAGCGCAGAAGCCAATCGCTTAGCCACTGCACCAAACGTGTCGTCAATTTTGGAATAGTTGTAGAGGTCACTCATCTTAGTGGACTTTGGGAAAGAACCTGACAGAGAGATCCAGTTGGGCTGAGCGGCATTCAGCTACGTCGAGTCTTCTCGTTACCTAAACCGCAATGCTTGAAGACCAACGTCTTTAGCTTGTGCGTCTTGGCAGACATGACATACTGTGATGAGACAAGGTCACTTACAGATGGGTAAGTCCACGGATTCAAATCGCTCGGAGTTTCTTTGAAATATAAAGTCACCAACAGGATTACCCGGAGAAGAACTAGAGCCTTCGACATAGCTTTAGGCATGCTGAAGTGGCGATAGGCTCGCCTATCTGTTGAAGGCCATTGCAAGATTTGACGTCGGTGGAGACCACCACAGATTAATGATATAGGGGACCGCAATTCACAAACGTTGCGTGGCACGCCCTCCAGGGAGATGAACCGACGACGTGAAGATGCCGGCCGTGGGGCCGGGTAATGCGAAGCAACTCAGAAGCGGCTTATTCCAGCAAGGGACAGTAATAAGTTGATTGACTTTGGAAGTCAAAGGATGAACAGGCACAGGTAAAACTCCCGCCGAGCGTAATGTACGGCTTGCAAAGTGAGTCGCGTAATTTACCGAAAGGATTATAAAGGATTTATTTTTGTCGTATTGTGATATGATTGTGTATGAGTGTCGTATGTGGTATTGTACGAAACACCGAAATTACGCTACTCACTTTGCTCGGCGTTAGGCTCATCTGGCCTCAGGCGTGATTTTCGTGTAAAAAAACAATTAAACCTGTATACATGTGACACCCTCACAGCGTAAGATCTCACATTTTACTGGTTTATTAATTTTACATACCTATCTGCATAATAAAATAGCCGAATAATGCAAATCTGTTAGATACATATTTGTGATATTTGCATACATTAACGGAGTTACTTTAATAGATGTTTCGAAAACCATCTGGGCCAGTCGAACTCGAGACATAGGACTAGAATGAACTTCACTGATAAAGTGGTTTTAGTCACGGGCGCGAGTGCCGGTATAGGCAAGTCGACAGCCATCTTATTTGCAAAATATGGTGCGAAGTTGGCACTAGTAGGGAGAAATGAGGCCAACCTGCGGGAAGTCGCGGACACGTGCGAGAAAGAAAAGGGTGAGAAGCCACTAGTGATCGTTGCAGATCTGGGCACTGATGAGGGCGTAGAAACAACCGCTCGAGAGACGCTGGAACATTTCGGAAGGTAAGAGAATACGTTCTGAGGGTTTTTTACTGAAATGGTTAAAGCTATTAATTAAAGAAATAAAAAAGGGTTTTCGTTGTTGGAATAAAAGGAGAGGTAATTGACCATTGTACTGTTGATACACTAGGTACTTGGTCAATTTATTTTTACTTATTCTACGTTTAGAATAACGGCATTCACTTGCAGCATCAGCGTATATAGCATAGCTCATGCTACACGAGACGAAACGAACGTCGACTGACCTTGATGATGGACTTGATATATTTTACTTTTGAATTTTATCTGATTCGATACTCGCTTCGGTACAAATATGTTGTTTATATGGACTCCAGTATTCCCGGATACCGTTCATTCTGTCATGACATTTCTCTAGTTACCCTCTACGACGTCCAGAGGAGAAAACTAAATCTTGGCCTGTTTGTTGCCGAAAATCACAAAGCAATACACATTTCCATTGAAGAGCCAAATCTGCAGATCTATCGTAGAGTCATACCCTCCGCAGCATATCTTTTAAGCTTTCTTCTTGCAGGCTAGACGTGCTGGTGAACAACGCAGCAGTGGGCGCCAGGACCACCATCCAGCTAGCTACCATGGAAACCTTTGACAAGGTGTTCAATGTCAACATCCGAGGGGTCTACAACCTGACCAGACTGCTGGTGCCGGCTCTCATAGAGTCGAAGGGGAATATCGTCAATGTGTCCAGTATTATGGCATCTATGGTGACTACAGGGAACCTTCCATACAGTCTCTCCAAGGTAGGTTGTAAGGGCTTTACATTTTATTTACTTTTACTACTCGATACCAGTAGGTAGAGATCCACTGATAAATGAGGGCCTAACAGATACATTGTTTTATAGTATCTTGAGAGATGGCAGGTAGATTCTGAATTCACGATAGCTGCTTTGTTCGCTATCGACGGGAACTGGAAATATGCCCCAAATATTCTTTTCCCAGGAATTTTAAATAATACAAACAAAACATGAATCAAGGACTGACCGGGGAAGGCGAGGGGGTCTGCCGGGCTCTAACCAGCTAAAAACCAACGGTGTTCCTCCTCCTGACCGTTCGGTCAGGGACGCGGGATTCGTAAAAGCATATGCACCGCAACCCCGGCAGGTCCCGGTCCGCCAACCCTCGGCGGACCTCTCCTCTGTGGGGCCTTGCCCCACATCCTCCTGAGAAGCGCTCACGAACACTGCCCGCCGCCTTCTCGGGCCTGTTACTAGTCGGAAGGTGGGTATGAAGCAGGGACTGAAGATTTTTTGTTTTTGTTGGCAGGCTGCTCTCGACCACTTCAGTCGTCTGATCGCATATGAATTGGCTCCTAAGGGTGTCCGTGTCAATGTTGTCAGTCCTGGAATAACTGTGAGTATTCACCCGTTGACTTAGTACCATTAGTTGTTTGTCAACAAAAATTTGCCAAATAGTATTCGGTTTTTAATTCCTGTACCATTATTCTAGATAAGTACCTTCGTTCAACGCCTAACCGGCTATACAGACGAGCAATACCGTGCGTGGCTGAAAACGGCTGAATCCACCATCCCCATGGGGACAGCCACCAATGGGGATGACTGTGCGCACATAATCGTGCACCTGGCCAGCGATGACGTCAG
Source organism: Amphipyra berbera (assembly GCA_910594945.2). Taxonomy (NCBI): domain Eukaryota; kingdom Metazoa; phylum Arthropoda; class Insecta; order Lepidoptera; family Noctuidae; genus Amphipyra; species Amphipyra berbera. The sequence continues at coordinate 21,397,807 of OU343126.1, forward strand.
CAGAGTAGTCACGGGTGCCATAGTGCCGGTAGATGGCGCTCTGCAGTTCGCCGGATCAGGAAACAGTGAAATTTTGAAAGAACAGATTAAGTAAAATGTTGTATTTTTTAGTTTAAGTACCGCCATTGTTATTATTTTTCGTTGTAAGTTTATATAAAGCCTAGTGTTATAAAATTATTATTAAATACATGTACCTACCTACCTATTTCATTATAATTATTACAAAACAAAACATCACGCCTTGTACTTCCCGAAGGGTGCGGCAGACGTGTTTTAGTACACCTTCGTCTCGCCAGTTATGTTTAAGTCTCATGTAATAAGGGGCGAGTCTATTGCCATTAACCGGGTACAAATCCAGAGTCCGGGCGGCTACTAAGAAATTCCTAATGGAAAAACCCAATAACACTTTGCCTGACCTGGGGATCGAACCCGGGACCTCACGATCACGATGGCATCATGCTCAGCAGTCGCGCTTGCCACAAATACACCAACAATGCAGTCAACTACCACAATTCTTCAATTTTCTTCTAGTCAATTATTACAATTCTTTCTTTTTTATGGCCTTCATATTAATATGAATGAGTGTCTGGCAGTCTAGCCGCCATCGTACGATGTTTTTGTCCCAAAAACGGGTTTTATTATTATTATAGCTTTCCTACATCATTTATAATAATAAAAATACGGCGTTGAGACAATATTAGTAGATTTTAGTGAAATTAACATCTATACTAATATTATAAACAGGAAAGATTTGTATTTTTGTATGTAACGAATAAACTTAAAAACTACTGGACCGATTTAAAAAATTCCTTTGCGGTTAGAAAGCTACATTATCACTGAGTAACATAGGCTGTATTAATTAATGGAATAAAACTTCTTACGCGGGCGGAGCCGTGAGGTTAGTATTTTATATAAAAATAAATTATGTTTCTCGCGGAGATATTTTATTTTTAGAGTTCCGTACAAAAAGGTCCAAACATTATAGCTGTGTTATTGCAGTCCTTTCGTCCGTCAACAAGTGGGTGCAACATTTTATTTCTTGTTACCCTTTTATGTAATATTTTTAAGCATAAGTATAATCAGTCTATTTCTGTCCCACTGCTGGGCACGGGCTCCTTCTCATAATCAGAAGGGCGGTATTAGTCCACCACGCTGGCCTGATACAGAGTGACGAACTACTCAAACCATCGAGAACGTGTTCTTTACGCCCTTTGAAGCACTCTCAGGTGTGCAGATTTTCTAGCGATATTTTCCTTGACCATTGACGCAAATTTAATTATATTCTGATAATATTTAAACAGAGGCACCTAGGTACCTACCTATTAATGTGCCTAATTCACATTTTATTTGAGATATCAACAGTCACCATTTTAGATATGTTTTGTTTTGTTACCGTTTCTCTCAATATTGCCATTGCGTAAGTTCTTGTTTATAGATCTGAAATAAACATACACAATAAGAATCATCAAAATCGGCCCACGCGGCCCAAGCGCTACAAAGGAACAAACATACATACCTATGCTGATAAACAGCCTCCTTTGCGTCGCGCAGTCGGGTAAAAACTGACTACAAACTTTATCATTGCGGACAGTAAAGATAAATCTCTTAAGAATTTCTAAGATATTATGAGTGGACTAGACGTATAATAAATTATGTTTGCTCGTAAGTACCTACGTGTTTTAATTTTGGTACCTACCGAACCACATCGCGCGATGCCAACTCGCACTTGACTACTTTTTATTCAACCAGTTCTACAATTATAGCTTCCGAGGAAATAACACTATTTTAAATAAAAATATTTCACGCTGTGATTCCCCAGTGTCTTGGGTCCGTAAGGCTCAGCGTACACCGAGAGCAGAGCATTTATTAAGACCACTGAATAAATTACTTTAAGACTATAGCATACAGTGCAAAATTAAATACACGTCCAAACTTGATGCACGACCATGCTCGCGCTTGCAAGATGCGTGTTCCAGTATGCGTTCTACATGCCCGAGCGTGCTCGAGCCGCCGCCGCGCAGCTCGCGCTCTGATTCAGTATTGCCGCAGCGAGAAATTCATGTTCTTCTTCCTCTGCCAAAAGGGCGATAATTACTTAAGCAATTAATTAAGGCAATAAGGGCATTAATTAAGTCCCAATCAAGCATATTGAACACGTCTGCCAACGTCTGATTATGGCTACAAACTGGTCATGTACGACCGCCTCGCAACCCAGAGCATTTTCAACGGAGCTTGATCACAGAGGGGCGTGCATGCCGCCTGCATGGTCGAGCAGTCAAAGTTTTGCTCGACCATGCGAGAGCATTTTGCAGTTTGGTGTGCGCTGGCCCTAATATATAATTATACAAAACTCGACACAAATGTTGATTTTATCAATAAGTTGGCACGTGTATGTAAGAGCCCGTTCACACAGCGGATCTGTTTTAACGGATCCGTTGGTACTGGATGTGTTGTTCACATCTGTACCGATATCTGGATCAGTTAAACAAAAGGCAGCTGCGTCGCACCTGGCAGGCTGGATACCTACGATAAAAATATTCCAGTATTTTTTACTGTATTCGGAATACTGTCGTGTATGTGAACTCGCTCATACAACTACAGGCGCCATCACCAAAATAAAAACGGATCCGCTAAAACGGGTCCTGTAAACAGTTTCTGTGTGATCTAACTGTAATGAGACTAAACAGAAACTATAAAAAACCATATGAACACTGAAGCACAAAACAAAATGTGACCATACTACCCGCTCTAAAATTATTGCTATTGTGTTTCGTGTAGTTAACACCTCCTAACAACAGGATTATTTGAAAATGTGGGCATGTTTGTTTGCATTTTGCTTCATATTTTAGTGAATATGATAGACCATTGTCGTGTTCACAGTATTAAGAGCGGGTCTAGGATAGCCAGCGTCGTGGGGGCCATGACCACAGGTCGATAAGCTGCACGAGAGTCGCCTGAAGGGTTTCAGTTAAATGCGCGTTAATGTTCAGAAATGTTTGTCTTGATCCTGAACGACACCAGTTACCAAATCTTGAATGAAATGAATAATTATAATTATAATAATTTAACTGATCCGTCAGTACAGATGCGAACAACACACCCAGTACCAACGGATCCGTTAAAACAGATCCGCTGTGTGAACGTGCTATTACGTACACGTGCCAACTTATTGATAAAATCAATATTTGTGTCAAGACTAGACATATCATAGGTTCATAGGTCTCGAATTCGAACTCAAGGCACGCACCTCTGACTTTTCAGATTCATGTGCATATTGTATAATTATCACTTACTTAAAAACGGTGAAGGAAAACATCTTGAGGAAACCGGAATGCCTGAGAGATTTTTCGACGGCATGTAAAGCCAAGTAAGAGGCCCATGGGCGGCATAAACTCTGACAACAGGTTAGTCACTAACCACATGAAAAGAAGAAGAAGGCTAGACAAAAAATCCGAGAGACATGTCGCATTGGTGTGTGCCAGGCTTGCTGGAGTGAGACCCTGGGAGTGGCACACAATTAGTTGGCAGTAATTTTGTAAATCTATGATTACCTGTTCAACCTTGGAAGACGGAAACATGTTTAATTGAATAGGTTTGTTGAAAACACTTGGATAGTGGACCCCGCAGTTATTCGGCCATATTCTTCTTTTCGTGTGGTTAGTGACTAACCTGGTGTCAGAGTTTATGCCGCCCATGGGCCTCTGAGTTAGTTTCACATGCCGTCGAGTAATATCTCTCAGGCATGCCGGTTTCCTCACGATAATTATTTCATAATTATACAATACTCACATGAACTCGAAAAGTCAGAGGTGCATGCCTTGGGTTCGAACTCGAGACTTATGAGTTGGCAGGCCGACGGCCACACCACTAGGCTATCACTGCTTGATTCGCTGCTGATTCGGCTATGAAGTAAACTATTCCACTCTACACCATGCGGGCGGCCTAGCTGTGATTTGATTGGGGGAAATGTTTCAAATAGGTTTTTGACTGCTTTGTTGGTCTAGTGCTCACAAGCGCGACTGCTGAGCAATGGGGTCCTGGATTCGACCCCAGGTTAGGTAAAGTGTTATTGGGGTTTCCCATTAGGAATTTCTCAGTAGCATCCCGGAGTCTGGATTTGTGCCCGGTTAATGGCAATGGGCACGCTCCCTATTACACGGGACTTAAACATAACTGGCAAAACAAGGGTGTACTAAAAACACCTCTGCAGAACCCTTCGGGGATTACTAGGCGTGATGTTATGTTTATGTATGTCTTTGATATTCCAATAAACTCGGTTCATTTACAAAAGATTTTATTCTTAAAAAATATAGCATAACAAATGTTATAGATTTAGAGTGGTTCCTAGATACTCGGAGTAGGCTCAGGGTTGCCAGTTTGGCACAGTATAGCACCAAGGTAGAGGAGTCACTTCATCTGCTTGGCGAGCAGGTTGCCTGGGCTGGCGAACCTCATCCCGCCATCCACCTCAACGACCGTCCCCGTGACCAGGCGGCTGTTGTCACTGGCGAGGTGGACAATCATCTTAGCAATGTCTTCGCCTTCACACACCTGACCCATGGGGATGGCTGTGGCAGCAGTTGACAGCCAGTCCTGGTACTCTTGCTCTGTGTAGCCTGTCATTCGCTTGACTATTGTTGAAACCTTAAAAACAATAGAAAGACTTGAAAGATTACTGTTTCTTTGAGTCCTCGTTATAGCATGGATACCGGTTTTCGATAATATCGAAAAACCGGACTATCGGACCAGAAATCTGATACTGAAAAACAGATATTGGATTTCACTGATATCGCTTTTTCGATAGTTGAAATAAAAAAACACGACGTAATAGATTCATTTACTTATTTCATTAAAATTAATTAATGTAAAGTATACGTATCTGTTTAATAATATTATGTATGTTGCAGTGTCATTTATAATTACCATTTAAAGAAATGTCATGATTAGTAAGTAGGATATTTTTACCCGAAATCTAATTTTTAAGTTTCGAACGTACAACACTATTCGATGATTGACATTATGTTTTTTTTATTTTATGACAGCAGAGTATGTTAAGAAATTGTTATTTTTTTGTGTTTATTACTTTTTAAGTTCTAATTATGAAAGATTTATTATTAACTAGCGACCCGCCCCGGCTTCGCACGGGTGCAATGTAGATACTAATGTGGGGCATATAAACCTTCCTCTTGAATCACTGTCTATTGCTGAAAACTGCATTTAAATCCGTTGCGTAGTTTAAAAGATCTAAGCGTACAGACAGCGGGAGAGACTTTGTTACTATGTAAAGATAAATGTCGTTTATTTACTTTTAATAATCTCTTATTTCTAAAATTTTACTAAACAAATTTGATCAATGTTTTGCCATAATATCGGAAAAATAACGAAATACCTGAATATTGGTATTAAAAAAATTAATATTGAAACAAAACCGGTATTGGAAAAAGTCCCGATAATCCATGCTCTAGTCCTCATGCTCGTTACGACGCGACGCACAGTGTTGCCGAGGGCGGACAAAAACCAAATTTAAAGTTGAATGTAGATGAAAAACAATTATCGGACTTGCAAATAGAATATGTATGTTATAGGAATCCAAAAAATTTAGGATATATTTTCTAATAAAAATGAGAAGATATCACTTGTCAAAGTACGCTGTCGACAACTACGGTTTCAAGAAGTGAAAACTCAACGTAATTCAATCAAATACAGTTTTGATATTTATTGTTATTTGCATAAACAATAACGTGGATTCTGAAGTGCAAGGTATTGTCTTTTAGATATGATATAAATGTTCTTGAAATATAAACATAATGTATGTATATAGACAGCTTCAATTAACGACCAAAAATACGACTAAAATAAAAATTCACAAGACTATTAGTAAGTGTTTTCCGTAACTTTCTATTACAATTTATTTATACAAATAATCTCTGGGCTTTATATTATTATATTGTAATAACAAACCTTGCTACTACATGCTACCTAGGTTGTTATTATTCATTGTTTCTTGTAGGACGCGTGGTTGAATTTACTCGTCGCGACCTCGTTATTTCAACATCCTACAAAGAATTGCAGTCAAAAGGGCTAGAATTATTAGCTATGTAGGTACCTAATCATTTAATTGGATAATTACCTACTCGTCTGAATTACGTAATTTTCTTTTATATTTTTCTTTAACTTTTTTCTTAATCCTACTAATATTATATACCTATCTGAAAGATTATGTGTGTGTGTTTAACTATTGTTATTCTATTAGAGGATTCGGATGAAACTTAATAGTTTTAGTTTAGAACCTGAAATTGGCTACTTTTTAATGTTTTATCCAGTTTAACGCGAGTAAAGCCGCGGGACACAGCTAGTGCATAGTAAATTATGGTTATTCTAATAAATACATATATTTTCTATACAATACTGATGATAGGTAGTAAATTCACATCACAGATAATATTGTCCGTGTCTTACTATGAACCGGCAACACTGTGCGACGTATCAGTAGAATTTTTAACTTAGAAGCTGTAATTTTTTTTAAGATTCCTTAATTTTCATGAACTATATTATATCTACATATCAAAGTCTGAAACAATGTTAGTCAAAGATACCGGTTTCAGTTAGACTTCAGGATAACAATTGGTAAACCTCTGGATCCATGACAGAATTATGTTTTTTGAAATGTCAGGTATACATAAGTTGGACTTACTGTAACTCCTGGGCTGACTGCGTTAACCCTGACGCCTTTGGGAGCTAGCTCGAGGGCCACTAGGCGAGTGAAGTGGTCCAGTGCTGCCTGAAAACGTTAAACAAATAATAAAGCAAACAAGATTAAGGTTATTGAATAGAACAAAAACGTTAAAACAATTTTGTAAAGACACTAACGCAATTTACATGTGTACTATGCGTGACATCAAGCATGAGTAGATCGTTAATTTCCGAGAAGCAACAAGGCTCTCTATTATGTGATTTCCGACCTAAAACAAACCACACATGCTCTGTGAGTGTGGGCTTCACCAATAGATCGCCGCACTCTTCATTTTGAAATTATGGGGAAATTCCTTCCTTACCTTGGCCATACCATAAGGCAAGCTGCCAACAGCAACCACGGTGGCCGATATGCTGGACACATTGATGATATTCCCCTTAGACTCGATGAGGGCCGGTACTAGCAACCTGGTGAGGTTGTACACCCCCCTCACGTCGACCTTGAACACTTCGTCAAAGGTCGCCATGTCGGCGCGCTGTATGCACGTGCGGGCGCTTACACCTGCATTGTTTACGAGGATATCCAACCTGAAGAATGCAAAAAAAAGGAACTTATTATGATCGCCATCTGGCTGGCTCATTTTAATGAAATGCTTATAGTTACATGGTCAAGTAAGTCCATTTTTCTTTTTTTAAAGAAAATCTTTGCCCCTCTTTAGGATTTCTCCTGTATCGTGGGTGTGTTTACAGACACAAATCTTCACATGCACAAACGCCCAGACCCGGAACAACTATCTATAGGCCATAGAAATATTTCTTCCGTGTGGGAATCGAACCTACGACCCGTAGCGCAGAAGCCAATTGCTCAGCTACTGCACCAAACTTGTCGTCAAATTTCTAACTTCGTAAAGTTTTGTGGTCTTAATTCTCAGTCATTTGCCAACCTGCTATAGGAAACTGGACACAGGTGTTATAAAGAACGATGGTCCTGAAAAAAATTATAACCATCTAAAATTATATGCATCCTGGTAAAATTAGTGTTTGGGTATCCAGTATCAGTAATATTGTAACACCCTCCTCCACAAATATTGCACTTTCTAATTTGAAATACTCAACGCGAACCTGTACTTTATCATCTGGCTGCTGTTATTACAGAATATTTGATATTTATTATATTACATGACTTTTTTGAATTACATGAATATATGAATTATATTATATTACATGAATTTATGTGCGGATCAGAATTTGATTATAACTTGCGTTAATGGTGAAGACCTGCACACCAGAGAGGACACAAAAAAAAGTTCTCGATTGTGTGTGTTCCACCAACCCGCACCAAGCCAGCATGATGAACTAAAGTCTAGAAGAGAAGAGACAGAAGAGGCCCATGACCAGCAGTAGGATAGTAATGGGATGATTATGTTATACGTGACTACAATGACCAGTAGTGGCTGTTTACAGGTTGTTGTGATAATGACGTGATAGGTGCACTTAACAGTGTTTATATCAGGATAGGTCGAAGCGATACTCTGAAATTTTCCAACGAGTAGGTACCTACTCTACCTATTCATTAATACAGCAATATTATCACACGGATTAAATTCTCCGCATGTGACAGTCGAGTGTTAGAGATAAACGTCACGGTCGTTAACATAGAGCAGGTCGGTAGAGATGTAATCTCTGACAGAAAATCAAATTGATATTGTAGGTACGTTTAATCAGTTTGTGAGTCGAAGTGCAGACCAAAGGGGCCACACATACACAATTAGAACCAATGGGCTCATGTTGCTCTCTAAAGAGAAGCAATACACACGTACCTTCCAAAATGATCCAAAGCGTCCTTAGCAGTCTTCTCAACGCCCTCATCAGTGCCCAGATCTGCCACAATCGCTAGCGGCTTCACGCCCTTCTCCTTCTCACACGTGGCCGCGACAAGTTGTCTTCATTTCTTCCCACAAGTGACAGTTTCGCCCCTAGTTTAGCGAACAGGATAGCTGTGGACTCGCCTATACCAGCGCTTGCGCCAGTCACTAACACAACTTTGTTGGTAAAATCTACGTTCATGATTATATTTTTAATGTGCGTTGTGTCGAAACGTTACAAGCTACTGTCTCTTTTAAGCAATGTACCTAATAATAACCGCTACCAGTATCGTAAATAAACTTGGGTATAGTGAGACAACATCAAGTTCGTCGACTTGGTAACGCAAGACGCAGGGTCAATCGGCCGCCCGGTCCGGTAAGGACCTAAATTTAAAAACATTAATCGCTATAAATATACGTCGATAATAATATGTTGCAGTTAAGGAGAAATCAACCTTCAGAAGATTTTAAAATATCAATATGCAACTTTAAATGATTGTTCAAGGCCACAATTGTCACGCATCTATAGTAGGTGTAAGTGGTAGCCAGTTCCTAACATTATGAATAGTTGATGTACGTATTATCGCCCACTCAACAATCTGTAACTAAGTAACACTATCAGGCGCTATATTCATCCTAATATCGTATCAATACTTACCTATCATCTGTTATCATAACATACATTAGTACCTATGTATATACGAGATAGTATTACAAGATATAACTTAGGTACTCATCATGGACTTACTTACCAAGTAATAAATTCAGTAAACATTACCAATAAATAACAATTAATCATGATCTTCGAAAAGTGTTCCGATGGCTCAACAATAGATAATAATTATAATAAACAAATTATAACAACGGTTTTGTACCAACGTTACTTAGCACAAAAAGTTTATGGTAGGTGCAAAATAAGTGACCAATTTTGTTTTTTGACAGCTATCCATTATACCTATGTGACTAGCAGTGGTCGTCTTCCGGATGATAACGGAAATATAATCATCATGATAATAACGTCGTGTCTGAAGGGATGTAAATATTATTGTCGTGTAATACTCAGTTATACTCCACTACATTATCAGAACATTGTCGAGTGTGGGTTATCTAATCACAATAATAAATATAAAGTGTTTATAAACAAAATATTGGAAGGAGCCGGTATTTTTTATGATTCAGTGTATTGCAGCTTCTCATCAACCGCCGGTTACATAACATCACGCCTTATATTCCCTGAAGGGTTCGGCAGAGGTGTTTTAAGTACACTCTCGTTTCGCCAGTTATGTTTAAGTCCCATGTAATAGGGGGCGAGCCTATTGCCATTAACCGGTCACAAATCCAGACTCCAGGCTGCTACTGAGATATTCCTAATGGAAAAACCCAATAACACTTTGCCCGACCTGGGGATCGAACACAGGACCACATGCTCAGCAGTCGCGCTTGCGACCACTAGACCAACAAGGCAGGCCGATAATGTTATGAGAAAGACTGTAATTACCTAAGAGAAGAGCTAAGAAGTCCCTTGAGGAAATAACTTATTAACCATCCTTCCCATCCTTTTCCAAATCTGCTCGGATCGGCTTCCATAGTTTTCCCAGCCTTCCGATTCCGAATCTATTCGATAAATCAGTTGTACACCAATTCGGTTTGTTACCTATCACGTTTTTGTCGTACACAATAGGAGATAACCAACCGAATCTGTCGACAACAGATTTATCAAATTCGGACCTGATGCGCCTGAATCGTATTTTATTTTATTGGCAAATGACCGAGGTCAAAAAAGGTTGCTCTCTGAATGCGATTTGACCTCACTATCTCTATTCCGGGGATGTACGGAATACCGTAAAGTTATACCGATCGTCAGACTTTGGTGCTTCTGACTTAATCTTAGTTTTAGGTGTTGGTATGGCAACCGGCAAAGGCTTTGTTGCGTACAGCACGCAGTACGTATTAGTCGGGGTGCAAAAATAAAACAGTTTGATTAAGTATTTGTAAAGTGTCTTGAGACCCTGCGGCGGCGTCCATATACTGTTATTTGAATAGAGCACGGGTAGTGCTCTGTGCGACGGCGGAAAACGAACTACGAGGGTGGGTCAAAAAGTTCGCGGAATGGAGGGGATGGAGAGGGGTGGGGGTATTTTTTTTACGTGTCACTACTTGTCAACTCAATACAATATAAATACTATGTTTCATTCCAATCGCTTCATTAACCTTTGAGATATCGCTGGATACACAAGTCAATCGGGAAGAAAACATCAACTATGGAGAAAATTGAGTTTCGTTCCGTAGTTAAGTTCCTCACTAAGCAAGGAAAACCACCACAAGTGATCATGGAAGAAATGTCATCTGTTTACGGGGACTCTTGCCCTGGAAAAACAATGATTTATAAGTGGCATAGTCTTTTCAAGTAAGGTCGGGAGTCGATTGAAGACGATGAGCGCTCAGGCCGATCGATTGAAGCGACGTCCTCAGACATTGTCGAAAAAGTTGAAAAACTTGTTCTGGAAGATGCCCGTTTAAAGAAGAAACGAATCGCAAAAATGGTTGGTGTATCATCTACAACCATTTTGAACATCCTCCATGATCATCTTGGCATGTCTAAGGTCAGTGCAAGATGGGTTCCAAGAATGCTCACACCGCTTCAGAAACAACAGCGCGTCGAGTGTTCGCGCGAGTTTTTGAGTCTGTGTAGTGAGAACAGGGATGAATTTATGAACCAAATTGTTACTGGAGACGAAACTTGGGTTCATCACTATGAACCTGAGTCAAAGCAGGAGTCTATGCAGTGGCACAAAAAAGGTGCAGTCTTTTGCGAAGAAGTTTAAAGTGTCGCAATCGGCCGGCAAGATTATGGCTATGGTCTTTTGAGATGAAGAGGGTATTTTATTGACTGATTATAAAGAAAAAGGTGTCAGTATTACCGGAAAATATTACGCTACATTATTAGAAAAATTAAAAGACGCTATTAAGGAAAAAAGAAGGGGAAAATGGACTCGAGGTGTGCTCCTTTTGCACGACAATGCACCTGTTCACAAGAGCCATGTTGCGATGGCTGCCCTACACAGATTCGGGTTCGGAACACTGAACCACCCTCCCTATAGTCCAGATTTAGAAACATCAGATTATTATTTATTTTCAAATATGAAAAAAGAGCTTCGAGGAAAAAGATTTACCGATGATGAAGACGTGAAGTCGGCTATTTCTACGTATTTTGAAGGCCTAGACAAAACATTTTTTTTTAAGGTATTTATAAACTTTATGAAAGATCTGAGAAGTGTATTAGGCTTAAGGGAGAATATATCGAAAAGGAAAATTAAATTTGGTTTTAATTTCGCGCCCCTTCCTCTCCATTCCGCGAACTTTTTGACCTCCCCTCGTAACTCCGGTAGGAGCGCGAGAGCAAGAGAAAAAGTAGTAGAAAGGCTTTTGCCAAGCAAATATGAACTCTACGTTGGCGGGTGTTGTAAGCACGGCGCGGGCGGTCCGATGTTTTGGCGTAGTGGTAAGGCGTGTGTGACGATGTTGTAATAAATATTCGTTCTTTTTTTTTACCAAAATTTACAATAACACAAATAAACGTGTAAGATCGCAGTGGCGGGGTCTCAATACGTATTTATTATAAAAACACATGTTACCCGCCATAAAATGTTTTTCCATACGTAACAGGCTTTACTTACCTCTTGCCCTACGTAAGGTAGATCAAATAGTAAAAAAAACAACAATTTTGATAAGATAAAATATTTATTCATCTGAAGATAACAGTAGCATCGCAGTACTTACATAAGAACTTAATTAATAAAAATCCTTCAACGAATTTCAAATCGTAAATTCGATTAACTATACAATAATAATAGGAACGCTTGGAACTTAACTAACCAACTGGAATTACTTAAACGCCTTAGTAAGCATACTGCTCGGGCATACGAACCGCATCGCGCCGTCCACCTGCACGATCGTCCCCGTGACCAGACGGCTGTTGTCACTGGCGATGTGGGCAATCATCTTGGCAATGTCATCCCCATCGCACACCTGGCCCATGGGGATACTTGGAGTGGAACTTGTCAACCACGCCTGATACGCATCCTCCGAGCAGCCTGTGAGGCGCTTCACGAAGTTTGATACCTATAGAAAGTAAAAAGTAGATATGTTAAAAACTTATTCCAAAAGATGTGCGTTGGCCAAGAAAGTTCTAAATTTTTCCATAACGCAACTAGCACAGATTTATAAGTAAACACTTACAGTGAGTCCAGGGCTGACGGTGTTGACCCTGACCCCCTTGGGAGCCAACTCGAGAGACGTCAGGCGAGTGAAGTGGTCCAGAGCAGCCTACGAACGTAAATAGATGTTTCAGCAATTTATTATAATGTTGATGGTCGACCACAGGGGACCCCTTCTCCCATGGCAGCACATAAAGGCGACTAAGGTATTATGTCAAGAGGATTGATAACATTTTTCCCCTGTGCACTTAAACAACGAACTGCTATTACTGTTCCGCCTTACAATCATGGTGTATTCGCTCTCGACCGTACGTTGTCGGTCTTTCTTTTAGGAGGTCCTGGTTCAGGGGTGGTCGTTCACGAGCCGATAAGATGATACGTCATACTTCATGATGGCTTCAAAGATAATCCTTAAAAGGAAGTCATACAGTACCAATCGCGCATCTTTACCTTGGCCATGCCATACGGCAAGCTGCCCACGACGGTCGCGGTTCCCGCTATGCTGGACACGTTGATGATATTCCCTTTGGTCTCAATCAGGGCCGGCACCAGCAACCTGGTGAGGTTGTACACGGACCTGACGTCAAGGTTGAATACTTGATCGAAGGTTGCCATGTCCGTCGTTTGGATGGTTGTCCGGGCGCCGATACCCGCATTGTTTATGAGAACATCCAGCCTAGAATAGAACAATAAAATGAGTAAATACAAGTTGTGGCAATTAGAATATTGTAAATAAAGCAAACCGCATTAGGTTATAGAAGATTGTTGCAGTCTGCTTTACTTGGAGATTGGAGAAACTTCTTGCGGACTGCAGAGCAAGCTTCATATCAACAAGTTGGAACTTCGGAACTGACCAAGTAGCACGTCATGAGGATCAGGAATTTGGTACCTATCCTGTTATACAGTATTTTTCTTTCTAGGAATAGAACATAAATATTTAAATTGGCGTAGTGTGTGATATTATTTAACATACAAGGTGACACCGTTGCCGTTATTTACGATACCTGTGGCTTCTGTTTGTGTATGTGGGAGTGTTATAAAAAAATAATATTATTAATGTTAATTGTACGCAACAGACTGGTATGCATTACATAATATTATATCCTCAGCTGGATTGCATAGGACAAATCGGTCGCAGTGCTCTGAAAATGCAATTAGTTAGATAGGTATGATACAATGTTCAAGTCATATCGTTATTGTAAAATGATTACTTTTTTTGAACTCGGTAACCGAAACAAACGCTCCAAAAAAGTGATGTAGGTAATTTGTCAGATTATAACAGAAGTATCATCAGAAGCCTCAGTCTACTACTGGACATGACAGTCCCCAAAAAGTAGTTAGGTGTTACAAGCAGTCATCACGTCCCGTGGATGTTGTGGTTGTGGGGGGCAACATAGGGAAGATTCCAAGAAGATGGGCATGGGCGTAGCGAGGATTTTGACCAGGGTGGGGCTTACTCAGTCAGACAGTAAATATTCGTCTTTTCAATAAATCTGGAAGTGCGGAATGGGATTATGGGGCAAAATTGCCCCATAATCCCACCCCATAATCACACACACACACAAAACTTATTTTTGGGGTCCAAATAAGTAAAGACAAAGTCTGGCATTGGTCTGCCTACTTTGGGTAATCTGCCACACGCTGAATAAGTCTATGAAGATGGGCATCCTTCGGTGCATTAACTACAATATAAACGATAACTACTATGATCAGCGTTTTCATTTTCACTCATTACTGTTATTGTAGGGGTTGGTCAGTAGAACTGTAGGGAGTATTCATTGTGTATGTACTGGATGCATTAATTATTACGTTCAATCTTTTGTTCGGGGAAATTATTGTGTTGCGTAATATACATTGTAGTGTTTGCGGGTGCGGTAACTGTTTCGATTATTCGTATCAGCGGTGAAATACGATTGTGCTTTTATCGAAATGACCGTGCTATTGGAACATGTTTTTTATTTTTTATATCACGGGATTCTTATTGTTTGCTAGACAGATAAATTAAAGATGCCTGGAAAAAAAAATTGGTAGAATAAGGGACCTTAATTTCCACGTAGGTACAATTCAATCTATCGATATGATATCTGATTTTCATCGATTTCAAATCTGTGTCGCCAGCTCAAATTTTTATTTAGTGATATCTTGTCTAATGACTCAGCACTTCCTATTCATATTTATCTGATAAATGTTGAATGATATCCACTATATTGCGGAATACTCGAGTATGTTATCGCGTTTTATAACAGTACTTGACAAAATCTTCAACACAATGGTTGATAAAGACGGCCTTCAGTGACGTCTTGTTGTTGCTGGTTTGAAGGACATGTAGTCAGGTCGCTAAGTAGGTACACCAACAGTCTAATTACATGCCTGTAGTTACAGATTACTTATCATTTAAGGGCCAAACCCTGAAATAAGTACTTAAATAAACTGTGTAATAGATCTTTTTTTGCCAGGATAATGGTCTGCAACGTCATCTCATTTTGGTCTTGTCCAGAGTGGTAATTATGCCAATTTCACTGATAAACATTGATTGGGCATGTTCAACAATGGAGATTAGTCAGATTGGTAGATTAGAAAATCAAGGTCAACACTCATTAAAAGTAATAAAATCATAAGGTGACATAACAGGTCGAGGACTATTTAGGTGTCCTTTGTTTCCAAAGAATAGTAAAATATTCATTTTATCTTCTTCAACAAACATTAATTAGTCGTTGCTAAGCCAAGCTATAACGAAGAATTGAAACCTAAGTGCAATAGAAGGTACCAACTTCAGAAGATGTTAATTTTATTAAATGGTCATTATTTTTCCTTCCCTTGTTCGTCTAGTGGTCGCAAGCGCGACTGTTGAGCATGGGATCCTGGGTTCGATCCCCAGATCGGGCGAAGTGTTATTGGGTTTTTCCGTTTGGAATTCCTCAATAGTTGCCCGGAATTTGGATTTGTGCCCAGTTAATGGCAATAGGCTCGCCACATGGGACTTAAACATAACTGGCAAAACCAGGGTGTACTAAAACACCTCTGCCCTACCCTTCGGGGAATACAAGGGGTGATGTTATGTTATGGTCATTATTTCATGCTTTTCAGTTTTTTGAAGTCGGTTTCTACTCTTTTTAAAGTTTATTTATTTAAGAGGGAAGAGTCTCGTCAGTAACGGGGCTCAGACGGTCATCTTATTCTTATCGTGTCAATGATTCATTAAATAGGTTTTAAATAGTGTGTGGACACCTCAATAGCGTTAGGAGTGGCCGCGCAGAGATCGTCCCTCGTGCGGGTGTCGCTCTGACGGTGGAATAAGGATATTCCAAGCAAATCCAGGAACTAGCTTGCCCTAAAACTTTGTTGAATTAAACTACGTGACGAGCAGTGCGACAAGAACTGTTTTGTGATCACCTACTAGGTTTTCCACGTCGCGTGGTGGGATACTACAATAGCTTCTTTTTAGAGGATTGCTATGTCCAGTCTAAAAAAATATTTTTCAACATTATTCTTTTTTTCAGCGGAACCGAACGGCCACGCGAACCGTGGGTATAACATAAGGTATATGTCTTCAAATCCATAGGAAATAGATTTTTTTATTTGCCAGAAACACGGTACGGGTTGTCAAAGTACATGGCTCATTATATTTAGCACAGCGACATGCTGTTGCGGGCATATTTCTAAGTGTTAAGGTTAGTCGGAAAGGGGGCACTAAGCCGCGGGCCACTTAAAGTATCACTGATAATTGTTACCCCCTTTCCGACTTACTTTATAAATAGTATAGAGTACATAAAAGTGCTTGTAGGTACCTTCCAAAATGATCCAAAGTGTCCTTAGCAGTCTTCTCAACGCCCGCATCAGTGGCCAGATCTGCCACAATCGCCAGCGGCTTCAGGCCCTTTGCCTTTTCACACTTGGCCGCGACTGCTCGCAAATTGTCTTCACTTCGTCCCACAATTGCTAACTTTGCCCCAAGTTTAGCGAACAGGATAGCTGTGGACTCGCCTATACCGACACTAGCGCCGGTCACTAGCACCACTTTGTTGGTAAAGTCTACGTTCATGATTATTATTTTTGATGTACTATGTTTATTACTGTATCTACAATCGTGCTAGCGTGCGTTGTGTTGAAACACTTACAAGCTACTGACTCTTGAACAATGTCAGTCCATTTAAGTACTTATCGTAAGCCGTATCGTACCTATATTATGAGATCATGCGTTCATGACAAGTCAAAAATTGAAAAGTATTACTGAAGTGGTAAATGGTCAAGTAAACAGCATACTTACACGTGGAAAAAGATGTAGATATACTAGGTATTTCAATGAGTGATTTAATTTTAAAGTATCTATTGAATGGATCCAACTATCTAAGTATCTATTGAGGGGCGGCTTATAATTAACAACCACGCGGATCATGATTTACAAGGTCAAGCTCCGCTTGCCGCGGTTGGTCTTTGGATGGGTGACCATTCGTTACACGTCGAGACCTCTCTGTGCTTTGGAGAGCCCGTTAAACCGTCGGTCCCGGGTGTCATACGAATACCTATGGCGGTCCTTACAGGGAAGCCCGAAAGTCTGAAAACAGGTCTAACCTTAGGATATCATTATTATCTAGTTGCAGGGTTGCGGAGACCTAATGGCAATCGCTCCGTGTAAAATACTGGTATTTAGCCACATCTGGTTAGACTGGAACCTGACCCCAACATACTTGGGAGAATGGAACTGTGAAGTATTTTACAAAAGATTTGTGTGTTATTGGCAGATAATACATAATATGTGTCAAATATTAAATTCAATCTAGTATTTAGGCTGGAAGAAACATCAACAAAGTTGTAAAAAATATGCAAATGGTGAAGACTTTAGAAAAAAAATATCTTATGTATTTCGCTACAGGTATATCTTTTTAGCCGTGACTGTAACTTTTAGTGTACAATTATCACGCGGGTATTTCCTACAGCTGGACAGAATTCCAATTCTAACAGGCTAATGTGAGATAAAAATATCTTTATTTGTGGTGAAAACGAATTCATTGGTATAGAGGTCGCAAGCGTGTGCGCGCTGAGCCGGGTGAAGTGATGATGAATTTTGCTTTTCGGGTATTGAAATGAGAACCAGTAAAAAAAAGATATTTTTCGAGAAGAAGACGTAATTTTAAAAAAAATCTTAAAACTTGACTCTGAATTCGAAAGAAAAACTTATCTCCAACCACAACTTGCACTAGGGTCTTTGACCATAAAATATATAAGTATGGTACTCTAGTTTGAGCTGATAAAGTGAGAACTTCATAATTATGTTGGCCAGAAGGATCGTCAATTTAGAGAACACAGTTGTTCTAAATATGAAAGCTGGACAACTAATTGCTGTGGTGCAACTTGGGAGAAGGTTATGGTTTCGTAGTAACTAGTAAATAATCCGTGGTAATGGACGCTTCGAATTATTGATAAAGAATTTTCCGGAACCTCAAATTTTCCATACACATTTTGAGCACAGCGCTTGTAACGTGGCGTTGTTGTATACAATGACACAAGGTCGCTTACATACAACCATTACATAATGTTGTGAAATATCTCGCATCATAACATACCTACTAAAAAAACCCATTTACCTACCTATTTTGTTATGTTATAGTAGGTAGTGATAATTATTATAATCTAAGTAGTTGTGGAGTGAATCTGTAGTGCGCTGGTGAAACTTTTAGAGAAAACTTCTTCCTCTTCTTCTTTCGTGTCGGCACATGCTATAAGAGAATAGTTCATGCCTTGGTGCAAATATTAGCCAATCAGCAAAGTTGGTAGCTTTAGATGACAGCTTGGTTTCTTTCAAAGACCGCTAAAATAGACAGACAGCGGGGTTAGCGGCCTAACTACCTCACTTAGGAAACAGATTGTGATCTGTTTTTAACGCAAGCTTTTAAAAGCCATCTAAAAATATTCGTTTAACTGAGCAAGATAAACCAAAACTACAAGGGTTTCTATATGCTGAAAAACTGAATTCCTCTAAACCCTGAATTACACATATATGGAAAAAAATCAGTTCGATTAGATGATACGATTAGATAATGGGTTACAATTCGAGTAACGAACTACCAATTTTAAACAGGTAATACATTATTTCAAACCACCAATGCAAGTTAAATAAAATCTTGTAATAAAAATAAAACACGTTGCATAACCATCACTCATATAAGATATAACCCAAGAACTAGGCAGTACTAGTGTCAAACTCAAACTCAAAATATTTATTTGCACACTAAGGTAAAATAATACAGATCTTATTATATAGAGTAGGTACAGCTTAGCAACCTTTTCCATTTGTCATTGTTATACGTCATAGAGTCCCCCAGACTGTCACCAAATAGCCCCGAGACGTTATCTCTATCCTTAACTTTTAACATCAAATAACACAGGACAGCATCTAAGTCTAGGGCTTGCTCGGCGACAGTCTGGAGGAGCTAGTAGATATCTGCTACCTGTGGTGTACGTACAATACATACTACCACTACCTATTCGATGAAAACAAGCTTATCGTTATTATCAGGTGCAACATCGACAATATAGATAATATTAAATCATTTGCTATCATAAGATAAGATGGTAACCATTACAAAAAACGATGGTCCTGCTCTAGTATGGTATTTCCCAATCTCTCTCTCTCTCTCTCTTCTGTGCAACAATTATTCCCACATAGTGCTGGGGTCTGTCCCTTGCAGGTGCTGACGTCTTCTTTCATCACATCCATCCATCTCATTTTCGGCCTTCCCCGTCTTCGAGGCCCGGAAATGATCAGACTGCAGGTTTTGTTTCCTATGTGTACAAACAGAAGTTCGACATTTTACGTGTCCATACCAAGGTAGCCTGCTTCCCTGCAGCTTTTCGGTGATGTAACGCACCCCAAGACTTCCGCGAGAGTACTCCTTGCGAATCTTGTTGAGTCTTATCACTCCACACATCCACCAAGGCATTTTCAATACTGCTACTTGTATGGTATGGGCATGGTTTGTGTTACGGCCCACGTTTTACTTCTGTACATAAGAACCGGCCTGATTATGGTCTTGTAAATCATTCCCTCGAGTTTAACCGTAATGGTGCTGCATTTACCAATACAGGGTGTAACCGAAATTATGTAATTCCTTCAAACCTCGTGATGTACTGTTGACATAGATTAACCCTGCACGGGATACTTTTGGATTCAATAGACAAAAAAATTACAAGAAGTAATGTGTTCTTAACGTGAGGCATTTTAGCACTTCGATTTAAATGACCGCGCGGCGAACGGTAGCCGCGCATTCGCTAAACTGAACATCGAAATCGTCCAATCAAAGTTTCAAGGATTTTATCGTATTTTAGCGATAATCAAGTTGAACTGTGAGTAACATATTTTCCATGTTTTCGAGTGTATTTTGTGCAAGCTTTCTATAAATCTGTTTAAACATGCCATTATCTCGATTAAACTTAGTATACTATTTTCAATAAAATATGCAAGAAGTCCTGGAAAATAAAAACGTAAGTTCTCAATGTTTATAAACACATGTTGGCATTTGAAAATATTATCGCTGTGTCGAGTTCCAAGTTGTGTTTGTCGTTGTAACCGACCTACTGAAATGTTTATATAATATGCCGATAGTATGGTCATTGTACTTGTTGTTGAATATTATATCATAGTGTTCCTTTTTCTTTTTATCTAATTTCAAGCATAAGTTCTCGAACACAGCTTTCAAAATTTTTGAACGTGAAAATACACTGGCATTCGTAGTACCGCCTAGATTTTTTACTCAAACTCAAACTCAAACTTTTATTTTACATGGATAAAGAAAAAATATTCATTGATAAAACATAGTTTACAGAATGAAGATAGCTACTGTAGTTTCCGTTTTATAATTGATTTTGTCAAGAGCGGAATTCGCGCACCGCCGTTGCGTAATTCGCGAGAGTGCGAAGGAATCTCGCTATAAATTGAATTCGCGCAATCAATCTCGAGATAAGGACCAATAAGAAGGAACGCTGGGAACTTAACTAACTGGAATTACTTAAACGCCTTGGGTGAGCAAATTGCTCGGGCATGTGAATCTCATCGCGCCGTCCACCTCGACGGTCGTCCCCGTGACCAGACGGCTGTTGTCACTGGCGATGTGGGCAATCATTTTGGCAATGTCATCCCCTTCGCACGGCCTGCCCATGGGGATACTTGGAGTGGTGTTTGTCAACCATGTCTGATACGCATCCTCCGAGCAGCCTGTGAGGCGCTTCACGAAGTTTGATACCTATAGGAAGTAACAGGTAGATATGTTAAAAATTATTAGCAAAAGAGGTGCGTTGGCCAAGAAAGTTCTAAATTCTTCCATAACGCAACTACCACAGATTTATACCTAAATACTTACAGTGAGTCCAGGGCTGACGGTGTTGACCCTGACTCCTTTGGGAGCCAGCTCGAGAGACGTCAGGCGAGTAAAGTGGTTAAGAGCAGCCTGCGAACGGAAACAGATCTTTTATTATCATGTTTATAGTCGATCACAGGGGACCCCTTCTCCCATGGGAGTCCATAAAAGCGACTAAGGGATTTTGTCAAAAGGATTGGTAACATTATTCCCCTGTGCACTTAGAATAGAATAGTAAATATTTATTTAGAGCACAAGACTGCGATTACCCATCTTACAGTCATGGTGTAATCGCTCCCGATCGTGCGTTGTCCGTCTTTCTTTTCAGAGCTCCTTATTCAAAGCTGGTATTTTATGGGCCAATGAGATGACACGTCGTACCTTGTCTTACTATTTAGATTTCTATGGTCATACGTTTCGATGGCGTCAGAAATAGGCAATCCTTAAAATGAAGTCGTACAGCACCAATCGCGCATCCTTACCTTGGCCATGCCGTACGGCAAGCTGCCCACAAAAGTTGCGGTTCCCGCTATGCTGGACACATTGATGATATTCCCTTTGGTCTCAATCAGGGCCGGCACCAGCAACCTGGTGAGGTTGTACACGGACCTGACGTCAAGGTTGAACGCATGATCGAAGGTTGCCATGTCCGTTGTTTGGATGGTTGTCCGGGCGCCCATACCCGCATTGTTTACGAGGACATCCAGCCTAGAATAGAAGAATAAAAGTGGTAGGTAAATAGCGGGGGTACAAGTGATGGCAACAGCAAAATCAAACCACAATTTTATAGGTACATAATAGAAGATTATTGCGATCTGCTTTACTTAAACTTATTGCGGATTCTGGAGCAACCGGTTCCTACTACTTCAGTTTATCTTACCCTTTTCCTCTACATTCTAATAACCATTTATTCGTTTTGAACAAAATGTATCTACTTGAAAGTGGTTGTAAGTACCTTCCAAAATGATGCAAAGTGTCCTTAGCAGTCTTCTCAACGCCCGCATCAGTGCTCAGATCTGCGATGATCGCCAGCGCCTTCACACCCTTCGCCTTCTCGCACTTGGCCGCGACTGCTCGCAAGTTGGCTTCATTTCTTCCCACAATTGACAACTTCGCCCCTAGTTTAGCGAACAGAATAGCTGTGGACTCGCCTATACCGACACTAGCGCCGGTCACTAGCACCACTTTGTTGGTAAAGTCTACGTTCATGATTATATTATTGATGAACAATTTTGTATTACTGTCCCTACAATATATCGTGCTAGCGTACGTTGTATTGAAACACTTGCAGGCTACTGACTCTTATAAACGATGTAACTCTGATACATTTTCATACAAAGCGAAGTTGAAAGACGTGCGCAACGTCGCCGTGTGCAGCACTATTATTTGATCTATTTTAATGAAATTATATACTTACTTAGATCATTTATTTGATTATTTTTATTAAAGAAACTCCAATTAATGCTGATAATGAAGACTAGAATAAAAGTCTATTATTATTTACGTTACAAATCGTCGCTGCGCCTAAAAAATTCGCTGTTTTTTTTGAATTTCGGTTTTCGATGCTATTTTATAGTACTTCTCAAGCCACGTAGGCCTGTGAAATCTGTTTTTTTATAAATTATTTGGTTAAGGAGATAGCAAAATCAGCTGTTTAATTTTGCCCAAAAGCCGCTTCGAAAATCCTCTATGTGTGCAACGAAACACAACATATTTTTATTTCGATGCGCGCCTCTTTGAATTGCGCTTCAATATAACACATAGCGGGTTTATTATTTTAAAATAGTGTGGAAAATCCGCTAAGTGTTCTAGTAAGACCAACAATGAAAATTATCGCGGTATTTACGACCCAAAAAAAATACGCTATGTGACCAAATTCACTTTAAAAAAATCCTAGCACCTGTTATATGCTAGAAAAAAGCAAAAAATTAATATTTTATGATGTCTCGACATAAAGTCTAATTTCCTGCATAGTTACTAAGTTTTTAAATATTGTTATCAGTTTGGGAAAAAAACTGTTTTTTGCTTCTCCTGTAAAGTTGGGTTTTTTCACATAGCGGATTTTGCAAGCAGCGACGAAATACATCTTTTCAGTTAGACGTGATTGTGCTATGTTATGTTCATTCAATGTTCACGCGGGTATTTCAACTAGACAGAATTCCACTCCTAATAGGTTATTATGATATAATAATATCGTAAACATGTCTTTATTTGTTGTTAATGTATTAATGTTAGACCAATTCATTTGGTATAGTGATGGCAAGGACAGGTCTCGAACGTGAGCGCGCCCAATCGGGCGAAATGTTAATGAATTTTGCTGATCGACGTTTCAAATAAGGCCCAGTAAAAATAAGAAGTCTATTAGGCCCCCTTACAGGCATAATGCTATAATAAATATATTCAAACTTGATTCAGAATATTTACATAGTATAAAACAAAGTCGCTCTTGCTGTCTGTACGCTTAAATCTTTTAAACTACGCAATTTTCAGCAATAGATAGAGTGATTCAAGAGGATGGTTTATATGCCTCACATTAGTATCTACATTGCACCCGTGCGAAGCCGGGGCAGGTCGCTAGTTAGAAATAATATATTATTTGCACTAGGGCCTCTGACCACGCACGTAGCTATCACGTGCCGCCGAGTAGGTACACCGCACCGTGAAGGTCTACACCTTCACGGTGCGGTGTAGATGGAGACGATTCTCCCCTAGGTACCATTTGAACGTTACAACTCAAGAAAAACAGCGTCTGGGACCATAAAGTAGTAAGGCCGATAAAGTAATAACTTCATGTATGGGCTAGATAGACTGTCGACTTGGAGAAGGCAGCTGGGCTGAATACCGAAACTGAAAAACTGACAGCTATGACGCAAATTGGGAGAAGATTATAGTTAGGTACGTAGTAACTGATAAAAAGTAATCTGTAGCAATGGATCTTTCAAATTATTAAAAGAGAATATTCCGATTCCGCGCCGTGCGCATTCTCAGCTCGGCGCACGGCGCATGCGATGCTTGCACTCATTGCCAGCGCCGTGCGCAGTGCTCTAAATGCGCATGGCGCATTGCAGGCATTGTTGTATAAGACAACTTAGTCCCACGGCTAAACCTTGCCAAGTTACGACTATACCTAACTACCAATTATAAAAAAGAAAGACATACCTAAAATCATGCCACCAGTGCAAGTTAAATAAAATTTTGTAATAAAAATAAAACACGGTGCATAACCATCACGCATATAAGATAGGTATAACTCAAAGACTAGACAGTCTTAGTGTAATTGGTGTAGGTCATAGAGCCCCCCCCCCCCCCCCCAGACTCTCACCAAAAAGCCCCGAGACGTTATCTCTATCTCTATCCTTAACTTTTAACGTCAAATACCAAAGGACAGCATCTAAGTTTCGGGCTACCTCGGTGATAGTCTGGAGGAGCTAGTAGATATATCCGACACCTGTGGTGTACGTACAATACATACTACGACTACCTACCTATTTGATGAAAATAAGCTTATCGTTATTATCAGGCGCAACATCGACATATTGATACGTACCTATGATTATAGATAATATTAAATCATTTGCTATTGCATGATAAGATAAAATAAAATTAATTCACCCTAATAACCATTCAATACCGATTAGTCCTGATCTAGAATGAAACCTACTAAAATACAAACGGGCTGCAAAATATTAGTATGTAATTTGAATTGAATACGTTTTTGCGATCTATTTCCGTCTCACCCCTCCCGCAAACCTTCCCAATTGAGCGCGAAAGAGACACCTCTCAGACTGATTTCTCCTGTGCAATATTAGTGAAATCGTACGTTCGTATTTCCCTGTTTCCTTCTTCAAATCTGTACCGATTTAATTTTTTTTGTGTAATAATTTAAGTAACACTTTGGTTATGTCTGCATGTTTTTCTTTTATTTTTTATATTCGCCAAATGTGTGAGCCAGATCTTTGAAAACGGTGGTAAAACCAGTTGACTTTTGTAACATTTAAAGTTTCTAGTTCTTTTAATAATTAATTTATTGACAAAAACAAAACATAGGGACATAGTGGTGGTAGGTATATATCATATGGTTAAAAACCTTTGCTCTAGTGTCATTATCCAAGGTGAAAACTGAGGAATACGTTTGTATGGACTAAATGCCGACCGCATTTCCTCTTAATAACCGCACGGATCATAAGATTTGCGAGTTAAGCTGCCCTTTCCACGGTCAGTTACGGGTCGGTTACGGGTAGTCAGAAGCTCGAAATTCTGACAACCGGTCTCGGCATCGGCGGCATTGCCCATTAACTGGGTTGCGCAGGTCTGATGGCAGTCGCTCTGTGTAAAATACTGGTATTCAGCCGCATCTGGTTAGACTGGAAGCTGACCCCAACGTAACTGGGAAAAGGCTAGGAGGAAGAAGGACTGTATCGTACAGGCACATGGTACGTACTGCGTAGTAGATAGGTTGTTACAAAAACCATTTATACAATAAAATAAGACTATATATTTATACTTAGGTATATAATTATATTTATTGAAGAAAACAACATCGAACAATTATTATCATCATAGCATCAGTGACAGTTGTCTATGTGACTCGATCCAATTTTATTTTCGTACTCTGCCCATTTAGGAACTTGAATATCATAATAGGAACTAGGAAGAAATCACTTAGTCGGCCTACTAAGGACATTGCTAGCGAGGGTAAACCTAAACGCACCATCCACCTCAACGACCGTCCCCGTGACCAGGCGACTGTTGTCACTGGCAATGTGAACAATCATCTTGGCAATGTCATCCCCCTCACACACCTGACCCATGGGGATGTTTGTGGTGGCTTTTGACAGCCACTGCTGGTACTCGTCCTCCGAGACGCCTGTTATCCGCCTCATGAAGTTTGATACCTATAGGATATAACAGAAAGATAGGTTAAGCTTCAAACTCATTGCTTTGAGATAAACGTAGGTATGTAGTAGGTTCATTGGCTGGACATCAGATTGAGGTCGATCAAAACGTACCACATGCACCCACACGTGTGCCGTGCTGGCCCTACTGTAAAGCACGAAACTCATATAAATGATATAAAGCAGGACATTCACGCTCACGCCATTAGGCGTGACTCTAATCGACTGAAATCAAATGAATGGACGCTAATAATTTACGTCACTCACGGATTCACTTCAAATGGCTTTCATTTAAACGAACGAAGCGGAATGAACACAGATGGATGTAAGTTCGCACATTCCCGGGCTGCGCGGTGTGACGACAAATGGCGTGGGGCTGCGGATTATGGTGGGCACGGAAAATCTACGGCTTGTCATCAGACCAAAATTTTAGTTAAAAATTTCACACTTACGATTGGCTGTAGGTATATCACGCCATTTGATGCGATGTACTGACCAGATTCAAGCTGGGCATTCCAATCCGGGCTTTACATGTGTTTCGCGCTTATAAAGCGAGCCGTACATAATTATCTACTAAGTTGCTTAGTGTGTACTGCGTACAGCGTGGAGTTGTATGGAACGAGCTGCATCTGCGCACAGCTGCACGCGGATCGCCAAATAGCGGCCGTAACATCACATCCTATGTGTGACTTCCATAACGAAAATTACTTACAGTGAGTCCAGGGCTGACGGTGTTGACCCTGACCCCCTTGGGAGCCAGCTCGAGAGCCGTCAGGCGAGTGAAGTGGTCCAGAGCCGCCTGCGAACGTGAATTAATGCATCAGAAAATTATGTTTATGATCGACGAGGGTTTCTCGGTGTAGAAGATGCCCGTTGTCCTGTTGCTGTCGTAAAGGGCGACTGAAGTTATTCTGTCAAGAGGGTTGGTACCATCATCCCACTGTGCACTCATAACAAATTAACAAAATGCGAGTCCGATTCTTTTAGGGGGCCTTTGTTCACAATTGGTTGTTTTTGGGCTGACATGATGACGTCATGCGACACTCGACAGGATTGATAATTCTTAAAACGAAGTTATACAGCATAAATTGCGTATCTTTACCTTGGCCATACCGTATGGTAAGCTGCCAACAGCGACCGTAGTTCCCGCTATGCTGGACACATTGATGATATTCCCATTGGTCTCTATCAGGGCCGGTACCAACAACCTGGTGAGGTTGTACACGGCTCTTACGTCAACCTGAAACACTCGATCGAAGGACGCCATATCCGTCGTTTGGATGGTCGTCCAGGCGCCGACACCTGCGTTGTTTACGAGGACGTCCAGTCTAGAATAAGAGAATAAAACGGGTAAAAATGTATTTTAACATTTTTACTTTAATTTTCAATCAAGGGCGTAGCCAGGATTTAGTTCCGGAGGGGGGCAGACAAGACAAAATTAATAATATTCATGATATTAAAACGTTTATTAATGGAAAAAAAGCGAGTGTAAAACATGCAAAGCGAATAAATTTCTGAATGATTTTAAATGCAAGGTTGCTTAAAATTATTTACCCTTCGGTTCGGGAGCACTCCGACTGAGCCCTTAACCAGATTCTGCTGGGGGGAGGGGGCAGATGCTCCACATTACTATCTGATAAATTGTATCGAGTACCTACCTACATTTAGATAAGAGCACTTAACAAACAGTGGTTGAAAAGATGACCTTCAGCGGAGGCCGTCTGTCGAGGAGTGATGGGGAATCTTGAAGTGTTATTGATAATTTAAAGGACCAAATTAACGATAACATTCCACGTCAAAGAGGTCATAAATACCTTCCAAAATGATCCAGAGTTTGCTTAGCAGTCTTCTCCACGCCCTCATCAGTGCCCAGATCTGCCACAATCACCAGCGGCTTCACGCCCTTCTCCTTCTCACACGTAGCCGCGACTGCTCGCAAGTTGTCTTCATTTCGTCCCACAAGTGACAGTTTCGCCCCTAGTTTAGCGAACAGGATAGCTGTGTACTCGCCTATACCAATACTTGCACCAGTCACGAGCACTACCTTGTTGGTAAAATCTACGTTCATGATTATTATTTTTATTTTATTAAATAGTTCTATATATCGTGCAATGTGTGTGTAACCAACGCTTGTAAGCTACTGCGTCTTATAAACAATGTTAGTCGGTTTAAATAATAATCACAAGCCATATCATATGGTTTTTTTAAGTTTGATATAGTGAGATAAAAACACAAGATCCACAGACGTGTAGAGTCACGTCAAAAACATGGCACGTAGTACGTGCCATGTTTTTGACTTGACTCGCTACGTAGGTACGTAGCGAGTCAAGTAATTTAATTCTAGTAGGTATTTAGCGTATTCTAGTATTTAGTCTTCTGTCGTTAGCAGTCTAACTTGCTAACTAAACGGCACCGCCATATCAACTTCCTAAATAACGTTCAGCAAACATGTAACAACAAAACATTTAAGCAACAAGCTGGACAATTAGTCTTGCTAACTAGAAAACTTAATTATGGTGTCCATAGGTCTGCGATGGGTGCGAGGGCGACTGAAATGATTGCAATGTTTGAAGCGATAAATTATACTACACTTCATAATAGTATGGATTTTAAAGTTAAGGTATATGTATAATAGTATTGTTTTTAACTTAATATTCTAAATGAGGTGTATCAGGTTTATGTTTATTCCCCAAATTCATTGTGTTGGCAATAATTTTCAATCGATACTTTTGAAACCCCCATTAGAATAGCGTCAGATTAGTCATTTAATTTAGTAAGACAAACCCTTTCTACATATACTGGCCTGCAAAAATAAGTATCACACTTTTAAAATTGCAATAACTTTTTAAGTACACAAGATATATTTTCGAAACAAAAAGGACTCAAAAAAGAGTTTAACTTTGTTACTATAGTTTCAAAGAAAGCTGATAAAAATTGCTATAAAACGTTTTTTATTTTAAATCTCTAACTTCTATAGTTTAGAAAAAATTGAAATTTTAAAAGTGTGATACTTATTTTTGCAGGCCAGTGTATTTTTACTTACTAGTCGAGACTGCACCTACAATCGTTCACACAATTGTTCAAGTTTTCCGTCCCCGGAAATATAGACACAATGGATAAACAATGACTCCGAACGGCGGGGTCTAAGAAGTGAAAGGTATCCCACAATTGGTCTCTATTTTAATCCCAGCAGACACTCCTACTTAGGTACATTAATTATTTGTCAGTCTTGAGCGTGAGGGTCTGGGTTTAATTCTCAGGAGGCGAGAACTCCAATTGGATTTGCTGTTACTCGTAATCTCGTTGGCTGTTATACTTGACTAGCGACCCGCCCCGGCTTCGCACGGGTGCAATGTAATTAGATACTTATGTGGGGCATATAAACCTTCCTCTTGAATAGGTATTGCTGCTATCTATTGCTGAAAACTGCATTAAAATCCGTTGCGTAGTTTAAAAATCTAAGCGAAGGTATAGACAGCGGGAGCGACTTTGTTCTATCTATACTAATATTATAAAGAGGACAGATTTGTATTTTTGTATGTAACGAATAAACTTAAAAACTACTGGACTGATTTCAAAAATTATTTTGCCGCTAGTAGGTAAGCTACATTATCACTGAGTGACATAGGCTATATTTATTACTGGAATAAAACTTCTTACGCGGGCGGAGCCGTGAGGACACAGCTAGTCGTTGATAAACACGTCATTACGGTGACAAATCAAGAAGTTTACCTACGTAACAGAAAACTGTTGGAGAGAAGGGTTTTAATCCTTAGGCTATTAGTGTTTAATTGAAAGTATAAGCAGACGGAATTTGTCCAGTAGTGGACAACTGGCATTGAATATTACGATGAGCATTATCATGATAAAGTACCTAATATTGTGATTATCATCATGATGCGCGATATTTCACAATTTCATGTAATGGTCTGCGCTTGCGCATCATTATGCAATATTGTGAAATATCGTGAATGAACCGTAAGACATGACGGCTGACGGGACTAGGTTTATCAGAATCACTACCATAAAGTATATTAGGAAGGATGGGTTATCTTATCATTACCTACTTATGTAGATACCTACATTGATATTTGAGTTTAAAACATTTCGAGTGGGAACTTGAAATATCCGGTCAAGTGCGAGCTATACTAACTACCTAGCGCAAATATGGTTACCTACATACGTACCAAAAAAAACGTAAGAAATTAGCAGTTTTTTTCATTTATTTTTTATTTGAGTTGGGTTTGCTCTTGACTCTTAGTCTAGGTCAGAAGTGACAGAGACAAAGTCTACGATGGAGTGAGCTTACCCAGAAGAAGCCTGTTAACTCTAACTTTGAACAGATTCGGGTCGTATGCGTATCATTTTTGAGAACCCGACATTTAGTTTTTTTGTATTTTTTTATTATTTACCAAGATTTAATGCCACAACAACAATAATCTGTGAACATTTCAACTGGCTACCTCTTATGATTGCCGAGACCTCGTGGCAGACAGCGTAGGCCCTGTAGGTCTGTACCTCTTTCTGCTACTTATTAGCAGCCAGGTGTTATTTGAAAAATAAAGGCTAATACTAGCGACCTGCCCCTTCTTCGTACGGGTACCATGTAACTTCATTACAGGGTATGTGATTACGAGGGTAGGTCAATAAATATACTTGAGCTCGGAAAACTTAGTTTATGTTTAGGTGTTCGCAGTAATCAAACCTCCCAGCAATACTCTCGAGGTCATAAAGGATTGGTTTTCAATCGCCCAAGATTTGGGTTTGAATATTAGAAGGCCAAAAGGTAGGTACTTAATCTATACTAATATTATAAAGAGGAAAGATTTGTATTTTTGTATGTAGGTAGGTATGTAACGAATAAACTTAAAAACGACTGATTTCAAAAATTATTTTGCCGTTAGAAAGCTACATAGGCTACGGGCGGAGCCGTGAGGACACAGCTAGTTATAAATAATCTATATAAATAAAAATGAATCGCCAAATGTGTTGCTAAGCGCAAAACTTGAGAACGGCTCGACCAATTCGGCTATTTTTTTATATATATATATTCCTTAAGGCATAAGGAAGGTTCTTATGGAGAGAAAAAACATAAAAATTGCGTGGAAAATAGTCAAAACAACACTTTTCTTTTCCCACTACAGGCCAATAACTTTTGACAGAACGAAGTCTGTCCGGGCAGCTAGTTTATCATAATTATAACATCAGTGCAGAGTCATCCCTACTTTGTAAGGGTCCAGTCAACGGCGGATTACCTATTTATTTGTAAGTATTTTACAGGGAGTGACGTCTGCATTGTACCTACACAACTAGGAACCATTTGGGCATACAATGAATGACATAACATAACGTAACATCACGCTTTATATTCCCCGAAGGGTTCGGCAGATGTGTTTCTTAGTACACCCTCGTTTCGCCAGTTGTGTTTAGGTGCCATGTAATAGGGGGCGAGCCTATTGCCACTAACCGGGCACAAGTCCAGAATCCAAGTTGCGACTGAGAAAATCTTAATGGCAAACCCAATAAAGTTTTGCCCGACCTGGGATTCGAACCCAGGACCCCATGCTCAGCAGTCGTGCTTGCGACCATTAGACCAACAAGGCAGACAATGAATGAATGAATGAAAAACATATATTTGGGTCCAGTACGTGCCAGTACTAACAGACAAAGCATAGTTATAGGTACAATGAAATATAAACTCTAAGGTACTAATACTAACTTATTTAAATATAGGTAAGTATGTTTGGCACGCCAGGACCAAACAGGTAGGTATACAGTAAAACAAAACCATTATATTTAGATATACTTATATGTAGGTATTTATTAAAGACAATAATACAATATCAAACATCATAGCTTCAGTGACAGTCGTCCATTCGATTCGCTCCAATTTTATTTTAGTACGCTGCATAGTTAATTCCATCAAAAACATAAATGTGAAAATGGGAGCCAAGTTCAATAATAAGAATATGCTTGGTTGTCGACTTCGCCGTCAAAAGCGTTGAGATCTAAATGGGTGCCAAGTTCTGTAGATAATCCTGAAATTTATTTATAAGACCATGAAGCTCAAAATTGACTTGGCTAGTTTTTACCAGCAAACCAAATTTTTTGAAGAGTAGGATTATAATTATATTGACCTGACCTTACAATATAAAAACAGTAACTTACGTATTACATAAAGAAGAGAAGTTAATTAGCCAAATATAAGATAACTTGTATGTGAAAACTAGCAAAGTCAAATCTTGAGCTTCATGATTTTATAAATAAATTTCAGGATTATCTACAGAACTTGGCACCCATTTAGATCTCAACGCTTTTGACGGCGAAGTCGACAGCCAAGCATATTCTTATTATTGAACTCGGCTCCCATTTTCACATTTATGTTTTTGATGGGATATCATTACTTTTTGTAAAGAAATTATTATGATTCATCATTCGAAAGTGATCTGTAAAAGGTTTACGCTGTATAGTTTTCTTTTTTGTACTATTTTCTACATTTTCTAGAACGTTAGAAGTATATCGAAAGTCCTTCCTTTAACTTTTTTTATCATTATTTGCCTGTTAGGTATATTTTTATTTCCCACTAGAATCAAATAATCTGGTATATAAAACGATAAAAGCGACATTTCATCATGTAATCATGGAACCTATAATCTCCTGCGAAAGAAAAACATTTTGCTATTATAATTTCGCAAGGCGCTATGTAGGTAATAAAAATCGATTGTTTGAAAAATATTTCAAATCGTAAAAATTCACTGTTTTCTGACTTTTTCCTTTGTATACACACAATTACCCAGCTGGACACCAAATTTCAACTTTCTAGGTCATCTGGAAGTGGGTTAGGTTTTTGATCTATATGTCAGTCAGTGTTAAAAATACAGATTTTTAGACGTTAATATCTCAATAACCGTTTGAGCTGTATTTATGAAATTTGGGATTATAGTTAATCTTAGGGATTTTAATAAATAAACGAAATTTCATGTGTTTGTGTTGAATAGATTTTGAGTTATTAAGGGCTCAAAAGTGGCTTCAAATGGTTCGTGTAATATAACACACGGCTGCTGCGTCGCCAGTTCCTTTTTCTTTGAACTTGGCTTGACACGCTACCGCGTGTCTAGATAACTTAAGCACCTTAATAAGAACTAGGAAGACATCACTTATTCGGCTTACTAAGGAGACCGCTTGAGAGGGTGAACTGTAACGCACCATCCACCTGCACCACCGTGCCCGTGACCTGGCGGCTGTGGGCACTCGCGAGGTGCACGACCATCTTGGCAATGTCATCCCCCTCACACATCTGACCTATGGGGATGTTTGCGTTTGACAGCCACTTCTGGTATTCATCCTCCGAAGCGCCTGTTATACGCCTCACGAATTTTGATACCTATAGGATATAACAGAAAGATAGGTTAAGAAAAGATTCATCAAACAAACAATGCAAGAGAGGTACATTGTTGACCAAAAACGTTCAAAGATCCACTTTGAGAAACACGTAGGTGTACATTGACTGAACATCGAAGAGGGATCAGTCAAAACGTAGGTACCACATGCTGACACACCTGTGCCGTGCTGACCGTACTGTAAGAAGTGAGCCATATCCTCTAAGATGCTTGGTGTGCTGCGTGCAGCTTGGAGGTGTAAGGAACGAGTTGCACTTGCTCACATCTGCACGCTGATCGCCAAATAGCTATCGTAAACATAAGATATGACTTCCATAACGCAAATACTTACAGTGAGTCCAGGGCTGACGGTGTTGACCCTGACCCCCTTGGGAGCCAGCTCGAGAGCCGTCAGGCGAGTGAAGTGGTCCAGAGCAGACTGTGAACGTAAATAAATGCATCAGTATAATATTATGTTTATTATCGCTGTGTTTCTCGGCGTAGAAATGCCATCCTCTCTTCCTGTGGCTATTGTAAAAGGCGTCTAAAGGATTCTGTCATGAGGATAGGTACCTACCATCATCCCGTCGTGCACTCATAACAAATTGCGATTCTTTTAGGAGGCTTTTGTTCAGGGGTGGTCTTTTATCCCGTGTGAAATGGGCTGGAATATAAAACTTCTTCACACGCATACGCTGGAAATAAACGCGTTGTAAGATTGAACAAAACTCAGTACACTTGGTGGTAGGATCTATACGGTCTGCCTGACTGGCTACCATTCACACCTCACATTAAAGTCCGGCGTGAAGCAGTTTACTGTTTTCCGTCGTGTGTATGTGAGAGGCAGAGGGATATAGGGAAATCCCTCTATATCTCTGTTACATGGATTCATGTGCTACATCTTTGACCCTGTCTGCGCTTACCATCAAGTCCAACAAGTGAAAAACGCGCAGTGTCATAAAAAATACTTCATACGACACGATTCTGTCTACCTAGTCTTGTCATAAATATTGTCACGAAAAAAAAAAAAATTATTGCAAATAATATTTATTTCTTTTACAGTGTGTTAATTTAATACATAAATATAAAACAATTTAAAATATAAAAAGCTTGTTCGAAGTGGTCTCCATTGGCTGCAATACAGTCCTTTAAACGTTGAGGCCAGTTATCAATAGAAGCACGCACTCTTTCCATGGGAAAATTCTTCACTGCCAATCGTATGGATTGTTTTAGGGACTCCAAATTATCATGGCGTTTAGAGCAAGCCGTACTCTCTAAAACTGACCATAAATCATAATCCAGCGGATTAAGATCGGGACTAGACGACGGCCAGTCTTCAGCTCTGATGAAGTCCGAAACGTTCACTTCCAACCAAGACTGCGTGGACCGAGCTTTATGACCCGGCGCCGAGTCTTGTTGGAAGGACCATACTTGGTTATTGAACATGGTGTTGTTAAGGGGCTTAACTACCTTCTCAAGATTGGTATCTGATACACTTGTGCCGATGTTTTGATACCTTTTTCACAAAAATATGGCTCAGTCACTCCTTCATAGCCAACATCCCAACAAACAATCACTGAAGTCGGATAATGCCCACGTTGCACTCTGCCGACTAATTGGGAAGCTTCCTTAGAGCTTTGAGCATAAATACGGTCATTTTGTTTGTTAAAATGTTGCTCAATTGTAAAGATTTTCTCATCCGTAAACAAAAATTTTCTGTGACCTCCTTTGCGTACCGCTTCAGTAGTTGTTTCGATTTTACCACCCTATTCTTTTTTAAATTATCAATTAAAAAATGACCGGAGCGTCTCTTATAGGCTGCAAGTCCTAAGTCATCTTTTAAAATACGCGACATGGTTCTGGGTGCTACCTTCATCTCCCGAGATAAAATCTTTTGCTTTTGGACAGGATTTCTTCGAATTCTTTCCCTTACTGCTTTGACCACCTTTTTCGTACGAACACTACGTGGACGGCCAGATCTTTTTCTGTCACAAACAGAGGAGGTCTCATCATCACCTATTAATAGCCCAGTACACAAACATTTGACTAATACCAAGCGTATGGAGAGTTTTAAAAATTGCATTTGGCTCCATACCAACTTTTTGTAATGCAATCACAGCGATTCGGTTCTCTTTATATTACCCCACTCCATTTTAATATCGCAAAATATTGTACAATGTATTGGCGCCAAAATTAGAAAGCTCAATAAACAATCATATAAAAATGGCAGATTCCAAATTCAAATGTAATATCTTTCTTATTTTTAATTGTAACAGTATTTATGGCCAGACTAGGTATACTAATATTATAAAGAGGAAAGATTTGTAATTTTGTATGTAACGAATAAACTTAAAAACTACTGGACCGATTTCAAAAACTCTTTTGCCGTTAGAAAGCTACATTATCACAGAAAAACATAGGCTACGGTCGGAGCCGTAGTTAGAGATAAAAAACTGTTATAAGTACAGCACAAATCAAGTATCCTTACCTTAGCCATGCCGGCCGGCATGCTGACCGGCACCAGCAACCTGGTGAGGTTGTACACGGCTCTTACGTCAACCTGAAACACTCGGTCGAAGGACGCCATATCCGTCGTTTGGATGGTCGTCCAGGCGCCGACACCTGCGTTGTTTACGAGGACGTCCAGCCTAGAATGAGAGAATAAAACTGGTAAATTAAAATTGTTGACTTGTATGGAGTGAGGAACATAATAATATTGCTATTACAGGGATCTTCATTTTCAAGCATATTATATTTATCTTCAAATCGATCACAAGAAAACATCGTATCTCAACCGAATCCAAAAATTTCAATCACATTTGATTAGTGAAAGCGTCTGATAAATGATATTAAGTATATTACGGGCTTTACAACATTATCATACTTTCAAATAATGTTTTGGCACATTTGGCAAAATCGTCACAGTGGTTGATACATAATATGACCCTCAACGGAGTCTGTCTATCGAGAAGAGACAGAGAATCTTGAAGTGTTATCGATAACTTGGAGGATTCAATTACAAAACGATAACACTCCACGTCAAACAGGTCGCAGGTACCTTTTAAAATGATCCAAAGTGTCCTTAGCAGTCTTCTCAACGCCCTCATCAGTGGCCAGATCTGCCACAATCACCAGCGGCTTCACGCCCTTCTCCTTCTCACACGTGGCCGCGACTGCTCGCAAGTTGTCTTCATTTCTTCCCACAAGTGAGAGTTTCGCCCCTAGTTTAGCGAACAGGATAGCTGTGGACTCGCTTATACCAGAACTTGCGCCAGTCACTAGCACAACTTTGTCGGTAAAATCTAGGTTCATGATTATATTTTTTAAATAATAATCCTTATCGTGTAACGCGAATTATATTATCCAACGCTTGTAAGCTACTGCGTCTTACAAACAATGTTAATCGGTTTAAATAAATAATCACAGGTCGAATTTCGAAGTTTTTTTAAAGGTATAGTGACAATAAAATAAACGTCACATCAAAAAACACATAACATCACGCCTGTATTCCCCGAAAGGTTGGGCAGAGGTGTATAGGAACACCCTCATTTCGCTGCTATGTCTAAGCGTAATAGAGGGCGAACCTATTGCCATCAACGAGACACAAATCCAAACACCGGGCTGCTACTGAGGAATTCCACACGGAAAAACCCAATAACACTGACACGTCAAAAAAGATGTGCGAAATTCAAGTAATTTTATTTTATAGTTACTATCTGATCTGTCGCAGCCATGTAGTTTAATTAGCTATTCGGTTAGCAGTCTAGCTTGGTAACTTAACGACACTGGTCACAAATATCATCTAATCAAATACTCAAGAAATAATCAACTTCCTAAATGGCGTTCAGCAAACATGTTACAATGCAATATTTAACCAACAACTCGATGTTTAGCCCCTACATAACTACGTTATGGGTGGACACCACCGCGACTGAAATGAATAAAGCAACGTTTTCGTTTAATTTAGTTAATATTATTGTTCTGAACATAACATCACGCCTGTATTCCCCGAAGGACTGGGCAGAGGTGTGTAACACCCTTATTTCGCCGTTATAGGGGCCGAGCCTATTGCCATCAACCGGGCACAAATTCAAACTCCGGGCTGCTACTGAGAAATTCCACACGGAAAACCCCAATAACACCGATCTGGAGATCGAACCGAGAACACCACGATCAGCAGTCGCGCTTGCCACCACTAGACCAACGAGGCAGTTGTATTGTTCTTTTAATTGGGGTGTCTCAGGCTTATGGATATATCTGTACCGCGTTGTATAGTAATAGGGCCATTCTTCGAAAAATATTAACAAAAATTGAGAACGTCATTAGCATCATCCCAAAGTTAAGAATGCAGATGTTTAATACTGTAATTATGCTAGTGAAAACTGAAACTATACCGCTGCCGTCAAGCAATAAGACAAGAATAAAAGCAATCTGACAATACCATAACGTTAACAACCTGGGAGAAGAATGATTTGTTAAAATAATGTTAAAAAAATTCGAATATTCACCCAATAACTTCAATAAATACTTGAGAGAAAAAAAACGTAGGAAACTGTCGATGGTATCGTCTTAACTAAAATGAAGCTCCCAATAGAATCGCTAACTGCTCGGTAAAGTAATGTACTTTGTATGAATAAGAGTTGGCGCCTGGAAGACGCAAGCATTCACGACGCGGCTGTTTCTTTCTTTCCTGTACATTACTAGGTATATGGAGGAAGAGGTCAATATGCAATGTTAGTTTAAAGAGTGTTGCTTCGATGCGCTTCGGATTTGCGTATTGTGAATCAACCTTAAGTTTAGCAACACACCCTGCTGAGATTACGCGACCGAACTTAGGCGTGATTACGCTTGCAATCAGCGCCGACCCTGGGTAGAGTGAGAGGAGCGGTCGCTCTAGGCGCCAGGTGGCGAGAGGCGCCTAAAGATGATTTTTGACAAAGTTTGTAATTTTTATTTATTAAACAAATACAGAAAGATAATCTCGCTCTACCCTGACCAAGGTCTAGGGTCTTCGTTGCTTGCAATGCTTTTTTATTTACCCGCCACATCACACCAAGCTGAAATTACGTCGCGTCTTGCCGATATAAAAAACCATGCAGACAATAATCACGACGAAGTTTAGTCGATATGTTTTGTTTCCGGAAAATGTCTATTTCATAATTTGAAGGAGTTTTCTTTTAACTAATCGATAAAGTTTAAAAACTAAACGGCGCTAATATTATACACTGGGATCATTCATTATGGTACATTCTAGACATTAAAAGAAAATATACAGTTAATATTAACTTTACTATGCAATTTTAAATACATAAAAGCTACAAAATATAATACACAAAAATTTGATAAAAACTAAATAAAAAGTTCAGTATTAGGTAGGTACCCTATAGTTAAAAATTCGATAGATATAATATTATGACAGAGAAAGATAGTCCAGTCTTTACATCTTATGAGGAAAGTGGTACACGCATACCTATAGGGTTCAATAATTATTATTTATTATAAAAGAGAGCAAATTAATCGTAATACACCTTCTTATATATATTTTAACAATAATTATTCACAGGTGTCTGAACACTAGCTTTAAAAAATTATAAGGAACATGCGAAATTAAACAAAAGTAATGGTGAAAACAGGAATAATAATCGTATTCCTGATTAAATTATATTATTATTATTTGAAGTATGGACCTTCAAATAAAATCCGAAGGAAAATGGTCAAACTGGAATTAAAAAATAAATTATAAACATAATACATAGTATTAAAATTAATAAAATGTAGAATGTACTTTGAATAATTTTTAACTAATATGTCGGTATATAAATAAGTCCTCACATATTATAGAGAGTGAACTATCTCTACAATGTGCCACAGTCATGGATAAACTTAAATATACTTAACGTACAGTACATTATAATATACAATGGCACTTTAAAAAACAAAGATTTCGCACACAAATCTCATTTGTGTTCCAATATTATGTTTTGTTATCAGAAAACCAATTAAAACGCACGCCAGTTTTTACAGGGGTATCTTCTATAAAGATAGCGCGTATTCCCGCGCTTTTTTTTGGTAGAACAACGATTTTAAATAATATAAGTCTTAAAAAACATTCATCAATAATGAAGGTTATTACAAAATGACGCCGTGTTACGTCATTAAGTCAGTATCACCAATATAATAACGAGTATGTGGTATACTACTGTATGATGTATCATAAGTTAAATACAATTATCTAGATGCTAACATGGACATACATGCCGATATTATACAGAGTGCAATAACAATATAGGCACTGAGCAAATTTATACAATTCTAGTCTTATCAAGCAATGGAAGTCCAACAAGGGCAGAGAAAAGATACCCTACAAGCTTAATGATTAAATTAGAACAAAACAATCAGCTAAACCTGACCAAAATCTGCTATAAAATTGTCAAACTTTGGGGGCAATCAGTCAGCCAACATTACGAATAATTCATTATCATCATATTTGTGTTAGTTCATTTGGAATGTGTAATTTCTTTTTAATTATCTAATTTTAATGTAAATTCATTTCTTTTATGTAATATATAATACAAACGACAAACCTGTCTATGGTTACTTTTAAGAAGTCCCTAATCTAATTTAATCAATAAGTGAATAAATGTTTCATATATTGTTTACTTTACAACATTCTTTACTCTCTACCCCTGTAAATGAAGTCTGTGTGATTCATAAATGTCTAACAATATTCTGTTATAATAATAAAATTCACAGGAAACCTGCAAAATGTCTATAAAGTTTCAAGTACAGAAGAATTTCCTTTGATTTAATGGTTCACTATCATCATCACTATCAGAGAAGCAAGCAGCAAAACCACTCTTGTCTCTGAAAGAGTCTCTTTTTAAACTTGTTTGTTTGTCTATAGATTTCTTTGAACGTAAATGCCTAGTGATCCGTTTCTTCTTCTTCATTTTATCTCTCTGCTCTGTGCCGGGGCTGGCCACATTCATGCTGACCATGGAACTAACCTGTTCTGTAGAATCACTCAGAACTAAAACTGTGTTCTCAGGTCGTCGCAGCGTAAGGCCAATGTTCCTGCCACTTCTAGTCCTAGAAACTGCTGTAGCTTCTGGATTCTCTTTTCGATCTGAGTTGTTGAAGTCACTTGAATTTTTGCTAATCTTTCTTTTTTTATCTACTTGGTTGGCCTCATTAGGATTGTCCTCTATTACTTCTGGTGCAGTATGATTTCTGTACCGTTTTGGGTAACGTGATGTGCTACTTTGTGATTGGAATGAAACATTTAAGTTAGTCTTGGCTCTAGTTCTGTTATTGTTGACAACAGTCTCCTTTCCATTTTTACTTGTCTTTGTGTCCATGAACTTTAATAAGGATGTACTTTTGGTAACTTTGGCAGACTTGTCAACACCTTTTGTTACTAAATTGATTACATTCTCTGATTCAGTACTGCAGTTCAGAGCTGCTGATTTCTGCACACCAGTGTTCATAGACTTGTTGACACAGACAACCAGTGTGCTGTCTTTTTGTATACTTTGCCGTGATTCCTTCACCAGATTTCTACTGTTTTTACATCTCAATTTTCTAGGAGTTTTAGTAGACTGCAGTTTAGTAGACCTTATATAGTTGGCTGTAAAGCCAGACACATCACTGAGGTC
Organism: Amphipyra berbera; assembly: GCA_910594945.2. Classification (NCBI taxonomy): domain Eukaryota; kingdom Metazoa; phylum Arthropoda; class Insecta; order Lepidoptera; family Noctuidae; genus Amphipyra; species Amphipyra berbera. Next base: position 21,438,865 of record OU343126.1, read on the forward strand.
CTCAAACTGTCCATTCAGTACTTCATTTTTAGACTTGTTGAACTTGTGTAGAACAGTGTTCTTCTTATTGTCAACACTCTGGTCCCCGCCTGCGAGTAGCTCTGAATTCTTTTTCAATTTATCTGGTGATTTCTGCTCAATTGCACTATTTTTATGATTATTACCATTAATATGCATACTATTATTAAATATTTCAAAGGAACTATTCAATTGGCTGTTGTTAAGACTCTGCTGAGCTTGCCTCAAGCTCCGCCTCAGGTTTGACACCTTACATGTTGATGTGATCACTTTATTTTTCTTGTGCAAAGTTGTTCTGTTGTTTTTCTGGAGTCTTGATCTTTTTGACTTTCCTTGCACAGAGGTATTTTTAATATTGAAGTCTATATCAGATCCTAGTGTATCAGACTTACAACTACTCATCACAGTCTGTTTCTGCTTTTGAGAAGTGTCAAAGTAAACATTTTGTTGCTTTTCTACAGACCCTGAATCATCATCTAATAGGGACAGCTTCCTCTTCTTCTTTTTTTTAGGTGAAGGCACCTCGGCAGCACTGGGAACACTTTTTGGTTTACTTTTAGCACATTGTGCTTGATCGTTCTGTTTTTTGACATTGTCATAGTTCATCAGGCACGGAGCCCGCTTAGTATAAATCCAATAAGATATTTCATCCATGTTGTTCATAAAGGGAGCGTCAATTTCGAGAGCACGGGCAGCGTCGTGGTTCTGGTGAGCTGGCACCATAGTTGGGCGCAGCGCTCCGCCAGCAGGGTTGCGAGGCAGTGCAGTGGGACCGGCCAGTAGCACGTATATGCCGCTCGCTCCGAGCTCGTGCTGCCCGCGGGCCCAGCCCGCCCGGACTTCCCGTACTGCCGGCTCGATGCAGCCTCGTCCATTTTCCACGTAATTCTCACATTCCATACACCTGAAAATTCAGAATTTTCCTCAACATATTATTGTGTCCACGTAACGAACTTCTATCAAACTACAATATTTAGATAAATATATAATACTTACTGTCGAATCTCTCGTCCCTAAAAGCTGATCACTTCGAATACCTTGTTACATGGGATCTCACACTTGAGAGAGAATGGTATCGAGAGGAAAACCAAGCGGTACGGCGCCCAGCTATAATACACAAGTTATAACGGACATTTCTTGTTTAAGCACTATTGAAAATAAACGAAACAGCAGTAACATCACAATATTGATAATCGTTTAGTCTAAATTCTTCACGTTATGCAAGATATTGATACACATACAAACTTAAATTTTTATTTCTCTTCTCAGATCACCACAACAAAATAGTAAAGCAAAGCAATCGCGCTTGGAATTTTACCAAAGACATAATAAGTCTATCAAAAAATAAAACGAACAACCAATCAGTAGAGAGTCATTTAGAAACCGGGTTCTGTTTGCAACACTGGATTGGATAGTTATCAAACTATACTGATGAACAAAGCGAACATATTTAGTTGTTTAACGTCTGTGGACTATGGAAGAGAAAATAATTTACAAAAACAAAAGTATTAAAATAATAATTATTTTACATATTTCACCCTAAATTAACAATTAAATAGCTTTTGCGTATACATCTAGGTGTATTCCTAAAATAAATACCATTATGGAAAATGATGTGTAACAAAACGCTTTGTTTGTTTTGCATTTGACGTTACGTTTAGATTATCTAATAAATTATTCTTCTTTCCCCCCCGTTCGTTCCCCGTCCCCACTTTTTCGCGCCATATCCATTATCCACATACATCGTAACGTCGTTGCATATTTTCTGTAGAAATTCATCAAAAAGTCAGGCGTACCGCAACAATACTATCGTGATTTTATGGTACAAAAGACCATGTGTGAAAATGAATGATATTCAGTGCTTTATCGATCGTCAGCTTGGCATATGTAAGTGATGAAGAATCTTGTTGTATTTGTGTTGGATACATTTCTGGAAGGATTTAGCGATAGTCACGGGTGGGTTATTGCAGATTGTCGGCTGAACTACGACAACATCTTGAAGCGGCTGGTGGTGGACAGCGAGGAATCGTTCTATGGGCTGCAGAATGCGAACATTGCGGCTAGCTTCGACCAGGATCCCCCGATATTCGCGTGCCGATTCTCGGAGGCTCCCGGTTACGAGCACATCCTCGCTCTTGCGAACGAGGATGGAAGAGTTGCTATTCAGGTATGCATCCATACAATCTCCTGTTTTCTCCTAGTTCCTGAATATTGAAACTATGACAAGCTATACTCAGTGTGTCAAAATTAACATATTCTGATTTATGTTTTCAACTAATTATAGGATACATCCAACATAACAACTGCCAGCACGTTGGAAGGGTTCCAGTGCCACAACAATGCTGTCTTTGATCTAGCATGGATGCCCCAGAACATGAACTTTGTTACTGTTTCAGGTAAGTAACAAACAATTGTACAAACCTGTCCAAGCCTGTACAACCTTGAAGAAATAATAAAAGTATGAGCAAGTCTGGAAAAAAAGGGTTTCTTGTGATAATACCTTGTTACCTACTTACTATGTTGTGCAATTACTATCAAACCTTATTGCCAGACATTGTATAGTTCTTCGCTAATTATAAATCTCTTTAATTTGCTGCGGATAATTATTTAAAGAGTTCATAGGTTCATTGGTAATCTGAGAATGATAAATTAAAATATTGTGCAATAGTTGCCATTATTTTTACTGATTAGATGAAAATATTCAGCCTTACAGTTAAATAATATATTTTATAACCTAAATGTTAGAATGATCACCTGTTTTAAATAGTAATCAGTATATACCATTAGATGATAGTTATCTTCCTGCTCCAAGATTCCTTTTGCTACTTTTTATGAAGTCTATAGTAAGAACTGTTTCTCTGAGAGGGTACCAAGGTACTTGATGGCGAAGGACAGGTCCTTCAACCATTTGTATAAAAAGCAACAAAATATTATACCAAGGCTATATGCAGCAGCATCCTTCTGTCTTAATAACAACAGCCTGCATAACATACTGGGTCACTAAGCTGTCTACCAAGCAGGGCCGGCTCATGTTCAGCTATGGATGTTTACGGGCTTATGAGATGGGTAACAAGGAGGTGGTCTGTTCTATGCTTTGAGTAAAACAGTTGTGTAAAAAATACATTTATGAGATTGGTAGATATGCCTAAATAAATCTATCAGCTATCTAGGTATTGGTCCAGTACTTTCAGAATAAGTTTAATCTTTTCTTTACATTACATAGTATAAAACAAAGTGGCTCCCACTGTCTGTACGCTTAGATCTTTTAAACTATGCAACAAATTTTAATGAAGTTTTCAGCAATAGAGAGTGATTCAAGAGGAAGGTTTATATGCCCCACATTAGTATCTACGTTGCACCCGTGCGAAGCCGGGGCGCGTCGCTAGTTTACATATAAAAAGTGTTACCATAGAGTTTAGTCAACTCTTCTCAATTGGAATCAACACCTTAGAATGCACCTTGAAGTGCGTTTAATAGTGAGGATGTGACTTGGATTTTGAATATTTATTTATTATTAACCAACTTACATTTACAATATTATCTCTAAACATAATTATAAGTTACCGGTCAGATTACAATTATTTATACAAAATTTCAATGATTACTCAAAGGAAGGAGAAAGGATGACATTATATTATTATTGCTACATTACATTATTATACTTCGACTTTCTGCCAGAGAGCTTATTTTAAGGTTCATCTGTCTAGCAAAATAAATTATTAAAAACATCTTTTCCTGTGCATATTCCAAAACAATTTCTTATGTTTTCTCTCCATATTTTAAAGTTAAATAGTCTGCTAACTAGTGGTATTGTATTTGTTTATTAAAACCCTTGAATTCTTCAGGAGTATGTACCAGAACTAACCCCACCTTTCACACTGCTAGATTAATAGTGTATCAACTCAAAATAAAGCTTTTTTCAGAATCAACAGAAAACTGATTATTTACTTCCTGATAAAGATTACAATTGAAGTTAATGAAATTAATTACGTGTGAAGATTTGTGTTTGTAAACGCACCCATGATACAGGAGAAATCCAAATGTGGCGCAAAGTTTAAAAAAAAAAAGTGTTATCTCAAATTGATCAAATTTTGAGTTGATACAGTATTAATCTAGCAGTGCGATTTGTTATTTTCGTGGGAATAGGCTACGGAAAAGTAATATTATTGAATTACAAATTCTCAAATTTTAAAATGTTTTTTCCACCTTTTTTAGACCAAGGAGTAGTCTATTCATAGCTTACCATAACATCTACCTATAAATAGGCTACGGAAAAGTAATATTATTGAATTACAAATTCTCAAATTTTAAAATGTTTTTTCCACCTTTTTTAGACCAAGGAGTAGTCTATTCATAGCTTACCATAACATCTACCTATAAATAGGCTACGGAAAAGTAATATTATTGAATTACAAATTCTCAAATTTTAAAATGTTTTTTCCACCTTTTTTAGACCAAGGAGTAGTCTATTCATAGCTTACCATAACATCTACCTATAAATAGGCTACGGAAAAGTAATATTATTGAATTACAAATTCTCAAATTTTAAAATGTTTTTTCCACCTTTTTTAGACCAAGGAGTAGTCTATTCATAGCTTACCATAACATCTACCTATAAATAGGCTACGGAAAAGTAATATTATTGAATTACAAATTCTCAAATTTTAAAATGTTTTTTCCACCTTTTTTAGACCAAGGAGTAGTCTATTCATAGCTTACCATAACATCTACCTATAAATAGGCTACGGAAAAGTAATATTATTGAATTACAAATTCTCAAATTTTAAAATGTTTTTTCCACCTTTTTTAGACCAAGGAGTAGTCTATTCATAGCTTACCATAACATCTACCTATAAATAGGCTACGGAAAAGTAATATTATTGAATTACAAATTCTCAAATTTTAAAATGTTTTTTCCACCTTTTTTAGACCAAGGAGTAGTCTATTCATAGCTTACCATAACATCTACCTATAAATAGGCTACGGAAAAGTAATATTATTGAATTACAAATTCTCAAATTTTAAAATGTTTTTTCCACCTTTTTTAGACCAAGGAGTAGTCTATTCATAGCTTACCATAACATCTACCTATAAATAGGCTACGGAAAAGTAATATTATTGAATTACAAATTCTCAAATTTTAAAATGTTTTTTCCACCTTTTTTAGACCAAGGAGTAGTCTATTCATAGCTTACCATAACATCTACCTATAAATAGGCTACGGAAAAGTAATATTATTGAATTACAAATTCTCAAATTTTAAAATGTTTTTTCCACCTTTTTTAGACCAAGGAGTAGTCTATTCATAGCTTACCATAACATCTACCTATAAATAGGCTACGGAAAAGTAATATTATTGAATTACAAATTCTCAAATTTTAAAATGTTTTTTCCACCTTTTTTAGACCAAGGAGTAGTCTATTCATAGCTTACCATAACATCTACCTATAAATAGGCTACGGAAAAGTAATATTATTGAATTACAAATTCTCAAATTTTAAAATGTTTTTTCCACCTTTTTTAGACCAAGGAGTAGTCTATTCATAGCTTACCATAACATCTACCTATAAATAGGCTACGGAAAAGTAATATTATTGAATTACAAATTCTCAAATTTTAAAATGTTTTTTCCACCTTTTTTAGACCAAGGAGTAGTCTATTCATAGCTTACCATAACATCTACCTATAAATAGGCTACGGAAAAGTAATATTATTGAATTACAAATTCTCAAATTTTAAAATGTTTTTTCCACCTTTTTTAGACCAAGGAGTAGTCTATTCATAGCTTACCATAACATCTACCTATAAATAGGCTACGGAAAAGTAATATTATTGAATTACAAATTCTCAAATTTTAAAATGTTTTTTCCACCTTTTTTAGACCAAGGAGTAGTCTATTCATAGCTTACCATAACATCTACCTATAAATAGGCTACGGAAAAGTAATATTATTGAATTACAAATTCTCAAATTTTAAAATGTTTTTTCCACCTTTTTTAGACCAAGGAGTAGTCTATTCATAGCTTACCATAACATCTACCTATAAATAGGCTACGGAAAAGTAATATTATTGAATTACAAATTCTCAAATTTTAAAATGTTTTTTCCACCTTTTTTAGACCAAGGAGTAGTCTATTCATAGCTTACCATAACATCTACCTATAAATCGAAAATGGACCGAAATACACCTTATTTATAGCAGACTAGCTGTCTACGCACGGCAACCCCGCGCAGCCGCGCTGTAAGCGCGCCTTCAAGAACAAAAACGATAGTCGTTGCTTAGTAACGGTCGGCTGTCCAAAAAATAACTCAGCAATTGTTTTTACGATTTTCTATAAAAATAAACCAGTTAAAATACAGTCCATTCCTTTTATTCTTCATACCGTAAGGATCTAACACTAGCTGCAGTGGCGTGCCTATAGGGCAAGCCCGATATTTTTTTGGTACTTATTTTAATGTGCAAGGTAAATTATGATAATATATTTTATACTTATCATTAGTAAACCATAATTCGATCTTAAGATCTCCAACTATTTGTTATCAGACGAATTATAAATATCAAAATAAGTACCATAAAAATATCGGGCTTGCCCTATAGGCACGCCACTGACTAGTTGTGTCCTCACGGCTCCGCCCGCGTAAGAAGTTTTATTCCAGTAATAAATATAGCTTATGCTACTCAGTGATAATGTAGCTGTCTAACGGCAAAAGAATTTTTGAAATTGGTCCAGTAGTTTTTAAGTTTATTTGTTACATACAAAAATACAAATCTTCTCTTGATAATATTAGTATAGATATAGATTTGTAAGTACTGTGTTATTATAATGTATGACTAAAGGCGCCCCCATTTTTCGTACTTTTTTGCAGACACCTTTGAGGTTTATGTCAACTAACTACTGGTGTTATATAGAAAAGAGATTCATGTTTAAATGTAAATTACTTATAATAAAAATAACTCAGTTTCCCTACCTTTATTAAATGTCATTTTTATTTGTTATTATTTCTACCAAACAATGACTTTGGCGAAATGAACAAGCCGTGCGACCCATTAAAAATATATATATATATATATATATATACATTAGAATAAAGATTTAAACATATAAACCTTTTTCGTGACAGACTTTTCTCGTAATGGACCTTTTTCGTGACGATGTGTGCGCGCAACTCCCAATTTTAGGGCGCTTCAATTTTGACGTTTCGTGTCGGACCGCTGCGGTGCCGAACCATATATCATTAATCTGTGGTGCCGAATTGGTGCGTTTGTCGTAATGCGTACGGACGGTCGTTTGTTTTCATGCAGAGAACGCGGTGCGGCAACAGTGCGTGTTGTTCGCGGTACCGACGCCGCACTGCTGCCGCACCGCGTGCTTAGTATGAAAACAAACAACCGTCCGTACGCAATACGACAAACGCACCTTTTCGTCACCGCAACGGTCCGACACGAAACATCTAAATTGAAAGAGCCCTTAATCAAAAACCTCAGACAGGTGGTATTCAGAAGGGAATTGATGACCCCCTCCTTCCCTGAGGGGAAAAAAAGAAGGAGACGAAAGATTGTAGCAGATAATTACGAAATTAAGTAATGAGAATGGTTAGCACAGAATAATATAATATAGCAACAACTATTTCTAATTAAATTTACAGGTGACCACACGGCATGTCTATGGGACGTAGCAGAGGGTGCTCCCAAAAGGGTCCTCGTGTTCTCAAGCCACACGCGATCTGTGAAGACTGCAGTGTTCCGACCCACGGAGCCCTCCGTGTTTGCCACTGGCGCTCGGGACGGACACATCCTGGTGTGGGACATCAGAGCCAGCAACCAGCCCTCCTCTGTGGTCCTCAAACCTGACAACTGTCTCATGAACTGTCACTCCAGCTTCAACCCCAAAACCCCCGGCTCCCATGGCAAGCGGCCTCGCATCGACAACCACAGGGCCATCAGCATCACAGGACTAGTCTTCCAAGATGACATGACTCTCATATCCTGTGGCGAATGTGACGGCAATATCAAAGTATGGGATCTTCGTAAGAACTACAACATTTACAAAAGAGAGCCACTTCCCAAACACTCCATACCATACTGTGGCAGCTCCACTAAGAATGGATACACTAACTTGATCATAGATGACGCAAGAATGAGACTGTACGCGAGTTGCATGGATAACGTTATTTATTGTTTCAATATATCGACATACAACGCTATGCCAGAGCAGAGGTACGTAGGGCACGAGAACAGCACCTTCTACATCAAGACATGTCTCAGCCCCGACAGTATGTACCTAGTCAGCGGTAGCAGCGATAAGAACGCTTACATATGGAACGTGAAGTACTCTGAACCCGTGGTGAAGCTGACGGGCCACTGGGCCGAAGTGACCTGCGCCGCCTGGTGTGCGCTCGGCGACACGAAGCTCGTCACCTGCAGCGACGACGCGCGCCACAAGCTGTGGCGGGTCGGCCCCGAGCTGTGGCCGGTCGGCCCCGAGCTGTGGCCGGTCGGCCCCGAGCTGCCCGACAGCGGCGAGCGAAGGGGCCGCGCCGAACCAGTGCCGCGCAACGACATCACCAGCCTGCCACAGTGGGGTGCTCTAGATAAAACTCCTAACTCTCTCAAACGTAAACTGATAACTACCCCGGGATCCTACAGTGCCAAACGCATGCGCTCACAAGGCAGTGCTTCCATTATAAAAACTAAACGATGCCTCACAGATCTGATGAATGCTTCCAAAGACGCTGAGGAAGCAGAGTTGTCGATAAAAAGACTGAAATTAGACACTCACAACGAAGAAAATGAACCAAATTTATTGCCAGCAGGAATTAAACGTCACGGAGACTGTCTCGAACTAAGTCCGCCCAGAAATTGTCACATTGAAGCTTCCACCGACTGGTGCTACATACCAAAAGCGGGGTCATCCTTCATGACGCCCACCAAGAATTATGAAACTAAAAACTGCAAAATGTTATCGCCGAAAGGCATGAAACTACTATCTCCAAATACGTCACATAATAGATCTCCAATACAAGTAACACCAAGCAAAGTGAGAATCTTATCTTTCACCACACCCACTAAGAACTTACCTAACTACGTATTGGATGGAGAAGCGCCTCACCTGAGGCTAATGTCGCCTGTCAAGAAGAAAGACACCACCACTGACTGGTTGACTCTCATGGTTCGCGAAAAAAAAGGGAAATGTACGGAAGTCGCCGAGAAATTAAGTATGACAGCCCCACTCAGCCCCAAAGAGAATATCCCAACAAGAAGAACTTCTGTTTCAGATAGAACTCCCAAATCTAGTAAGAAAAGTAAGACTTTATTAAAATATTTTAAGATTACTGTCAAAGAAAAATAGTCTTAGTATAAGTAGAACAAAATTGACTGATTTGTTGTATTTTTTTTGTGTATTCTAAGTAAATGTGATGTTACAGCCGATATTTCTTTCGTTCAGGCTCAGAATGTCCCTTTCCCAATCTGTCCCTCGGTTTCAAATAGTCCCTTTCCCGAAATGTCCCCTCCCCATAATGTCCATTTCCCAGAAGGTCCCTTTCCCAAAATGCCCCCTTCACCAAATGTCCCTTTCTGAAAATGTCCCTTTCCCGAAATGACCCTTTCTCAAAACGTCCCTTTCCTACGACAGCTACGCGTTCAAACTAGGAATATTTAAATAACATAACCCAAGTAGTTAAGTGTATTTTATTTAAATAAGCACAGTCTCAAAAATATTATTTTTGTTAAAAACTGTGCCACTGTGATTTGTTTTGTTTGTAATTTTCGTAAGTATTTGTTATATCTTTTATCGAACTCGATGTCTCTCGGCCTTCTTCGATTTGCCATATTTTTAAATAATGAATTGCTTATACGAAAATCCCAATACTTAGTTTCCTTTTTTAATTTGTAAATAAAATAATATAAATTGGGGTTCTTGGGTATACGGGCATTCACTCGTCGATGCCATCCTTCCAATGCATTTGTGGTGCGATGGCGCTGACCTGCGCAGCTCAATAACACTGGAGGTTTTTTGGGATACCAGGTAGATTCGAAATATCTACGAAAACGCCTCATTTCCGGTGAGTTGTTGGCCTTTTCTAAAATATAATGCCATGCCTCTGGTATATCAATTGCCGGCACTAGAGGAATAATCGCGCTCATTCTTGTTACGTTACGACCTTCGCTGGTTACATTCAACTTGATTTTTTTAGAATATCTCCAAATCGCATCATTAAAATGATGGTAGCAACCCGTTACTTCAGCTTGCGGGAAAATCAATGACACGGCATTCATAATCGCGATCTCATAATCACATTTGAATGTTTTGATTTGGATCCTTAATTTTTCCTTAACGAGAGTAAATAGGCGAACATATGTTTCTTCTGTCTTATTTGGTAAGAGGGCGTAGATGACTGGTACTATATTAGTTATATTTTTATCGGATTCCAAATCCAAATGCAAAACAAACATTTCATAAACGGTATTTGGTGCCGATTTAAAAGTTCCGTCAGCATAGTAAGAACCTGCCATTTTTACTATATTCTTTGCTGTATTCGTTGCAAAAATTATTATCTTCTGTGTACTCCCTTCACTGCATATTAGAAAATCTTTTGCTAATGCCTGTGGTATTTGAATTGATTCAGTATCATTATGTGTTAGCAAATCTATATTTAAATACTTTTTCCGAGCTCTGTATAAGGAACTTTTAAGGGAACGAAATGTGGGTATTAAATATTGATTATCAGGGTTCTTGTTTCTTAAGTTTTCTAAAGAAGATTCACAAATGTTCTGTATTGGTCCTAAATTTTCACAAACCGCCCTCTTCAATTTTTATATTTCCTTCTTAACATTTAGTTGTATGGAATTTACATTACAGGAATGCGGTGATTCTCTTAAAATAATTTTCCTTGTTTTGTCCAATGTAACCGACGCAGTACATATCGTTCTATTAAAACATGTCCATAATGTGCTTATGTTTTTGTTTGTTCTATTTTTGTTATATTGAAAACCTTTATAGACTAATGCAAGCTTTCCTTTTTGATTACGTATAAACTCTAGTTTCTCGCTCCTATTTACGTCACCTTTTCAATATAAAACACACAGACACCAGAGAAATTAAACTCTTTAACGCAACTTTATTTATGAACTCTAATATTTGTTGTTCTACAAACACTAATGTCAAATGAATTCATAATTTTTCATATTTTTTTTTTATAAGCAATTCATTATTTAAAAATATGGCAAATCGAAGAAGGCCGAGAGACATCGAGTTCGATAAAAGATATAACAAATACTTACGAAAATTACAAACAAAACAAATCACAGTGGCACAGTTTTTAACAAAAATAATATTTTTGAGACTGTGCTTATTTAAATAAAATACACTTAACTACTTGGGTTATGTTATTTAAATATTCCTAGTTTGAACGCGTAGCTGTCGTAGGAAAGGGACGTTTTGAGAAAGGGTCATTTCGGGAAAGGGACATTTTCAGAAAGGGACATTTGGGAAAGGGGGCATTTTGGGAAATAGACGTTTCGGGAAAGGGACCTTCTGGGAAATGGACATTATGGGGAGGGGACATTTCGGGAAAGGGACTATTTGAAACCGAGGGACAGATTGGGAAAGGGACAGATTGGGAAAGGGACATTCTGAGCCTGAACGATTTCTTTTATGTGAAATTAATTTTTAATTAAGGAATTAGAAAGCCCTTCTTACATAAGGATTTGGTGTGTACCGCTGTTTTGTTAAAATATTTTTATTAAACTCCTGATAATCATGTTCCTATAATAATAATTGTAGACGGGATAATCTTAACATGTAGATAAGTGTTATGATGTCACAAGTAAGCTACAACACTTTTATTTTTGGATAATTGTGAAAACAATAGTACAAATGTATGTTTTTATTTTTGACTACAATAGAACCCATTCGGAGTGCATGTTTGATTTTTGTTGGAATTATTTTAGTTTTTGCTTGATTGATACAAATGTTTGATATATGAAGTAACGTAAAGCTGATTGCCGTTTAAATTAAACATTTTGATAGATCAACCATAACAGATGATGATGGAATAAGGTTAACTACAGTAATTTTGGATCAGCATTGTATTACTCTTAATTATTACTATTGCATTTACTATTTTATTGATTTTGATAAATAAATCAATATTAAAATCATATTTGTTTGATTTTCAACTTATTCCAGGAAATGTAACATTGAATTTAAATTTAATCTTCAAATTTTGTTCTCATGTACCATTTATGAATTTTTACTCCGCATGATATTTTCTTCTTTAGCAACCTTTATTATAAATGTCTAATAAGCTATGAAACTCCTGAATCTTTAAAACTAGTCCCGTAATCTAATTCAAGTATAAGCTCGGCTCTGGCCGAACTAGGCGTAGGCAGAGAAGTATCAAAAAACAATTGATGGTACGTCTTCATGTCTCCACCGGGATATCCTCTATACTGAGTAACTATCGACGTGTCAGACTGCTGCGTTACAAGCGTGTTGAATTTTCGTTGCAAGCGGACCGCGGGCGCTGGGACAGCCAGGCGGAGCGGAGCCCGAGCACACTTGGAATTTTCTAGACAAAGGTCCTTATACAACTTGACGAAGGATATGGGCGGCGTGGTCACATTTTCTGAGCCGGCTACGGGCGGGATTGGGTGGACCTTGTGAGCTGCTTTCTTTGATTTCTTCGGTATTATAAATTTTGGTACCAAGTGCGATCTTCTCAGAGGTTTCCGCAGAACTATAAGAGAGTCCATTCTCTTTAAGTGTATTATTTATCCAAAAATCCAATGAGGTGAAACCTTAGAGCATTAGTTACATAGTTATTGGAGGGGAGGTTATTGCCCTGAGGGAAGTACTATGTGCCTCTCCAATATACCTACAAATAGTTACTATTTGTTTGCCTGAGGGTAAAATCTCTAGTATATAAATAGTAATCTATGGGGGTGAAACTACTACAAAAAAACAGACATAGACAGCTAATTTGACAATTGACTATAGATAATTATTTTTATTAGGGACAACGTCGAGATGATTTATACTTGCCTTATACCTCCTTGTTCGAATCGCGCGTTGCAGATAACGTGTTGGGAGGAAACGCCCAAACAATTACAAGATGGGTACTAAAATGGCAGTTTGAGACTGGTCCCATAATAGGCCACAGAGGCGTAGTACGAGGCCCGGTTCACTCCTCAGTTGAGGTACTAAAAGATGTCTCAGCGCGCCGCGAACCTTAGCTGGCACTCGAACCAGTCGGCTGCCACGCAGTAGATATGCTTGATAAAATGCAAATGCTATACTTGTAGCGCACGCCACACAGCGAGCTAGCGGGCGGGCGAGCTGGCTTTTTCATACTACGGTCCACATCGTTTAAGTCGCTAAAGTAGCTAGGCTCGGTGAAACGTTGCTCGCTCGCTCGCTAGCTAGCGGTGTGTCCTGCGCTTTATTCTTCGCAGCTAGACATGGGCAAGCGGAAAAATACTCAAATAGTAAATCCTCTATAAACAATGAAAAGTTAGTCAATACCAGTTTTTACTCTATTGTGTTTATCATTATTCAATAGCTCTAGATATTTATCAGAGTAAAAATCAATCTCTTATCGCAGCACATGGCATGGCCTTTTGAAATTTCGGTTCTGCCCAGCTCCATTAGAAAAAGGTGTGATTTAATAATAGAGTTTCACATGAGTTTTGTTGTACTTATTGCTTATAAATACGTAGAAGTAATATTCTGTGTGTTTAAACGCAAATACTGAGCGCAATAAATAGGTTTTTAGAAGGAAGCAGGACCCAACCACTTTTCTCAGACATCAATCACTGACGGATGAGGCTTTGGCGGGATAATCTTACAACTTGCGGATTTAAGTGGCCAGCCCAGACTAGAAGTCAGAGCAGCGTCACGGGTGTGTAAGGATTGGTACTGCAGTCACAAACCGTTGTCACTGCGGGCATTGCCTCCCGTATTGATTCGAGTCCTTTGGCCTGCGGTGGACTACAATAGCCGGAGTATGCTATAGGTAGTAAACAGACGTCACAAACACATGGGAATAATGAAACATTGATGTAAGATGTGCTTTTGCTCACTCTTTATTACGCTTGTTAATATATAAAAACATAATATAAATTATTTTAAAAATATCACCACTGATTTTTGCAAACAACTTGACCGCAAGCTCCGCTCGTGTGCCACACACTTTATAACTTACGCCTTTACTCGGTGATTGATTCTATAATTGGTAATTTGATTTTTGATTTTGTACATATTTTGAAATATGTCGAATATGATAATGACTACAAAAATCATGAAATTTCAAGTTTTCCCTTTACTCTTGCATTATAAAAATTGAATGAAGTGTAAATGAAAATATGTAATTTTATGTTTTGGAGTTCAATATAGTTACGAGCTTTTTTCGCATCTACCTGATTAGTCATAAGCTATATATCCCCTAGAAAACCCATACAAAAATGTCCTTTATTCACATTATTTATTACTCTTATATTACTAATCCGGAAGCGGTGAAAACTGCTCTTAGGATCAGATCCCGAGTTATAAAAATTAGGCTTTTATATCAGTTCTCGCGCAAGCTATAACAGTCGTGTGACACTGGACAGAAACAAATTAAATTTTTAAATTCATTTCTACAAATTAAACTTGATAATAATTATGTAAAAATATGTAATTTGCATGTTGTTGAGTGGCGTTATCGAATGTATTATTATTATTGATATCTAGTGAGGCTTCATAATATGAAAATTCGCAAACATCCGAGATCCACATTCGATGCGGCCTAGAAGCGGAGCCGGGCCTCACAGGCTAGTCGGCTGGGATCGATAACAAGGAAATGTCAGTAACGAAACTATAGCAGAAATAAAAAATAACACAATTAAAAAGAAAAGTCGTTAACAATAGATCGGGCGGCGACACCCGCGCGGCGCTCGCCGCCATACAATTTGTTATACCTACTACATCTAAGTCTGCACTTATACTACGTCACTTAACACTATGTACATACAATATCTTTATCCAAGCGATTTTTAAAAAAGTCTTAGTACTTTTTATCATATTAATTTGAAAATTTGTTAAATGTCTTTATCGTTAAATTCACTGACTCCACTCGCACCACATTAAATTTAATAATTTTAATTTTTTTTCGTTTTCGTTTAATAACACAATACAAATAACATAATGTTTTAGCCCCGCTAAAAAACTATAACATAAGTATACAACTAGAGTACAACCGACATAACTTGTACGAACGACGAGATGCGCCCGACACTCGCTGCGGCCCGCCTTGCCCGATTGTGTGACGAACTGACACTGTCAGCACTATCGGGCAACGCGTGCGGAGCGCTCGGGAGCTTCGGGCTCGCAGTCGAGACCAGCTTCCGTCTGATATTGCACAACACACGATGCGCATTCTCGTCTTCATATCAATTGACATTTTAAACTGGTAAAATATAAACGTTAATCTATGAAGGAATCACGTTTTGTGGCGTGAGCGCATGTGACGCTCGGCGCGGGTATCGACACGTCTCTGTAAACTCGTGTGTCCGTGCGTCACACGCGCTCCGCGTGTCAGTCGCAATTCGAGATCAAAAACTCGAGGCGATTATCGAATTTCACACCTCTAATACCGAAGCGAGCGCGTCGCCGCCGCAGTGCTCAGTACTCGGCGCTCATACTCGCACTCAGTACCCAGCGCTCATACCCGCACTCAGTACCCAGCGCTCATACCCGCACTCAGTACCCAGCGCTCATACTCGCACTCAGTACTCAGCGCTCTTACTCGCGCACTCAGTACTCAGCGTTCGTACGCGCACTCAGTACTCAGCGCTCTTACTCGCGCACTCAGTACTCTGCGCTCGTACTCGCACTCAGTACTCAGCGCTCGTACTCGCACTCAGTACTCAGCGCTCGTACTCGCACTCAGTACTCAGCGCTCGTACTCAGTACTCAGCGCTCGTACGCGCACTCAGCGCTCGTACTCGCACTTAGTACCCAGCGGTCATACTCGCACTCAGTACTCAGCGCTCTTACTCGCGCACTCTGTACTCAACGTTCGTACGCGCACTCAGTACTCAGCGCTCGTACTCGCGCACTCAGTACTCAGCGCTCTTACTCGCGCACTCAGTACTCAGCGCTCGTACGCGTACTCAGTACTCAGCGCTCGTACTCGCACTCAGTACTCAGCGCTCGTACGCGCACTCAGCGCTCGTACTCGCACTCAGTACTTAGCGTTCGTACTCACACTCGGTGCTCGCTCAGTGCATGTCTGTTAAAGAACGACGCCGCGCCGCTCGTTTTCAGTCCATTGAAATATCATTACAATACCATTTTATCACAATAGACAAATTAAAGTAATTTTGGGCACAGCGTTACCCTAGCGATGGCCTCGTATAAACTTGTAGTTTCGTTGACATTATTAACTTAAATATTCATTAAAAATCCCGCGTTCTGACAATCTAGTCGAGTATCAAACTGATGGATAAAAACACAGTATTCAAAACGAGTAAATTCTTCGAAAAACAGTGTCGGCGCGCTTCGCCGGCCGCAGGTGCCACTGACTGGCCGGACACACTATAGTAGCGTAAGTTTGTACTTTGATCATTATTACAGTGCAAGTTACAGAGGAACTGGATCGAGGGACGTCGCCGAGCCATGCCACGTCATGCGCGTGTTGCAGTGAATTAAACTAACAAATTTTATAAATATTGGAGTTATGAAACTCGCATCACACGACACAATTTCAGTGATAGTCACATGGAGGGCCGCCGAAATACAGTTAAACGATGTGAGGCCCCGTGCGTTTGACGTCACGGGTGGCGCCCCCCCCCCCCCCCGCTGCACTACGGCAGCAGTGGGCATGGCTCAGCGACGTCAGTGAGTTTGATACGAATCGGTAAGTGCACGACATAAGAACGATTTGACCAGACCCTATCTAGTCGCACTACCGTCGCGCGTTAGAGCCACGTCGCGCCACGTTCGGTCACTAGTATGCGGGTATCGATAGGAATATATAGGGAATTTAAAATTTTCTTATTGCGCTAACGGGAATTGATTACAGACAGTTATACTAACACATATTATAGGTCGTGGCGCGACACGCTCGCAGCAAGTCGTGCGCGGTGTTGTCTACACAGAGATACGCAGGACGTAAGTACAGTGTGGCGGGTCGCGTCGCGTCAGCTACGACCAGTGTCGCGTCAGGAGCGACCAGTGTCGCGTCAGGAGCGACCTGTGTCGCGTCAGGAGCGACCAGTGTCGCGTCAGGAGCGACCAGTGTCGCGTCAGGAGCGACCTGTGTCGCGTCAGGAGCGACCAGTGTCGCGTCAGGAGCGACCAGTGTCGCGTCAGGAGCGACCTGTGTCGCGTCAGGAGCGACCAGTGTCGCGTCAGGAGCGACCTGTGTCGCGTCAGGAGCGACCAGTGTCGCGTCAGGAGCGACAAGTGTCGCGTCAGGAGCGACCAGTGTCGCGTCAGGAGCGACCAGTGTCGCGTCAGGAGCGACCAGTGTCGCGTCAGTAGCGACTAATGTCGCGTCAGGAGCGACCAGTGTCGCGTCAGGTGCGACCAGTATGTCGCGTCAGGTGCGACCAATGTCGTGCCAGGTGCGACAAGTGTGTCGATTCAAGTGCGACCATTGTGTCGCGTCAGCTGCGACCTTTGTGTTGAGTCAGCTGCGACCAGTGTGTCGAACCAAGTGCGACCAGTGTCGCTTCAGGTGCGACCAATTTGTCGCATCAGGTGCGACCAGTGTCGCGCCAGTTGCGACAAGTATGTCCCGTCAGGTGCGACCAGTGTCGCGCCAGGTGCGACAAGTATGTCGCGTCAGGTGCGACCAGTGTCGCGCCAGGTGCGACAAATGTGTTGCGTCAGGTGCGACCAGTGTGTCGCGTCAGGTGCGACCAGTGTGTCGCGGCCGCAATCGCTGGTATGTGCGGCGGCCCGCCGACAGTCTATAAATAAGAAACGTTCATGTTAATAATTAATTTGAACATGATGATAATGGCCAAACTTATAATTTTTGAACGTTATCCACTTGTTCCTAGTTTATTCACAATTATGTATTTTTCTTTGACGTAGCTTCAGGGCTTTATACTTTACTAGCGGCCTGTCCCGGCTTCGCACGGGTGGACATTTTTCCCGTTTTTGTAACATTTTTCATTTATGCTCTGCTCCTATTGGTCGTAGTGTGGTGTTATATAGCATAGAACTTTCCTCGATAAATGGACTATCCAACACAAAAAAAAAATTCAATTCCAACCAGTAGTTCCTGAGATTAGCACGTTCAAACAAAAAAACAAACAAACTCTTCAGCTTTATAATATTAGTATATAGATTTTATCAAACATGTAAGTGAAAAAACTTATACTAAATTTTATCCACATTCTTCTTCTTTTAAATGTTATATTGACTTGAATTTTAGGAGACTTCTAAGTTTTGTGATAACAGAATTAATTACGGTGTTGATCTATGAAAACCTTCAGATAAAACAGAGTGATTTAAATAGGAAATTATTCCTCGCACAAATTATTTTTCAAACCAGATTTTGGTAGCCTGCTTACTTGACAAGCAGTAGCGTTATCATGATTAGAGAATTGGCTCCGCGGCCACCAATCCACTTGGTCAGCGTGGTGACTTTGGACCATATCGTAAGAACAATAACTAATAAGCGAATCTCCTTTGTGTGTACTTAAACGTCGTGTCATAAACACATATCCCCCCCCCTCACAAACAGCCCACGGGTGCCGCTGAGCTGGCGCTTATTGATGTTATATATTTCATACGTTATTGATTAGATCAGAAAGTAAGAATAAGTAATTCCATAATCTTCCGGGTTCTTGATGCTGAAAACGAAGTCAAAATCTAAGTCCAAGATGGTGGGTATGAAAATTGACTGATTATTCGTCATGGGTGTCAATTCCTTAGTTTTCGGGGATGCTGATGCCTAAAATTGGGTCCAAATCCAAGATGGCGGCAATGAGAATTTACTAGTTTAGTGGTTAAAAATAACTTGATCATTTACGTAACCTGTATCTTGGATTTGACAATCGGTGTTATTTTCGGCATCAGTACCCACGAAAATCATGGATTAGACACCTATGACGATTGAGTAGCAAATTTTCATGGCCGCCATCTTGGATTTGGGTTTCCTTGGCAAAAGCACGCAAATGTACTTTGCTGATCAATTAATTAGTTTCCGTTTTATAAAATAATAATAATGACTTGTTGGTTAAACCAACGCGAGACGGTAGGTAGTCGAACGCGTGTGGAATGAACATTACCTCTTGGTGTGCGGTGTGCGGGGTGTGTATCACCAACAGAACACGGACAGCTCCCCGCCGTGCGCGCCGCCCACCGCGCGCCACGAGCGCACTCCGCCGCCGCCCACCTTCAGCTGCAACACGACGTACCGTACAGTACCCGCATACCCGTACTATCCGCCGCGATACACATTGTGTCAACAAAAAAGACACGGCCGGTTCCGTGTAACATTACGTATTGTGAGACTTGGCTGTGGGCTCCTAAAAGGAGTATAAATGATTGTACTAGTAGACGCCTGTCAAACGTCCGCCAACTGATTAGTTGTCAAGTAGCAGTCACACAAATTAAAATACTAATGATCAGCCGGAGCTGGTTAGACTGAAAGCCGACTCCAACATACCGTAAATGGTATTTGAACATTTGAATACCTGGGAGGATTCAAATTATGCTTTAGGCATCTTTTGTAACTTGAAAAAGGCGTTTAATTGGGTTTTTCACGAGACATTCGGCAGGAAATTATATCACTACGGAGTTAGGAATACTGCTCTGGATCTTCCTATTTCTTATTTGGGTAATAGGATCCAGAGAGTAGACATTAACGGGAAGTGATCTCCAAGGCCTGTGGTGACAATGGGAGTACCGCAGGGCTCAATTCTCGGCCCGTTCCTATTTCTCGTTTATATTAATGACCTACCAATCCTATAAAAGATAATCAGGAGATTGTGTTATTTGCAGATGATACATCACTGTTATTATAGGGTACGGACGATGTAAATAATGCTCTCTCTGAAGTAGTTTCTCTGGTTTAATGTTAATAACTGACTTTTTATGGAGAAAAGACTAATATATCATATGTTTGACACCCTAATGTTAAACAGGTAAAACCAGTGTAGTAATAAATAGAGACGAGTTGGATGTGGACATCATTACGTTCTTGGCTATAACTTTAGATTCTAAGCTGCAGTGGGGCCCACATAGATAAATTGTTGAAAAGGCTAAATTCTGCAGCTTACGCGGTCTATAAGATACGCCAGTTAACTGATATAGAGACAGCCAGATTGGTATATTTTAGTTACTTCCGTAGTGTTACGTCGTACGGTATTTTGTTGTTGGGAAATGCTGCCGACATTCAAACTATCTTTGTTTTGCCGAACACAGCTATCGAGCATAAATTATAAGGTTATAACCTTAATTTTAGGCATTGACAGTCGCATCTCAATATATTTATGAAAATTTGATTTATATAAAGAAGAATATCAATTTGTCCTCTAATAACAGCGACTGAAACTACTACAACTACTAGAAATAAACTTATCCTACCAATGACTAGGCTCAATTTTTGTTTTAACTCATTTTGATACAAAGTATACGCTTCTACGACAAAATTCCAAGCAATATTCAAGACTTAAGGCGACGCAGTGATAAACAAATAATTTCAAATCGGCCCCCGCGCCCCGCAACCCTCGCACACACCGATAATCTTTACGTAGTGCGATGGACCGGCGCAAGGCAGCCCGCGCAGTCTAAGGGCGGTCGCTCACGGCGACTTTTTGCAGCAATACAGACGCGCGTTTTGTGAGCGCGCCTCTGCATCGCTACTTTTGGCCGTTGGTTGCATTTGCAACACGCGATTGTATCGATTAAGCATCACGTCTGCATCGATGCATACGCGCGACATTATCAATGCAAACGCGCAACGGTGTCGATTAAGCGTCACTTCTGTATTATGTTGTCCACGGTTACGCTCTGATTGCTTCCGTAAAAGCAGCAACAAAGACAATGCGACCAATGTTGTGTCGACTGATATGAGTCCATCTAACAACTGTCGCGTCCACAGGCATTCACAGGCCGTCACTACAGCGTGTCGAATCGCGACTGTGGCAATGCTGTATCGCGTCTGTATCGCTGCTGTATTGCGTTAGTCGCGATGCAGAATCATAATTACGTGAGCGATTGTATAAGTATCGCGTTTTTGTGTTGCTAAATGTCGCCGTGGGCGACCGCCCTAACTCGCGCGCTTGTCAGCCACGTTCGGGAACATAGACGTCATAGAGTCTCCTTTCGTTTTTTTTGTAGAAATATTATTTTAAATATTTTTTAAGAAGTGTATTCAGATTTTAGGATATTTAATATGGGGAAAATGTCACAATATATACATAAGTACATTCATAATGTCACGGCTTTTTCCCATGGGGGTAGGCAGAAACGAGGTTATGTAACTAAGTTATTGGAGATATAATTAAATAGATATAACTGCCTATAATATTCATGGTCCGAAGGCTGATGCTGTCGGCAACGGCTTCATGTACCTAACCCCTCTTGAGAGAAAGTACTTGCTCTACAGTGCTGTGGGACACTAATGGGCTGATGCTGATATACCTACGTATACTAGTATAGGTGTTCAAGGAGGCTTTATTAGACATTCAAAATTGCAATTATTGTGCAGGCCTAATATTTTCTGAGTTATGTTATTGGAGTTTATCGATGTGACATAGCGTGAATGACCCAAAAATCGAACATCTCCCAATAGGGAGATAGAAATTGTATGTATGTTATGGAAATATTTCAATATTTTCATAATATATTGTTAAACGAAGCTTTCTTTTTGTCAATACTTCTATAGTATTTAGTTAAATTAAGCTTAGACTCTGTGGACAGAACTTGGCGGATACACTGCCTAGATAAGAATTTGATGATTGAATGAATGAAAAAAAGAACTGGTGTTCACAACGTGTAAAATTATCTACTGGGTGAAAGGGACATCATAATGTATGCGTGTACCATTGATCCAGTATTAAACGGTTAACAGCACAGACACGAAATTTTGTGTACGCATTTTATTATGATAGTCGGTTTTAAGTTTTACCGTGACATGGTTGCTGCACTCAGGGTTGGGTTCTGACAAGGGAACTCCTCAATGGATAGCAGCACAGACATTCAATTTTGTATGCGCATTCAATTGTGAAAGTCCGTGCTAAGTTTCACCATGAAATACTAAAAAATAAAATTAATAGTAAAAAAATTAATTATAAACAAGCTTTTATTTAAATTCTCTAAAAACAAGAAAATAATCTTTAAATTAAATCAAACCCATCAATTTATTACATTATACAATAAAATTTATTTATATGATATTAAAGCTTGTCGTGAGATACTAAATAAACAAGAATACAATAACTTGACCTTGACACAAGTAATTCTAAGAAAAAATGTATGTATTTCATGAAATTGTAAATCTCGCGACAAACTTTTGTATCATAATAAATTGATTGTATAATGTAACAAATTGATGGGTTTGATTTAATTTAAAGGTTTTCTTGTTAAAAGAGAATTTAAATAAAAGCTTTTTTATAAAAAAAATTGTTTTACTATTAATTTTTTTGCAGATATTTTTACTTTATAGTGTACTAGCTGTGTCCTCACGGCTCCGCCCGAGTAAGAAGTTTTATTCCAGTATTAAATACAGCCTACGCTACTCAGTAATAATGTAGCTTCCTAACTGCAAAAGAATTTTTGAAATCGATCCAGAAGTTTTTAAGTTTATTTGTTACATACAAAAATACAAATATTTCCTCTTTATAATATTAGTATAGATAAAATCATTATTGTTGCCTATCCCAATGCGATAAAAAAACACATAAATATCACCTAAAACAGCAATGAAAATCAAACTTAAAAAGTGCTCCCGATCAGCTATTTTGCTAAAGTTCACGATCCGAGGATACCGCATTACAGTAGGCAGTAGTCACTGAACTAGCGCTACTACTTTGTCTACTATCTCGCTCACTCAAAGTAGCTATACCGCTGCGCCGCTGGGAAATTTCGACAAAGCTATAGCGGCCAGTGCCTATGTATATAACAGATGCGTTATTAGGATGCGTTATTTAGACTAGTACTAGATTCATACCATGTACACATAAATACCCTTCCAAAGAATCGACTGACATTGCTTTATTTTTACCTAAGTCCAAAGACGACTCCATGGATTGTCTCTGTTCTGACGACTATTTTTTAAAATATTATTTACATTGTATGTTTTTATTTTTATTTTGTAGCTATACACACATACGTAGCCATAATTTTAATAGTTTTTTTTCCCCATTTTTAATAACTAAATATCACTCAGATCAAGATACAATTACTGTCGATAGCGCGCGGGAAATCCAATGACACAGACCCGTCGCTGACACTAGTCAGCAGCGGACTGAGGGGGAATTGATTGCATACAAAAACGCACGCGAACTAGCTTATGCCGTAAGGTCGTAACCGCCAAAACAGTATTTTTCGTTTAAAACAAAGACTATAGCAAATTTTATAAAATCGAATTATTATTTTGAAGTGTATGCTTAGACTAAACTATATACAAAATATTGAGGTTGAAATCTGTCTCGTTTCCCTGTAAAATGAAAATTTATGTCTTTGAAGAGCAGTTTTTGATATTTTTTTCTGTGCTGTAAAAGTTATCCAATCATGTAAAGCAATTATAAAATTGATCTTAAAGACATGATAAATGAAGTGTATAAATATAAGTTCAGAATGTTTTGTAATTGCTGAGAAATATTAAAATCCCTGCCGCCAATATTTTCAATTCGTCGTCTTAAGAGGCCGTTCCAGTTTCACAGCCGTCTCACTCTCACTTAAGGTCTTTTATAAAAATTTAAAGAGATTTTAAGCGATATTGAAAAATGTATTCTCTTATCATCCTTCAGGATAACATTATAAATATTTAAAACATATTTTCTTCTTGATTTGTTGCCTGGAAAGAGGAGGAGAAAGAAAATGTATGTCTTTTGTTTTTTACATACATACATACATAAACTCACGCCTTTTTCCCATGGGGGTAGGCAGAAACTATAGAACGCCACATGCTACGACTCTTACATACCCCTTTCGCTTCATCCACATTCATACATCTTGTCATACACGCACGCCGGTTGAGAGTACTACGCACCTGACCTTTGTGAAGAACATCACCAATAACATCGATGTATGTCCTTCTAGGACGTCCTCTACCGGCGTTCCCATTAACATCCGCCTTATAAATTTCTTTTGTTAATCGCCGTTCACTCATTCTCTCAACATGGCCAAACCACCTAAGCATACTCCTTTCAATTTTTGTCACTACATCATCTTTTAAACCGCAACTTTGTCTAATCTCTTCATTTCTCAATCTATCATTCAAAGTTACACCGCACATACTTCGCAAGGAACGCATTTCCACGGCATTTATTCTACTTTCATGCCTCTTCTGCCACGACCAACATTCACTTCCATACATAAGCGTAGGTACCAACACACCATTATGGACAGCCAGTCGTGCCTTTTTTGACATCGACCGGCTAGCCACAACCGCATGCAAAGCACCATTTACTTTATTTCCCGCATTTGCTCTCCTTTCCACATCTTCGTCAATCTTACCATCTCTTGCAAACATGCTTCCCAAATAAACAAACTCATTCACCTGTTCAATACTTTCATCTCCTATCTTTACTTTACACTCAGATACATCTGCATCTCTTTCAAAAACCATTACTTTCGTCTTGCTTACATTAATTTTCATCCCTTTTTCCTTTTGTTTTTTCTTCTATATAAATTATGTATGGTAAAAAAACTATTGTTTAAATATTTGTGATCACACTCAGAAGGTGGATACACTGAACTTCTATAGATTATATTTTTCAATATCATATAAAATCTCTTTAAATATTAAAAAAAAGGCTTAATTAGGATGAGACGGCTGTGAAACTGTAAAACCCTCTTAAGTTTTAAGAAATATAATGTTAATCCTATGTTAAGCAAAAACTATGCAAAGAGGGTTTATATAAAGTTAAAGATTATTATGGACGATAAAAATGCTTGGGATTAAGCCGCTCACTGTTATAATTTTTATTAATAGGTACCTTTGTCATGTTCTATTTTTATAAAATTGTGATTGTATGTACCATGTAGCCGCTAAAGCTAGCCGTTTTATACAAGAATTTTGTAACTGTTCGGCGGTTTTGAGTGTTTTGTTGTGACCTACGCAAATGTCCGGCTGACTGGTAGCATTGTGTATCGAGTTGTTGAGCTCTAGGGTTTGAACTACGCGATGACTGATGCATGCGTGCCTCCAGTTAAGACAGGTCAACTCAAACCTGCTACGACACTTTCCTTAAAAGGACATTCCAGACGTTGCCCTACATTGTTACGCTCGCATAGTTTTATACCATAATGTCTGGACTTAAAAAGAGACCTTGATCTCGGAGTTTGTTTCGGCTTTTCTTCTCAGAGCTAGTCAGATTAGGAAACGCCGGCGACATCTAGTCTTAAAAAAACATTACATTGACTAATAAAAGTGTCTGTACTTAACAAAATTAAAAAATCATTAAATTATCCAAAATTGCATCCTATATTTTATACTACAAATTCTGACAAGATTCATCATCATCATCTTCCTGCCCTGGTCCCAAGTTACTTGGGGTCGGCGCAATATGTTTTTCTCTTCCACTCTTCCCTGTCAGCCGAAATTCCGACAAGATTATACAGCAATAAAGATGAAGTTTTACTCCCTACCTTATCAACCCTTCTATTCAATAATCTCTGTTTAGTATAAAAATCCAACATGTAAGTAACCATTTATTTAGACATCAAACTGCACCGCGGTCATTCAAGTCAAACTAAAAACTGAACTTTTCGTAGCAAACCAATTTCCTTTACGCGAAAGCATTCGAGGCTTCAAGCCGCGAATCTTTCCCTATACGGTCCCTCAGATGAAACGATCTCGCATAAGAACACACCTTTGAATCGAAACACTTCTTATTACTTGGTACGCTGCCCGACAAAAAGTGTAATGTGACGAGTTTTCATTCCACGTCTCGCCATATAGGGGGGCGGCCGTGTTTAGCCGGTCTGCGCGCGCAAGGAATGTCGTTCATTGATGCGACGAACGGGGACACTCAATGAGCCGGGCTCAGCCCCATTGAGAGCGACTGGCCCCACACCATACATACATAATAACATGAGTTAGGTACGAGAAATATACCTTCATCACATTTATTCAAAAAGGTTCTCAATTTAATGTACAGTAAAGGTAAAACTGCGACATTTAGGCTGGTCCTTTGGGTCGTCCCAAGCCTCAAGGCCAATTTATTTTAACTACGTATACTCATAAAGTGTAGGTACCCAATGTGTGCGTCTCCTTATGGTTACTACATATTCGGAAACATTTTAGGAGTATACTTATTCCAGTAGATTTTTGCCAGTTTTCTTAACTTAGTAGATCTTGGAAAACAATTAACCTAATTCTAGTCCACAGTAAGAAAGAGGTTTTGAGAAGAAATATTGAAATCACCCAGTAGTTTAGTTAAGTGTTTTTGTTGATTTTTTGGACGAGTGTTGTGGTTAAAATTCATACAGTGTAGTAATAAGATCAACGTTCAATTATAATTTGGCACGCCTTGAATCAATATGTAATTATATCCCGGATGCGGTCTGACGCGGAACACCTGACGGTCAACACTCAGACCTATCGAATTCGCTGTTATAATAATATAAGTATTATGTATATGACATAATTTATTCTGCTATAATTTTAACGCCTCTATTACATAATTACGACACTATTTTGGTGGTAGTTTCCTTGTTCATGCGTGGTTATTATACCTATCCCTACACTATGTACTCTTTAATCTTTTTATAATGACGTTAACAAGAGATCATTATCAACGTTGCTGCGTTGCAACGATGCTCCATAAAGTCTCATAAAGACAGTATCGACATTTTGCTCTGCTGTGCGGTAAGATTCGTAAACTCATAATAGTCTTCAAAACGCTCAGATATATCGCTGAACCCCGACTAGTAAAACAAGTTTATTATGCTTTATGTCAGAGCTTGATTTCGTACTGCATAACTTCCTGGGGGGGAGCTCCAGCTACCACAATTAGGTGCATAGAAGTTGCCCAACGAGCTATTCTAAAAGTGAGCACTTTTAGACCGTTTTTATATCCTACAAAGCTTCTCTACCAGGAATGTGAGGTGCTTACCGTTAGACAAATCTTCATCCTTAACATAATCCTCAAACAGCACAGTAACATCGTATTCGACCCCCACAAAAATATAGCTCGACGAAAGGGCAGGGTCTGTGATGCAATAAAAAGGTTCCACTCGTCGTTTGTCCGAAGGTTTTTCTGTTTTTTGGGTCCTTATATTTTTAATAAAGTAAACAAAGTAATTTAAATTTATAGCCTCAATAGAAATCAGTGTAAAGCGGCGGTAGTAACCTGGTTGCAAACCCTAGGATATGACGAAACAGAGGAACTTCTGACAGTGTTACGTTGACGCTCGGTGATATATTGATTAAAAAAATTGTTCTACATTAAAATTATTCTAAATTTAAATTACCTATTGTTGATAAGGGATTATTCTAAATTAATTATTTCAATTAAACAATTTTAAAGCAAATTGTTTTGAATTTCTTGGTCATAGTTATTATTTGCTGGTTATTGCGTCTCAGTATTAAAGTATTCATGAGATTGTATTTGAATTTAACTCATTTTCACCTATACACACATCCTCTCACACGCACACGCACGCAAGCACTAAACACAAAGAGAGGTTCACTATACTCACCCTAGCACTGTATTATTTTTCTTTATTTTTCTTTATTGTTTTTCTTAAGTTTTATTTTTAAATATTTCGTGTTTATTTTGTAGTTACTTGCCTAACTTGTATTAGGAAGGCTAGTTTGTCTCAACATTCCTACGGCGAGTGGCGCCAAGTGCTGAAATACAGGTTTTTAACCTAGTTCGGCAGTGGATGCTATTTTCAAATAAATTGTCATAAAATTACTAGCCCATATACCTATGTAAAAAAATTCAGTCAAACATTTGGAAAAATAAAGTTATTATCGAGCTGATTTAATCTTAGTATTATTGAATATTGTGTCTACTTCAAAACACATGGTTTATTGAATAAGATGAGATACTCGTACATATCTACTGCAGCTATTGTATCTCATAAGATAAACTACCAGATACATATTACCGTCATACATTTGTTTACAATTTGGTAATTATGTATAAAATATGGTGTATAATGTTTATTGTCTACCTCGAGAATATCGGCCATCGGCTAGCACATGACGTTACACACATCTGCTGAATGTGTTGTAGTGCACGGACTACAGATGCATGCGCCCGCATGGGTGGGGTCACTGACCCCGTGCCCGATAAGGGCATGATAACGTATCACTAAAGGTACAACCATGAGCCTAACTGCATGTAGCAAGCTTATGTAAGACACATGGCCTGATAACGAACGTACATTGCAGTAGGAAATGTTATCATTTCTGGTTATCTGTAGGTATAACACCAGCAAAATAACTATCAAGGTGACAGGTATATACATGCTATTGAAGATCACATCAGATTATAAAAGATACCGATTAAGGAAAAAAGCCTATCTCAATTGAACCGATTTAGACCAGGTCTAACCGTAAGAACGTGGCTCACAATTTTCCACGAAGTCATGACGTGAAGATTTCTAGAATTAAACGTATAATTCTATGAAATCCGCCGCAAAACGTGACGACGAGCAGAACAGACAAAATTAAGGGATGTCCTGACGAGAAACCAATTTGACCCTGCGATGCAAACGAATAGCTAGCTGTGGCCTTGGACGAGGTGACAGGCGATCGGTCGGTCGTGACTTCTAATCGAAACAACAAGAATAAATTGACGACGCAATGGACTGACTCTTAACACCGACTTAGCATGAACGTTCTGCCTAGCCTTTTTCCAACAATGTTGGGGTCAGCTTCCAGTCTAACCAGATGGGGCTGAATATCTGTATATTACACGAAGCGACTGCCATCAGAGCTCCGCACCCCAGTTACTGGGCAATGCCGATATCCTAAAGTTAGACCGGTTGTCAGAATGCCAGGCTTATGACTACTATAACGACTGTCATAGGTATTCGCATGACACCCGGGACCAATGATATAACGCGCTCTCCGAGGCACAAGGGGGTATCGATGCGTAGCGAACTGTCATATCCATCCACGGTCTGACCGCAGCAAGCGCAGCTTAACCTCGCAAATCGTATGATCCGCGCGTTCTCCGACTTAGCATGAATATGATATTATATACCTGAAGCTGATATTCGGCCTCATCTTCATTTACAAATAGAAAAAAACTACTTCTAACAAACCCTTTGAGAAATTATTATCTTATCCTTTAAATAATTATTATCTTAACCAATGAAACGAAATTATTTATTCTGCAAATTGGATATTTAAAAATCACTTTAACATGTCGGTTACTACTACTAATATTGACTATCAACATTTTGTCACCTCAGCAAGGGGCATACGTCAGAATATCCACGTTTCGTGCACAAGTCGCTCAGAAGCGAGCGTGGGAACGTACACGTCCACATGTGCGTTCATTATGCGTCGCCATGTGCTTGAAGACGCGCCTCAAAGGACTTACAACTTTATTGTCTTCAATTAACTTGATGAAGACGGAGGTGCATCGGACGAAGAGATTATTAAGTGTAAAATATAATTTTATGACTGTTTTCCGTATGGGATTAGCTGGTATCTAAACATTGGTATATCAGTCAGCAATAAAATATCTCCGCCATTGAATTGAAAGGATGTTATTATTTGATAATAGGGACTGTTTGCGTTGTCGGAACCTGTGTTTCTTCATCCAAACTGTGTGGACTAAAGCAATAAGCCGAGATAGCTCAATGTTTAAGAAGAAATATGATTAAAATTACTTCTTGATAGCTACCGACTAAGGACAGTTTTACAACGTAGACTTTTAAAACTTGCACCTTTTTCGCCAAAAAATCATGGTCATTCATTCATTCATGGTGAGTCATTTACTACATATCTAAGTCGTCATCATTTTAACATTTGAAAACATAGCCCACCATTTTTTCACACTCATCAGAAATTGGATAATACCCTGTGAAAGGTTTTATTTAATATAAACAAATTAGTTTTTGCGCTGTTAAACATTGCTACAATACCTGGTTATAATTATACAAGGTTAGTCTGAAAGAGGGTACTAAGCCGCGGGCCACTTATTATCATTGATGACTATTTAAAAGCAAGTGTTAAAATTTCAAAATTCGATAATTTTTATTTGGAGGCAAGAATATTTTTATTTTAGTTTTTCAAAAAAAAACATCCCTGCTTTAGTTATGAATTCCGAAAATTAAGTTTCTAATCCGTGACGCAAAATATGACCTAAATTGTAAACACAGCTGATCATAGCTATGGACAGATAGATTGTAGCATATTTTTTACGGAATCTTTGAAAAGAAATTTCTCTTAAACTATCGAGTTTTTGGGGAAAGTTGTAGAACAAAAGTTATCCCTTATTATGGGTACTTTAACACCCTTTCGGCTTAGTACCCCCTTTTCGACTAACCTTGTATATCTGTTAAAGATAAGTAGCAGGCAAGATACAGTACAAGTGGGTTATGCTTTTATTTATTACATTGTTACAACGTTCAAAATACTATTTGAAAGTATTTTTAACATTGATGATAAAAACAGTGATGGTCTAGCGGTTGAACGCATGACTTCCATGCAGATGAGTCTGAGTTCGACTCCGGCCCGCACCTCACACTTTTTGAATTCATGTGCGGATCAGATTTTAGTTATCATGTTATAAAACATCGTGAGAAAATCTGTAGGTACACATGATAGGGCTCCAAAAAATTATCGGTGATGTTTGTAGACCAGTGTGTTGGACTAAGATCAAAATCTTCTCATTCTGAGAAGAGGCCCCGAGCAATGGGAATGGACAGATTATGTTAAAAGGTGATGATACCCTGCGAGTTCCAGAATCTCTGTGACTTGACTCTTAGTTAACTTAAAGGACTTGTACAAGGTTATTAAGCAACTGTTACATTCTAGTATGTAATTATATTCCTAGTTATCAATGTGTCAGCACAGTTATGTTGTGTAGCCACTAATTACTGTATTAATTGATATCATACAACTATGTAATATAATAGGCATGAAATTATATACATGTGTGTTGCAAACAGTTGATCTTGGTTCTCTGCTATCAGCTATTATTAAGCCTTATCCTGCTTCACATTGAAGGACAAGGGATGGTGATGATGATGGAATGCAGTGAATTGACAGCCACTTATATAGTTACTGGTAAAGCTACACAGTATTTCATCAATCTACTTACAAAAATCGATTAAAAAAATTAGGCAGATCTGTAAGCATCTCAAGTGGAACTTTTCGTTTAAAAATTCCACGAACCGTTAATTTTAATATGGGCCTAATACAAATAGCTGTAGGTAATCAAGCTTACAAGTTAATAAGACTTGAAGTTAACTCATTACTCTCACTTAGCTAAGGACGTTATTTTATTTCCTCTTTAAGCCACTCTGTGCTTTATTAAATAACTGTAGAAAAATGTTAAAGAGATTCTGTTGTATGTCGACATTTATATTGCTATATAAATTAAATTGCTATATGCTATTTAAAAGATAAAAAGTTTAATATTTTTATCTTTAGAAGATTTCTTTATGATAATAAATAGCAGTAGCGTGCATTGGTTTTCGGACTAGGTAGGCAGGCACTAGCGATGTCGCCTTTCAATTGTACGATTAAGCTCATTTTAATACGATTCTGACCAAAAGAAATCATAGCCATACACGCTTATTTTATTTATAGTAATAGTTAAAGATGAAGTAGTTAATTAAATCTTATGAGGTAGGCACTGCTTAATTGCCTATATGCAATGCACCCCACTGATAAATAGGTACATTAAGCGTTACAAATGTTACATTTACCAGGGCGTTGCGTATTTAAGGACCACTAACTAGGATGATGAAGTTGACCTTCATACATTATCTTTACATTTCTCACATATATAAAAATACTTCACGTAACACATACAAATATTTAGTACCATCTAGATAAAGACCCGAACAAGCTTAGTGAAAAAACGAGGATGCAGATAATTCTGTTATCTTGTTTCCGAAGCAAATATCTGCTATGATAGTGCAGTTAGTCACATCCGATTACACATGTAACCGGCCTTAACATACTGTACAGGCTAAGACGACGGTGGTTTGTTATACTCATCCCGAGAGTAACTGCTATACTGGTGCAGCGATACAAAAACAACAATTAGTGTAAGGCGCTGGTGCGGGTCGCAGCGCAACAAGTACGCGGGTCGCGGACCGCACGCGGGCCACGCGCATCACGTGCGTCACGTTCACGATAGATAAGAAAGGTTACATGATTTAAGTAAAGAATTTATAGCAAAATGAATTCAAAAGTTCACTCTGTAAAAAAAATTACTGTTCAATATGTATAATTCGGAAATACATCCAATATCCTTAATCAGCAAAACCAGGAAGTAAGTTCATAAAACATATTGTGTATTTAGAGATGGAGACAGGCTAGACTAGACAATTGCTAATGAACTTTTTAAGTTTGTGAATCCAAAAATAACATTTTGGTGATCATGTGAAAAAACCACAATACCTGGACTACTTATATTTTTAACAAACGCTACATTTCATTATATTCCAAAAATGTGCTTAATAAAAAACGAACAGTAATCAACAAAATCGTATAAATAAAAATCAAAACAAACTAAACTCAGTCCGCAATCCAGTTATAGTTTTTAAATTATTCATAGGTTTATTCAAATCGGCAGCCTGATCGCCACCCATCGGTTCAACAACTACGGTCACTAATCACGGTAACCATGAAAAACCAATCTGGAACTACAGTTAACTGGCACTACCAGTTTTTCGAGCAGAACTAACCATCAGCGCCGAGCTGTGACTAAACGGTAACTATCTGTTATTGGCGCCGTATTTTACATTTGTGTTCGGAATTAGTCAGGGTAGCGTTTTGGCGAATTTGAAAAAGTGGCCGGTTAACGATTTATATTTCCGATGCGTGACGTTTGAGCAGTGCAGTCCAAGACTGGCGTTAATTGTGAGACACCTATGTCCAGCCGAGAACTGCTATTAATATTATCGCCTGCAGTCCGATTGCGATTGTTATGTGTTAAACTAAAGCGAAACTTAGCCAGAATCAACCAGTGGGGAAGCTTAACATTTTTACAACCAAAACGACACTCCTTTCTTTGGACTGGCAATGAATTATTTCAAGCAACGCAAAGCATCAAACACAAAGTTTTGATGAAATATTTTAGGATAACATTTCATCATCCTTGAATGTTCTTAAGGACAAAATGTCTGTATTACTTAAATAACGTTATTCCAAAAAGTTCTAAAAACAGAGAACTGTAGCATCGGGATAAAAAGCGATCATTTGGGGTGTCGCCCCGGAGGGTCGCACATTAGTATGCGCGACGCCAGCCGTGACCCAGTGCGCCGAGGTGACTCACACGATTATGACACACTTCTACATTTGTACGATACTGTTTTCGTAGTAGATTTGTGTTATGTATTGCATAGTAGCTTAATTTGGGTCTATCTTCAAGAGTAAATAGAAAAAAAGAAAGAAAATGTATTTATTGGCACACAGTACAATCAATCAATCGATATTATACGTATTTGTATTGGTTGATGACACTAGTCATAACAGACGAAGTCGCACAAGAATAGATTTATGACTTTAGAGGATTTTTGTAAGTAGGTATATAACATACTAGCTTTTGCCCGCAGCTTCGCTTGCGTGAAGTTTGAAATCCTCGTTAAGCCCATTTTAAAGTGACATTTTAAAATCCAAAACGTCCGTCTTTTATCACCCCCAGCGGTTTAGGCTGTGCGTTGCTAGATTAATCAGCCAGTCGGTCAGTTTCTCCCGATGCTTCTTACTTCAAAAGTACCAGATTTCTCATACAAACTTTCAACACTTATTTCACCCCCTTAGAGGTTGAATTTCCAAATATGTGTACATTTATTCCTAACCAGAAACCTTAATATTTAATTTCATCTTTCTTACTTCAAAAATGACGGACTTACATACAAACTTCAACCCCCATTTCACCCTCTTAGGGGTGGAATCTCCAAAAACCTTCAAACACTTATACGTTTATTTCTTACCAAAAGTCTAAATATTTAATTCCATGTTTCTCACTTCAAAAATACCAGATTTCTCATACAAACTTTCAACACTTATTTCACCCCTTTAAGGGTTGAATTTCCAAAAATGCTCAAACAAGTGTACGTTTATTTCTAACCAAAAACCTTACTATTTAATTTCAAGCTTCTTACTTAAAAAATGACGGACTTACATACAAATTTAAAAACCCTATTTCACCCCCTTAGGGGTTGAATTTCGAGAAATCCCTTCTTAGTGGATGTTTACGTCACAAAATGAACCTACTGTCGAAATTTCAAGTTTCTAACCCCAGCCGTTTAGGCTGTGCGTTGATAGATCAGTCAGTCAGTCAGCTTCTCCTTTTATATATATATATATATATATAAGACTAGCTTTTTGCCGCAGCTTCGCTTGCGTGATTTATTTCACCCCCTTAGGGGAGGAATTTTGAAAAATCCTTTCTTAGTGGATGCCTACGTTATAAAAGGTACCTACTGTCAAAATTTCAAGTTTCTAACCGCAGCCGTTTAGGCTGTGCGTTGATAGATCAGTCAGTCAGTCAGCTTCTCCTTTTATATATATAGATATCCTTAATTTCTTGGTTTAACATACGCTTTCATTTTCTGCTACCAATTAGGCTACTTATAGACTAATACCGTGTTATTGCACTTGCAGCGTGGCGTCGGACAGAGTAATACGGTGAACGGGTAAGTTCATTGCGATCTGAACAACGTTAGGCTGCACTATTACAATTGGCGGTGTACATACCTGCTGCATCTTATCAAAGTCGAGCGCGGGGCGGTGCCTGCGCGGCGGCGGCAGCGGCAGGCGCCGGCGCCGCGGGGACAGCGGGGCGCGCGCGCTGCCCGCCCCCGCGCTGCCCACCCCCGCGCTGCCCACCCCCGCGCTGCCCGCCCCTGCGCTGCCCGCCCCCGCGCTGCCCGCCGCCGCGCTGCCCGCCGCCGCGCAGGAACACACGCCTGCTCGCCGCGGCTTCAGCGCTTCTAGCGGTGGCGATGTTCGGAATCTCACGGGAGTCTCCACCTGCAAGTGCCATACCGTAACTTCAATGTTAGTTCACTTAAATTTGATGAAGACGGAAGAAAAGCAGATAGGTCAAATTTTGAGGATCATGACGCGTATCAAAAAGGGTTTTAGACAAAGCCGGTCCAAAAATATGGCGTCTCGAACCTGTATCATGGTACCTATGATACAGGTTCGAGACGCCATATTTTCGCCAATCATCAGGGGTGTATCCTGGGATGATCTGATTAGAAATGTTAAAGAGAACGCTACCGAGGCGGGGTATAGATTCTAATATATCATAACCGCTATGTCTCCTTATACCGACTGTCCTCCGCCTGATGTCATGTCTGTCTGACATGTACTTGAACATCTTTAAAAATACACAGTTTAAACTAAAAAGAAACGGTATTCTAGGAAGACGAGGCAGTAGTTGTTGATAATCTTCTCAATTTAGAACAGAACATAACAAGAACAGACATAAGCTTTTCGCGTGTTAGTGCACACACTGTCACACTGGATGGCTCTAGTGGTGATGGAGTATTAGTAGGTGGCGCAGTACCTTGGTGTCGTCGTCGTCGGAGGAGGCGGGGCGCGGCGCGTCGTCGGTGTCGGGGTCGTAGGGCTGCGCGGGCCACTTGCGCTTCTCGGGCGCGGCGGGCGGCGGCGACGACGCGCCGCGGCGCCGCGACTCGGCCGCGCCCGCGCACGCCGCCGCGCCCGGCCCGCCCGCCCCGCCCGGCCCGCCCGGCCCGCCCGACCCGCGCGGCGCTCCGTTGATCACCTGCACCGGCCCACCGTCAGATACCGCTCACTCCAATGTTATGACTGATACATTCATATAGGGACCAGATGACGGATGAGCATAAGGACTGAAATCGAACAACTCCTATCTAAGCTACGTGCTTTTACGTGTCCTGAGTGATGATCGTATGTTAGATTACATTATTATAGGGTCTAGATGTCGACCAGGCAAAATGACTAAAACTATCAACTAAGATACGACAACGTTATTGCATCGCTCCACTCTCGCGCATAAGTTATTTCTATAGGTTCTGGACGTTGGATGAGCAAAAGGACCGAAACCGTTTAAAATGAATGTGACATACACTGTTCACTGTTTATGTATTCATATAAAGGCTAGACTTGTGGTAACAAGATGTCCAAAAGGACAAAGTAGAGAGAAAGAGCATAAGAACTAAGAACCAAATCTCGTCTGAAAAGTACGCGACGGCGTTGAATATTTCAGCGTGTAATTAGAAACGCGTTGAGAAGTCGCGTCGAGTACTGTTAGCTACGGTAGAAAAGTTCCGCGGTCCAGCAGGCCGGCCGCTCGTTTTTTATGGATGGGTCCCTGCGAAAAAACTGAGTCGCCTTTGTGAGGGCCGTGGCTACTGGCTAGCGGGACGAGAAATGGACCGCGATTATGGCAACGTCTAGCGGTCGATAGTTCCGGTGTCGGGTAAGCCGACCTTAACCGGCTAATACCTTAATGGAGTGTTATCTAAAGGTACCTTTCTTTTCTCGTTGTCATTCGTAGGGCAGAAGCAACTACGAATTTGACATCATTAAATAAATTAAACATAACAACTTATGCGAAAGTTGATTGAAACAAACTCTGAAGCGTTTAAAAAAATACCATTTGGGCGAAGTTACAAATCAAGAAAAGTTAGCATAACTACAAATTATTGTAAAATAACAAACAAACTAATACAAAAAATTGTGAAGAACATGAAAGTTGGGTAGTTTTAATTTAAATCAATGTTTGAGTATGTTTCAAAACTGGTCCTTGCAGGCACAGAGAGTATAGAGGCGGCCGGGATACCGTACAAACGACTTGCTTTTATTATATGCAAATTTTAATATTTAAGAATATAAAAATACTGATCCTTTTCCTTCAAGGTTCCGACGGCCTGAAAACCTACAAATATTCAGACTTGCGTCTATTTTACTTAAAGGACAATGCGTAACAATGTCTGGACGGTGTCCTAAATGGAAAATTATGACTTACAACATCAACATGGTCTCAATGTGTTCGGAATAACCTACTGTTACTGTTATAGGCAATTTCAGTTTCAAAAGGGTTTAAGTGGCAATTATTTATCATAAATGGAATACTTAAGTTATGATATAAAAACCTATCAAGTGCTGACGAATCACTCTTAAAGTATAGTTTTGTCGACTCGAATAGTTTGAAGAACGAGTTCTTCAAATACCATGCCTCAAAGTTAGTTTTTCAGTTGATCGAAAGTAGTAATCAGATTTATCTGATTATTGAAACGGACTGCGAACAGTTCTTGTTCCTTCCCAGTAAGAAACTTCATACACAAATACATCGTCACAGATTGGCCAGCGTCTCGCCTTCACACCTCGTCACACCACAAAGAGAGCGTTCGACTACACTAATTTTACAGACACCATAGAATATTATTTATTCTGTACCGTCATCTTAGCTTACATTCCGCTGGATGCACCGTCAAGTTCACAAACTTGTTAAGATTTTGCTCATTGATTTTAAGAGTAGGCAAAAACAGAAAATGTATCAGATACATGGCATGAAAATCAGTCTGAACAAGTCTGCAATCGACTAAGGGAAACTATTCTCTCTATCTACTTAAACGGGGTTTTTAATTAGTTCATAGTCCCTCTCATATCTGTGCTTGAACATTTAGAACAGTGACTTATGTAGAATGTAAATACATTCTATATAAATGCGTACGTACGTCTTATAAGGTTCTTAAGCTTTTGTACTTTATTTGAATTTGTTTCAGTGCGAAGTGGGATTTTTTGAGTCATTAGTGTTCGAACGGCAACAAAATCACGTTGCACAATAATTTAAATAAGAGAATCCCGTCCCGACTGCCGCTGCCGTCGCTCAGTGTGACGCTAATAAGACTCTCCTTTGCACGACCACGCTGAATACTCTGTGAGAGCAAACAATGTAGGAATGGCTTTACGCATTTAATATTATCACACGACGTTTTTCTTTCTTTAGAAAGCCATTTCCGTTTCCTTTTTGCAATTAAAAAAGTGCGGAGACAAAAGAATTTCTAATTTCAAGCCAAGCGCAAGATAAACAAATGTTATGCAGGCGGCAGACGGGAAAAAATGAATAAAAACTCACGGATTGTTTTGTCTTGTTACTAAAAAAAAAGAAGCGAGCGTCAACTGAAGACGGGGAGCGTGTGCAGCTCGGCAGCTCGCTACGAAAAAATGGCAGCCGCCACTCGTATCGATCCACAATTTCGCGCGCTCCACATACGCGTTATAATTGAAAATAATTGTATTGACTTGATAACCTAATTTGTTTACGAACCACCGAAGCGATAAATCTGGTACGCGATCTAATTAGAGGCTGGTCGCACCGCCGCTGTTTAATTGTCCACGCACAGTAAATACACTTGCAATTTTTCTGTAATAGTGACAATAATTGTCTGTGCAGTCCTCTGAGCACTCTGAGCAGTCTAAAGTGGGAGGACTGCGGATTCAATTCAATGAGCAACGTTTCGGTCGAGGTCTGCGTCCAATGAACAGACGCTGCTCGTATAGAAATGCGATGCAAAACTTAGCGGGAGACAAGTTGATGGCTCCATTATTCCACGGAGCAGATAAACGAGCACAGTGTAGCTATAGAC
Source organism: Amphipyra berbera (assembly GCA_910594945.2). Taxonomy (NCBI): domain Eukaryota; kingdom Metazoa; phylum Arthropoda; class Insecta; order Lepidoptera; family Noctuidae; genus Amphipyra; species Amphipyra berbera. The sequence goes on from OU343126.1 coordinate 21,477,846, forward strand.
AAAGCCGCTTGTCGCGGCCTCTTCACCAACAATGGAAGACGATAGCCGACGCCGAGCGGCGTGCACAACACGCACACTTGTGTACTACTCTGTGCACTTCATTGCTACTGTTTAACAATATCATCAAGTTGGATGTGCAGTAAAAACTATTCACCTCGGTATACACGTGTAATATTTTGATCCAACTTGGAAAGATAAAAACTACTTAATTAAGCATCCGAAAAAACGCGAATGCAGACCCACAATGCACGAGTCAGATGGTAGCAAATTACATAATTCGTACGAATAGAAAAAGTGCAGTAAAAACATTCAAATTAGTAGAACGTATGACGCTAGGTAGATGAGGTCGGCAGTTTTTTTGCTCGCGCCAATTTTCGCTCGCTCGCCTCGCCGGAGGGCGTTCACCTGCTCTTCTAACTTTTTAATCTCTTCACGTCATATAACTGCATCGCTCCTATGTATTTGTCGCGGAATTATTAACTAAGATCCTTCGCACGCGATGCTGCTTCAGATATTAAATTTAAACTGCCCGAATCCGACACAATCCGGATGGAAAATTTATGAAGATTGGTTATCGAAATAGCATAAAACACGTTCGATTTTAATAGCGACCGTGTAGCCTTTTCCTATTCTTGAAGAACGGGTCCTTCGCCCTTTCGATGAGGGATATGCCATTATTTTCACCAATACCGCCGACCCGCTTAATAGAACCGTACTTGCTACTATAAAAATCGAAAATATTGAGGTACACGTCAAGTGTCTGCCTAATAGGCCCCGTGACGGCCACTACGGGGGTGCGGGGGATGCAAGAGGGGTGAACAGGGTGTGCGGGACGGGGGAGAGGTTGTCTACGGCTGTAATTTAGTTGCGGCGTGTCGTTGCGAATTAATGCGGCATGCGAAGTGCCGGACATCGGCGCTGTGAGATACGACCGGAGTCACCCGCCTCCGTTGCGCAACCAAACGCTTTTTATTGACGGCCAATTGCCAACATGAAAGTAATCAATTAAACTCCGAAACTTAAATTAGCTCGCAAACATAGGATTTAAAATTGTTAGAAGACTTTTGTCTCGCATTTTATTAGGACATTTTTTCCGACCAAAGGTACTTGAAATTGAGACCGCTATTTACACAGCTATTTACAGAAAACAAAGCAGACCTCTCCAGAAGTATCAGGAATCGCGTTATACTCAGCATCAGAAAAGAATAGCGTCGACAAAATGGATACGCGTTTAAGAGAACAGTCAGCGAGCAGCAACAATAGCCGAGAATGAAGGCTATCAGCAAAAAGTCCGGCGTTTAGCGCTGCCGACCAATTACGCCATCAACTATTCTCGATAGCGTGGAATTGTCTTTACCATTTGCCACCCCTCGCAAGCCACCCTCCGCTGTTTTTCTGCACATATATAACTTCCATTACATTTGCTGGCGTAAAGCTAATACTAAATGAGTTTTACAGTTAATACGGTCGTACGGTGGACGGCTCCAATTAGTTTAAGGAACCAAAAAGACCATTCATTGATACGTTACTGACTACAGACAATCCCTAATTCTTTATGGACCATAATTTTTACTGGTCTTATATATAAGTTCTAGTAAGGTACCGCCAATTGAGACTATCAGAGCTATCCAACCGGATCCTACCCATCGCATACATTATTTAGTATTTCCCGTTATAACGTTAAACGCCCTATGATCACCACCATAAAATGTAATAGACTGCTATGCCCCACAGTTTCTCGCGAATTGACCGTTTACCTTTATTAAATTGATTCAAATCTTAATCTTAAAATGAGATATTCTCATTAACAGATAACGAACACTTTCTATACACCCAACGGTTCTTCACAATAGCGTATGCTAGTAAAACTTTAAAGTCCATTGCTACATTTGTATACAAAATATCAATAAAGCACTCAAGTCCACTAGCAATGTATGTCAAAAATGTTCAAGGATTAGCTTCAGTGTATCAAACGCATAAGATTTATGCCATTCGATAAGTGTTTTAACACCAAACAGCAAATAATGACGTCGAGTCTAGTGTACGTTTTGCTCATTCTGGATATCACTTTGATCGCACGCTATGAAAAATCTTAGATAGTTTTATTTAGATTTTAATATCTCAACTATAAATTCGCTATGAACAAAGTTGATTAAGTTCTCCTCTTCTCAGACGTTTTATCTAGATTATTCGCAAAAGATTCTGTTCTCAACTCAACTTCAAACTGTAACGTCGTAATTGAGAAAGTGTGTATTTTGGGTAATTGAATATTTTATGAATTCGGCGCAAAAAGTGTCTTTTAAGCATTGTTCTTTTTTATCCCGGCGTTTTCTCGCCCTATTGCTAAGGTTCCCCTATCTTAAAGGAGAGAGTTGTGTTGGACCCTGTATAATACGGAACGGATGCATGCGCACTACAACAGACCAAGTGTAATGTAACTATTGTTGCATATATGGCACCTTTAACAAAACCTATTTTTGTTAAGAAATGAAGTTTATATTAGCCTGGCCTTGAAAGCTAGACTATAAGTATTAATCAAACCCACACATCAAAGAGATTTACAAAAAATACTCCTAAATTCCGCCCTGAATCCTAATTGATATAAGTGTTATACTACTCAGGCCGGTCTCGTATTTGCAAGGTTCTTGTACATCTCGGCTGGTGGGAGTAGAAGGTCGAAATTGAGATTAATTCTGAGCTAGATTACATTTATAGGCTGTGCGTGAGACCTAGATCTGGAGGACAGTTATTAAATCGTTTGGAACACATTAAAATGTATTGATTTTTGTTAGCTTGTAACATTGCTACTTGGTTAGTTAATAAAACACTTTGTACACGCTACGTGTTGGATTTAGATCATTTGTAAAAATAATTAATTAAGATCAATTATTTCGTAGCATCCACATGTGTAATGGCACTTTTCTCTAGTAATTTACCTGGAAAGTGAAGCGATTTTGGCACTTTGCTTTTGCTTATGCTTCGAAGGTCGTTCGCGGTTATTTGCGGGGTCTATGTTTTATAGAAAACGTCTAGCGGATACGTTGTGTGATTTTCTAATAGTGTAATGATTTTTCTACAAACTTCAGTGTGAGGAACACGCCCTAATTATACTATTGGGACATCACTTGATAAAAATATATTTACAAGAATGAAAGCTCGGCCAACATCTATAAAATGTACTTATTTCGATTCAAATTACTTTTTTGGGCCATAATAAGTTGTTGATATTAACGATATTAAGTACGATTCTAAATCTAAAGCATCAGTTAAGAAAATTTGAGAAACTTCTGAACTATGGAATATTCTACTATGAGACATGCAGATGTTACTCTATGTGGTAGTTTACACCTGTAGTTGTAATACCTCTAGTTCTTCTTCTGAAGAGTGGTGGTCGTACAGGTGGTCTGGCTCCGGCTCCGGCAGCAGCCGCGGCGGCGCCGGGGCGCACGCGCACGCCTCGCCGCCCATACCTAAGGGGAAAACAACCAATTTGCTGTGAAAAATATTGAAAACAAACCTTTACATTAAAACTAGGAATAATATGACAATCGGGGTAGGTATAACAAAGATAACGTATGATCCTGAGCGATATTCCGAATTAACAGAAATCAAGAAACCCCATAGGTGTCGCAGTCGTAACAAGAATCTATGAGCAGAATGGCAACAGGATGCAGATAGTACCATCATACATATAAAGTCGATACTTCTTTTTGTTAGGTATAGACTTTGTTTGAAGGGATCTTGTTTATATAAGAGATCTTAAATAATTCAAGAGGGTTTAATTGTTATATTGGTAAGTAGTTATAAAGAGTATAATAAAAGTCATCGTGATGAACGTTTCTTCATGTCTTCACCGAATGTGAGGAGGCAATGCCTTTGCAGATTTACGACATAATTGATGACAACATCCTCATAATAAAAGAGAACCGTTATTTTTAAAATACCTGTTTTCGTTTATTAGGTAAACTGAAGTAGCAATATAATGTTGTAGTAAATAATTAATACAACATCTTGTACTTTGATAGCCATCAAAGTACAAGATGTTGTATCTACTATTAAGAAAGAGATAGACTTCTAAATTAAATATTCTATTTTATTTTCTAAATAGGGTATTTAGAAAGAGGGCCAATTATATAAGGGCCAAAGTTCTTTTTTGCCACGAACTTTAAAAAAAATGAAAGACCATATTTTGTATGCAATGTATCCACTTAAAAAAAAACAGAAATACGATTAAATCATTGATCAAGTATAATATTATAAAAATCACCAGTAGTAATTTTTTCACGTCCATGTTTAAAATATGGTTAAAAGATGCATTTAACATAGTAAATCGAAATTAGCAAAATGCTACTTTGGTCCTTATACATAGGAGGCGTCGATTTAGGTATTAGTTGTTATTCCTAGTTTGCCGAATGTAAAATGCTTTTTTCATAAATAAAGGTAAGTCTTGTGCCTATAGAAAATCCTAAAATGGGTTAGAGTTTTAAGCAGCCGATCTTACTTCTGTTGCTTCAGGATTAGCTGTTTTAAAACTACTGTAATTTTCATTGCTTGCCTCTTGTTAGAAACTACAAAGTGCAGACTATTTTTCTCCACTCTATTTAACCTTTCAATTTTAAAAGCTCACATCATTACAATGTTTAATTGTCCAGTATATTATCAGCTAATATACCTATCTACTAACTAACATAAACATGAATAGCCATAATTCACGTTTTCCTCCACGGAGCCACCATTACCTAGCTATATAGGTAATAATATAAATACTTTAGCTCTGTTAACTTTATATGAGGAAATACGTTTCATGAATGATAACAGTGACTAATAATAATACGACCCATTTCCAAGTTGTTTGCAAAATAAATACCTAAATGATATGAAAAGTAATTAACACAACCATGCACCTTACAGTCAGTCTATCGACATGACTCTGGGACGATGGAGATACCTGCGTCAGATGATAAGGTACCACGTGTGATCGATACCAACCATAAAAAAATATTGCGTAACTAAAGACCATTATTTATCCAAAATTACTTCTAGTTTTAGGGGTCAGGTCAAGCGAGGATTTAATCTTGACTATACTATAACGAGGAATCTGAGATAGGTGATCAGGTTTCGTACCAGCAACCAAATGAACCAAAAGTAAGCTTAATCAAGTGTTATATCAATTAGAGCCTCAAGCCTCGGATAAAACTAATATAATCCAAGTGACGGGTTCTCAGGGTGCGTTGTGTACTGTTAGCTTAAGCAACAGGATATCGGCTTTACGGCTACACGTTGTGACAAGTCGCTGCCTGTCTACACTAGGGTTTCGCCTACGGTGCCTATTTACTGCCATGACTCATGGCTTGCACAATATTATGTTGACAATCTAAAAGCTAAAATTACCAAAAGGGAAAGCTGAACGGTTTTGGTCCTATACTTAGGGCTTTAGTGCTACTACTTCCTAAGGAACCAAACACTAAATGCACATCTACTGTCACCGTTTAAACCTGATATCTTGTAGCTCTTGAATTACTTTGGGCGCCTGTGAATGGATGATATTTCATGTTGAATAATCGTAGAAGATTTTTATTAAAGTTGTAGAGTTTGTGAGCCTAAATAAATGAAACTGCTTATAGTACTGCTGATATACCCAAAAACAAATATTTGAAAATATTCTAAACACGATAAAAAACCTCGCCGACCTTGAATTACAAACTTGTAAATACTCGCGTATAACATCAAACAGACAATTTATTAACAGCTCGTTACCGTCGATAGCTCGATTGATTACGTCCAACATAACGAGGGGGAGGCGGAAGCTGCTGGATACATGAGACACAGGAAGGAGGCGGACAGGACAGCCGGAGGGAGGTGGCCGGGGGAGTCTGCAGGGGAGGGGATGTTCTTGAACTTGCGGCAGGCAGATCGCGCGGCGCCGCACATCGCATGGATATAACTTGCCGAGTTCTGAATTATGTGATACCTACTCTTGTAACAGTTTTAACAAAAGAGATCTAACGCAATATGTTCTAAAAATATATTAATTTGTATGATTCGGGAAGGGGAAGTCATAACATACTAGCTGTTTATAAACCCACTGTCCAAGGATCGAAAGAGGTTATCGTACTGTTTAAGCCTGTTATTTAGATATTGGGATTATCAGATAGTATATCAATTTTCTATTTTAGAGACAAATTCAAACATAATAATAACTTAAAAACACTTTATTTCCTACTTCGAGACGGTCATGGTTATTGCTTGGGTTAACTTTCGCTGAACATGGCTGACAGGAGATTCGGTAGTAGCAATGAGCAGTAGCCAAGACAATGTAATCAAAATAACAAAACCTCATAGCAATACCATATCGATTACTCACTGCAAGGAAATGAGGACAATACATAAATAGATAAGGGAGACTCCTGACCTGACTACACACAAACACGAAGCGATAAAGTTGTGTTGTAACACAACGTATAAGATTATTTCTATTTGCGGCCCGCATCAGAAGATCGCAGATATACCGCATATACCTATACTGTATGTTGAAATATTAAACTGCCCAGATAGCAGATATGCAGATACCGAACGAATAGTTCAGAGTGCAGACGCATAGACGTCCAGAACTGTATCCGAGAGAATTGTAAATCTAATATTTGGTACGTAAGGTACCGGCCGTTTTGATAACCAATAGCTTACAAGATGTAATAAGCGTAATATAATGCAAATAATTTGTTCAGTACTTGCTAGAAAATACTAAGAGTAGCGTAGATTGTTATGGCATGAAAACCGATATGAGAACTAATAGCCAACCAAACAACACCGTTCGTTGAAGCTGCTGGATCGAGATTAAATTGTGGATCCAAGGACCAATATGAATTAGGTATAGAATGATATATTGTGATGTGGTGTGACTGACGTGTGAAGCCGTAACTAGAATTTTGGTAAGCCATTCAACTAAACTATATGCACGAAAACATTTCAATAGGACATAATTTAAACCCACGTCCATGATTGCTCGCCGGCACCCTTTCCGCTATAGGCTATTGTCGTTCCAAGGTCTTACTTTTTGCTTGCATTGTAGTCCAACCCTCCAGACTGCCATGTTGTACTGTTTTGCCAGGGGATTCTTGCCCTAAAGTTTGTAAAGCCGGAAGAAACAAGGGAAGCGGATGAAGATCCCGATAAGGATGGGTGTGTTGATCCTCTCAGTTAACCTCCAACTAAGATAAATGTGTTTGTTAAGGCCACATTCATCACTATAGTTGATTAGGGTTCGATGGAGGCATGACCTTCCGGATTCCGATAGAGGTCTCGTGTCTTGTACTTAGAGTATTATAGCTACTGTTTCTATGAAGTAAAATAATGCGGAAACTTTGAGATATCCTGTGACAAAATATAGTAAATAAAACCAAATTCCTCTAGTTAAATTTCTTTCAACGACTATATACCTAGTCACATAGAAAAAGAAAAAAGCCTTGTATAAAAAAATCAAGCAACTACACAAAAGAATTAAAAATAGTTGCTCCTAAACAGAACATTTATTCTAAAATCCGAATACTTCGCATCCTTTACATCTTTTATACGTTTACGAAACATAGAAAATGTGTAAGTAGATACAATTAAAATACATTTAAAAAAACAATAAATCGTAATATTATGTCGATTTTTTGTTGATGCCGTCCCAACAAAGAGTATGAGGTAACAATAGTAACGTAGGCAGTTAGCCTTATTAACAACAGGTTTGATTTGGTAAAAAAACTTGCCGGTTTAAATCAAGTGATGTGACGTTCGAGTGACTTGCTTTTTCAGTTTCAATTAACATTTCAGGGAATAGAAAGATATTCAAAATAGCTTCCTGAATCCAGGCAGCTGAGCTGCCTGCCAGTCAAATCGATGTGGCGCGACTTGGGAGAGGCTTCTGTAAAGCAGTGGACTGCGATAGGCGTACTTGATTGAAACCATAGTTAAAAATTGCAGTAGTTCTAGAAATATCAACGGCATCACAATAATTATGTATTTGTCAATATTGCTCCTAGAAAAACCTGGATTTACACAAAAATAACCCCGAACATGTTATGAATAAAAGCAAAACAATACCCAAAACCTCTCAATTTATAAACCAACGCACGTCCACGTAGAAGATTATGGCTCTAAAATTAAACGCCAAATAGAATTGAAACCGGTTGCGCGACTATCTAAAATTCAGTAAACAAACACACCTAGAACTGGTGACAGTAATAGCACTATGGTAATAGATAGAGACATTCAAATAACAGAGTGTATAATATCCAATTAGTTTCTATCATGTTCTGGAAATTGAGCAAAAACGTGGAGTGTTTCAGCTGCTTCATAATTCGCACAAGCTTTAAGAAAAAAATAAAAATAGCTGTGATAGCCTAGTGGTGTGACCGTTGGACTGCCAAGTCATAGGTCTCGAGTTCGAACCCAAGGCACGCACCTCTGACATTTCGAATTCATGTGCGTATTGTATAATTATCACTCGCTTCAAAACGGTGCAGGAAAACATCGTGAGGATACCGGCATGCCTGAGAGATATTTCTCGACGGCATGTGAAGCCAAGTCAGAGGTCCATAAACTCTGACACCAGGTTAGTTAGTAACCACACGAAAAGAAGAAGACTCTGTAGCGGTGATTTTGAGAGTGCTTCCCCCTGGTCAAAAAGAGGTCACCCCTGAACATCTCTTCCCTCAGTTTTGTAATTAGTGACTATAAATAAAATATCATACCTACTGCAATATTACGAATCCTACCGCAATATTATGGATGTTCGTGCAGTGATTATGGAATGATGTCATCCAGATTTTCAGATTTTACGGAGTCTCAAGTTCAACAGTGGATTCTTGCTTAGATGGTGTAATTTAGAGAAGCTTGAAGTTATACCACCCCTTAAGAAACAACGTGCATGAAGAAACGGATCATTAAAACTCAGCAAGTGGCGAACATGCAGAGACCGACCAAGTTTAAAAATAACGATAAAAATCGTTACAAAGGGATTATTTTCATCGGCGGGGTAGAACAAATTAAAATAGACGGCGGAATAAGTTTCTGATTTCGCTGGCAAACGCCCGGGGGATATACATAAACACGTTCATGGTTGGTTTGTGTCTCAGCTGGCTAATCGAATACAAAGGTAGATTTAGGACACTATAGTTTGTTTACGCAATTTATAAGACTGGATGATCGTACATTTGTAACAATTAAGCTACGAGATGGAAATACATGTAAATGATCTAAAGCAAAAATAAAATGTGAATCACAAATTGCGCCTTCAACTGGTCCGAGGCAAACTGAAAGCCACGCGGCGATGTCAACGTCCCTGCCCGTAGGAGCATACAAAGTGGAGATAAGGTCCGCTTCGACAGAGGGCAACAACATACGTGTGCCACAATACTGTTCCGCCTGTGAATAATTGAAAGGGCTCAGCCCTACCCCGACGCACCGATCTCGCTCTCCACTTATCTTACATCTCCAAATGTCAATTTTATCCATCAAACAAGAATATGGTCCAAAGTCGACGTCGTACGGTTCAAAGTTGGAGGTGAAGTAATGAGAGACAGGCAAAGTTATCGCGGTCGGCCAGATCAAGATTCAATGCGCCGTTGACGCGGGCGAGTCACGAAGCGTCAAACTGTTGTTGTGTGTCCATACGTCGGAGTGGCCCGAGACTTTGTTTATTAAGTCCTGCGCGGCCTGTTTGCGAGCAAATCTGGCATTCCACTCACATGCACCTACCCGTATGTTATTAGATGAAGTGTTCAAATTGATTGTTTTATAACCGTGGCTTTAAATAAATTCTCCACTTTTTGTACTGCTATTGTAAGAGAAAAATTTATGCAATAATATTTGGATCCGTTAACAAAATAGAATGGCGATAAGGTAAATCTATGTAGATAGTGTTAGATTGCATAACAATTGATTAGAGATTTACGCAGTATACAATTTTCCTCTACAAACAAAATGGAATAATGTGATCATGTAATGAATGATTCAGCCACAGCAAGTTAGAATAAGTATTTCGGAGAAAATACATTTCACTTGAATGGTTTCAATGGATCATTCATGGGCATCTGTCGAAGATTCCTTCGAGAATGGATTAATAAGCAGCTAGATCGATCGGAGGATTGTACATGACTTCAGAGTAAGAATAACAATAATGCAGTGAGCTTGAACCTAAGTGAATAATGGTCAATGTCAAAGTTAAACAGTTATTTCGGCCTTGTTAGTGATCACGTGCCGATAGCTTGTATTTTCGTTAAATATCTGCAGCCTTCAACTCTTTGCTCTTTACGTATGAAAGTGGTATTTTTACAATACTATTTATATGACTGAGTGTAGAAATATTATTTGTGATCCGGAAAAAAAACGCGAATAGAGATCGTCACCAGTCTGCTACCATGTCAAAATGATATGGTGTCAACAGAAATACTTCGGTACATTTAGTCCCCGGAAGAGAATCCCACAGATGTAGCCGTCGGCAACGGTGGTATGCCGATGCCGTCGTATATAAACTGTTCACTGACGACGTGTTATCTTGGGGAAGAGCATGATCTAATTAGGTTTTACTCTGGAATTGATTGGAGTAAGTTTCAGGATAAATAAATGGACCTTTTTCTGCAGGAAACCTGAATGCAATTTTCCTGACCCAACCTATCCAATATGAACCTTGTGAGGGTCGCAGTTTGAACAAGATAATTTATTACAAATAGAGATATTTCTCTGAGGCGAAACGTAAGGCATAAATGCTACAAATCTGACATATTGAATGGTTACCATTTGGGATGCAAATGCGTGTCGATCCACGTCTCGGCGTGACACGACCGGCGTGCGCGTGGGCAGATCCATGCGCATGCGCGGCGCTCACATAATGCCTACACGGATACTCAGTACGAAGCTCAAGCGACGCTAATAAACATCGGCTTGTATTGTTTAGCTGCCGAGTTTGGAACAAACCGATGTGCTTAGAATTTAGTCTGGATGTTTATTTGTACATACCGTGTTACTCTGTTACTTTCAGACAGACTGTCACAACTCACACTTGTCTTGGGATTTGAGGGGCTGGCAATGCGAAAATGTTAGCAGACAGATTGTCGATCGCAATAAAATGTCGTTGTTAACCAGTCTGTCTCCTAACCGTCTACCTAATATAATTTGTTATTCGTCTACGGACTCCCACGAAATGAACGGGGTAACTTATTCCTGTCTTATCACACGCCAAGTGTGTGTAACGTAAACGATATAGTAACGCTACGTTAGCGTAAAGGAAACAGCGATATCTCTATCACTTTTACACACAATGACATGCCAATCTTCATTAACAAAGTAGGCTTGTCTGTCCAAATGTCCTAAGATAATCAAAACTATTTTATAATGCGTAGTTTCAACAACATCACGATTGTTCACCTAGCCAGCCGGTCAAGTTCAAGGCGCACAAGTATAAAAACAATATACGGCGGCCATTAGCGAACAAAATGGCGACGATTAATCATCAACGATTACTGGTGTATTAGAAATGTAAATTTTAAGGTCAGAGAGATTAAATATGTGGTTATATAAATGTTTATAATAGGAATTTTAATGTGATCTATGTTTATAAATACAGTTGGGAATGTGACTGGATATATTGGAAAATATCCATCGATCAAACGTTAGAAAATGACCTTGGGGATAAGTTAGCATTCTTAGTTCTGGGTTTAGAGATCGACACTGCTGTCTTATCGACTTAACACCTAAGTATAGAGAAAGAAGATGATCTATTGAATAGATCATCCCTTTCTCTATTTTCGAATTGATTGTGTTCGAAAACCCCACGAAGATTGCTATTCTGGTATTGCAGAGTATCAATGCATTTCGAATCGCATTTCAATATCAAAATTACTCTATAACAAAATCTTGTTTCCGCTTTTGTCGCCTTGTATCAATGTTAAACTCAATTTGTCCCATCTATGTCCCCAGTTTTGTCGATCACATGCAAACATTGCATGATTTGCATAAAAATCTCAATTGATTCGCGGTTCTAATACTGATTTGGGCATAGGGAATGCGGATTCCGTCGCCATCATAAAAAACGGAGTCCGTGTTTGGATTTCAAATACTAATAACAAGCTTTTCAAAATTAAGGTAATGACAAACATAGAAATTTAAAGTTTAAACATGCAAGGCATAGTCCAAGGTCTACTGATCCATTTCATTTCGTCTTCAAACTATCTTCACCCACTGCTTTAAGTATATTTCCTCGTGGGGTTTTCATTCGTCTCAATTTCCCAAGGCTATCTTCTTATTCTGTGTTGTCGCGCGTCCTTTGACAACTCTGTATCCATTTTAAAACGTTTCTATTCCAACTGCCATCAGTTCTATGAACGTTGAAATTGCGCCAATAAGAGCCATTTTGTACTTGCCATAATGAGCAAGACGTGGCATTATTGTGGCTATAACGTTCACCAGTATGGTAATGTGCTGGGACCACAATGCGTACGTGAGGCGCATGCGCCACGGACCACGTCTTTGTGGTCCTTGGTAAACACCACACGAGAATGTAATCTGTTTAATAATGTTACTGCAAGAATTTTAAACCTACATTGACAAGTTGTAAACAATTAGCTACTAAGAAATATGGCATATGTTTTAGCATAGATTACTTTACAGTCAGGTTACATACGGTTTGTGGAGGTAATACCAATTTCAATCTCGATTAACATTTATTTCGAAATCGGTTGAGCTCAAAGCGAGCAAAATGTGTATAGTTCAAAGTAACTGCAATTATTAGTAACTAAAGGTTACTATTGTTCTAGTATATTATTCGACATTAGCTGGTAACCTGGGACTGCAATTTACAGAACAACTTTATCAATGTTCAACCATCTCGGGTTCAATCCAAATTGGTTCAAAGGCCGGTTCAAGTACTGCCTTGTCACATCTCACTGTTGTGAGTGTATAAATTCGGGATTCACGACTCATAATAAAATTCGTAAATCATTAAAGTTAATTCACACTGAACCGTATAAAGACACGAACATAAATCGTAAAGGATCGTCGCGGATGACGTGTGTTGATGATGTATTACGCGCCGGGAACATTTGGGTGCAGCATTGGTATTCTATGGGCCTCCCATATTCACAAAAAAATGTACAGAATGTCCACTTCACATAGGGCACGGTGGGTAAGTTTACGGATAAGAAGGCACCAAATAAATTTGATGTAGCCGAAGTACAATCTTGAACAACCCGGGAGTCTTAATTACATTCAAAAGTGCAAAGTGATTCGAATGATTTGGGTTGTTTCGGGTTTCACGCAGTTCAAATTCTAATTTTTTGCGTCTATTTAGCGTTATTAATGCTCACTTAGGCCAGGGTCTTATTATACATTGAAAATCGGATTATGTAGCCGGCAATCGATTTTAAACATAAAGATATGTAAAGCAATTGGTCTTAAATAGAGAAGTGTGTTGACTAGAGCAACAGCGCCGATGTGAGCCTATACCGTAGCGAATTCATTATCTTAAGTCCTAGAGCGTGGGCCTTCTGTATTTTTTTTTTCTGATTTTAGTTGTGAAGCCGGGCGCGCGCCCAAAGCCCATCGTTGGACAACCGCCAACGACAACTCACGGACCGACGCATGCGATAACATCTCATTTGTCCTTTTTATTTTGCTGTATTAGCATGACAATATTTTATTGATTTATAATGGCCGTTCCTTTTTGGTTGGGCACCTATTCAAGTGTTTAGAATGCGTTTTGATACTATTAAATAATGCTCTTTTCGATTTATTAAATTATGGTGCCTTCAGCGTTCAGTTAAATCACCCGCTTCTATAAAAATCTCTTAGCAAAGTGGTATTGAGTGACGTAGTCAGTTTACAAGTATGTACCTATAAATAAAATATTATACAATATTATTATGAACAAGCAATGCAAAACGCATTAGGATAATCTTGTTTTTTTTTTTGTTTTATCATGCGTGTGTTGTGTGAGCTCTTCATAATCAGAAACAAATATAAGATGAGATATCCGTATGTACAGATACCCGTATTAGTAATCTTCTCACACGCATAAAATCTTTAGTTCTTAATCGAATGTTTCTTAGAACATCCGAAACTAATGATCAATGAGCCAGAAAAAGTTCAAACAAGTAACTTCTCTAAAAGGCAACTTGTTCAAGTTTTGGCCGCTACAGCTTAATTATAAACACAGCTTAATTATAAACCTGTTCGTGTGTGCCCGACTAATGTACATGGAAACGTGTCGATAACACTACGCTATTTGCTCACCCACTTGACGTGAGAGCGTGAACAGTGCCTCGTCGAGCTAGCCAACTACCAAACGAGTTCCAAGTTTAGCTATACAGCGAGGTTCCCGCAAGCCACTTCGATAACATCCGCCGATTATTCGAGAGAAACCAAGTAATGGATCGTGCGTTTCTGCTTTCGTTGCAATCGTAATAGGCTGGCGGGCGTATTTAGAAGCGAGTAGTATTATAATATTATAGTGTGCATCCTCTCGGTTATGGCTACGATCGCCTTTGTGGCAACATAATAAGTGTGTGCGTCGGTAGACTGGTGGGCGCATGTATAATTACGGTATAAAGTTGAACGCTCACCTTGGCCGCGGCCCGAGCAAGGCCAAGGTCGTTAAAGCGTGCCGCTCCCCCTCTCCCCCCCCCCGCGCACTCTCCCCACGCCTCGCTCCGCTCCTCCGCTGGTTGCACGCGCACGCGATTTTTTTGCGCAGTGATGTAATCTGCAATTCGGCGCGAGCGCAACATGGCCGACCGTCACGCTCACATAAACATTTCTTACAGCGAACTTTTTAAAACACCCAATTTTGTTATTTATACACAAACTGTATTTCAGATTGTTTGAAATGTTCTCTTTGGGAATGTTACACATAACCCAGTTTTGCTAAAGCTTAGCAGCTTTGCTGAAAGAATGTTGGAACGTATCGGCATCGCCTACGTAAGAAAGTTGCACCTGAATTAGTAGCGAGCGGATACCGAGTGTCTGCTTAATGAAACGCGTGACGTGCGAACTAGCTCTCAAAACAACCTCACTTGCAACAACACAGACACCAAATAAATGTACGATACGCTAGCCTTGCGAATAATGTTTGTTTTCTGATCTTTTCTTATTTAAATGAGCTTAGTTTGAGTATATAGAATTAGTAAAATAAATTTCGAGATTCATTGATTCGTCTGTTGGAACAAATCTGAAAGGGTTAAATCAAGAGTAAAGTACCGTGTTTCATAGACAGATGACTTATTAGAGCTATTTTCATAACATAACATCACTCCTGTATTCCCCGAAGGGTTGGGCAGAGGTGTATCGTTACACCCTCATTTCACCGTTAAGCCTAAGTCCCATGTAATAGGGCGACCCTATTGCCATTAACCGGACTCAAATCCAAACTCTGACCTGCTACTGAGGAATACCACACGGAAAAACTCAATAACACTGCCCGATTTGGGGATCGAATCCAGGACCTCACGATCAGCAGTCGCGCTTGCTACCACTAGACCAACGTGGCATTTTCATTCTTTGCTAAAAAGCTTTGCTTAGATAAGTATTTCCATTGGCAAACCTTACTCTTTCAGTCTTTAATCTTAGAAATGCCAAAAATCAGCAACTTTGAACTTTCTGTACGAAAACTATAGTAAGTATTAGGTACCATAATTTGTTTTTACTTATATTGTCAATAAGCTTTGAATATCAAAAGTTTCTATAAATTCCTACATTCATATTCGTCATTATGGCAAAATTATCTATAAGTTACATAGTCAGTCGTGTGCAGCGCAGTTAGTTAAAAATCGCGTTTTATTGACCGCAACACGCCGTGCAACCGCAAGCCGCTCAGGGTGCGTTACACACGTGATTAAATCCGAACGCCTCCACAACGCGTGGCTATGGCTTGGCTCGATGTTCTAGACCCCAATACGTGTGAATGTTAACGAGTGAATTGGATGTTGTTAAAGCAGGTACCTAATGTGTGATTTTTTATGCTGAATCCTATGTTAGTTAATATGAGTAGTTACTACTTATCTTCATCAAGTGGTCCATCTGGTGGACACAGCCACGCAAGCCAACAAAACGTAAGAAAGAAGAAAGACGTAGGAAGGAAACGATATAGTAGTCGTTTTATTTTACAATATAATACTGTTTCAGAAAAGAATGATGTAGGGAGCATAGGGAATGTTAATGCAGAGTGTACACCAAGACCTCATTCACGGAGACGCGGAGCTTAAGCGGATAGTTCAAAAATGTTTGTAGAGAGTTATGTGGACGCGTTTTTCCGGACGTATTGTTTGAGTTATAGTTGTTAGTAAGAAACGCGGCGGAGTGTGCGACGGCTCCCGCGTCTCCATATGCGAGGCCTAAGTCGTACAACAAAGAATTGTGTTAATATCGGAATTCGGAACCCGTATCCGTGGTCTAAACGAACACAGGTATTTAGACGTGGTAGCTGAAGACGGAATTTAATGTCATTCTATACTTGGTACAATGCTTTGAGTGTAGAGATGAGACATGTCTGCACAACAAGTTGACTGGCTAGCTCATTTATTACTGAGTTGTGTATTTCGACTTTGGGGAAGTTATTGATCCAAGTACACTCTCATTTAGTACTAGTCTGTAGGTATGTTAAAACTATGATCCCGGGAGAATTCACAAGGCCTAGAAAAGGTGGTTTGGAAAAACAGCAGACCGTTACATAATGCAGAATAATACCATAAATAATACCAGGTAGAAGCATAAATATAATTGTCTGTGAATGAGTTAGCACCCATCAACTTTTCCGTCTTCATAAAAGAACACCTCACAATGTTAAAACACTTCACACTTTCATGTGTTTCCTGGCAGCGCTAATTATTTCCGTATGAGTGGCTGGCGCGCCCTGCCTAAGTACAGGATCGCATTAGGAGATCCAACGCCTATATTAGGCCGCAGCCCAAATCAAAGTATCCCCCTAAATTGCACTGACTGATCTCATTTCTGGCAATGCATTTCCGTTGTAACCCATCGTCCTACGAAGCGAAACGGCGCGTCACGAAATGACGTAACGGGACACGGTGTGACACAATCGAAATAAGTGTTGCATAAAATAAAAAATCTTGCAGCATTGTATAGTTGGCTGGAGGCCCTTTATGTCAAGCCTTTTTGTCTAATTTAACATAAGAGACTCCATAATCGCACTGCGAGAGACTACACTTAAGAAAAGCATTGCTATATTTGTGACAACGTACGTTAGGAGTTACAACAATTGTTTCATATTTTCGCATCGCATCGTGTGCATTTTGACGTATTCGGCGTGCACCTAGGACGGTGGGTTAGCTCGGCCCTCTAACTAAGCCGGGCTCAGCTCGTCTGAAATATTGAAAGTGACAACAGGTAGCCCCTTCCGTTAAGGCATTATCTGCCGTCCACTTCGCTCGATTGAAATCAGATTACTGCAGCCCCAGAGGACCTCTGTATGTCGAATATACAGGAATACGCTCTTCACAATTACGTTCCCACTCAGCTTAGCAATGCCCATCAGGCCATCATTATTAATGCAAACGGTCAGCAGACACGGACAATCTATTACACTAAACTAAAGTGTATAACGCGATCTTACGTCACTAACATTTTCCTTAAGAGATTTAATTGAATGTGGGTTTGTGTGTCACTAATTGTTCCTCTTGCATTAGAATGGCTTTAATACTCCGCATAGAAGATACTAGCAATCTTCCGTAATTGTCCGTCGATCATACTGAATCATTACTTTGATTACTATGGCAAGGTGCACCAAAACCTTCGGCCAAATTATAATGACGTTGGGAAATGATCGTAAATAAGTGGGTGACGGTGCGTTATATAAATAAAATAAGATTGTTGTGTTGGCTCGCTCGCCGGTTGGGCACCGTACTATGTGCTAGTGCTAGTAGTACGAGTACGGTCGGTGCGCATGCGTACGCTGCGTACGGCGCGCGCGCAGTGGGCGGTGCGTGGGCTCATCAAGACTTTTAGCTTGGTTGATTGCCGCATTGTTGGGTAACAGGAAAGGCCACCTTTTGAGTTTGAAGGAATGATTGTTTAAAGTTACACTGGTCAGTTTATAAATAGGTACTTAGATTATAATTTTACCTAGGTCGTTATTATTTTTATAGCACTTCCTACTACACTAAAGTGCAATAAAATCGCACGTCCCTTGTTATTTGTCTTTGTTCTGATTTTTCTCAAACCATAAGGCATTGAGTAAAGATTCTTGAGTATAATAATGGAAGCATACAACCTTAGCTTTCAAATGACACAGAAGAAGACATTCGGACATAACCAACACAAACAACAATTTAACAAAATGCCTCGATTTCGAGTCAGGCTATTTCATGCCCGCAGGGATAAAGGATCAATTTCTGTTATTTGTTAATCATTAGGATACCACAGCTGGACATGATAACGTCTTCGAGAACACACGACGGATTTACTAAAAAAAACAAAAAGGATACTACAGCCGCAGAAGCCGCTCATGTTATTGCCTTGCTTGAAGCAGGACAAAGTCAAGTTGCTTAACAGCAAAGTTTAAGTACACTAGAGGTTTCGAGAGACAGGTGGCGCTACATTCGGCGATGAAGATCGGGCCGTCGTCGCTTAACAACAAAGCGTGATGACTTCTTTCTTGTGACAAGGTGTTTGCGAAATCGACAGCTGAATGCGGTTAAACCGGGATAACAGCTTCAAGAAGTTCGCAATGTCAGTATAAGGCAGTAGACAGTTAGAAGATTGGCCGAAGCAGGACTGACTGTGCATCGAACAGCAAATGGTCCGAAATTGCACAGGCCGCCGACAAATGAGACGAATTTCACGACGAACTTCAATTTACACGAAAACATTTGAATTGGACATTTGACCAGTGGAAGGCAGTAATGTTCTCTGATGACTGCTGGATGACTATACATGGTCACGGTGGACACTCAGAGTCTATAGAAAATCATCAGAGCGATTTGAACAATGCTGCTTAAGCGAACGTGTTGCTTATGGCGGTAGATTGTGTGTTTCGGGGTGGCATAATGATGAACACCAAAACAGATATAGTATTTATCACCGGGGCAAATACCGGCCCTAGATCGAGAGGATTGAGCGCTTAACGATACGACGAGCAAGTTCTCCAAGACCATGTCAAGCTACTTGCATGGCTTATGAGGGAAGAATTCGTACTTATGCACGATAAAGCCAGACCGTTCTCTAAATACAAACAATCGAAATTTTACGTGCAAGTTGACTTTATTCTCTAAACGTTCCCTACGGGTACATTGCATACTGTTTAGTGGTATAATTGAAAAGGTAATGAAACAAGCTTTTAGTTAAAAATACAAGTTCTTCATTTTTATTTATAGTTTATGAAAAAGAAACGGATTAAACTGAAAAAAACCTCTGAAGAGTAGGTAGTAGTTTTGGTAAATAAACATTACTTATAGCGGAACAACCTCACTCGTAATGTGCACACATTGACTAAGTGTCATTAGTCGATGATGTCTCTTAGATAATTAGTCAATCTATAAATATTGACAACAATACTAATGGCGGAAGTTTGGCACCTGAACAAAAAACATAATACAAAAAGTAATGTTAAGTAGCTTGTTCCAAAATACAGTTTAATAAATATTTCTAGTTCTATTATTGGTTTCTTGGTATCTAAACTGGGCAGCGGGCAGGCTGAACACACGGAATGTGTCAACCGTTTGGTATAAGACAGCCGAGAGAAACGGATCACTGGTTTTCATGAAATATGTTATGTTCTATAAAAGTATTCAGTCATTGTGTATATCTCTATCTAACAATATCGAACCAATATGCTGCTATTTAGATTTACCTTAAAATTATCATCAACTAGTATACTTTCATATTATGCAAGATTTGTCATCGGTCTGTAGTAAGTATAGTAATTAGTAAGTACTTATAGTAATGGATCTAAAGGATATGCAAGTGCGCACGTTTGTCGATTCAACTAGAGCAAAAAGGTAAGTACCAAATGTGGTTGTCAGTTGACTCTGTCAAACTGGAAGCCAATTCTAGACAGCCGTCTTTGAGCTGTGGTTTGATTGCGATTTTTAACAATTTCGCTAGTACAATTGCCCTCCTGCACAAATGTACAACCCTTCCTTGCAGTGTTGACTTTAGACTTGTTCAACTTTCAGGAGAAGCAGCACGTATTTTTGTCCCACATAAAGTAAATAAAATAATAACTCACTGATATCTGTGACGTCGTTCCACTTCATGATGACGTCCGTGCAGAAATCACCTGTAACAACAGCACACAAGTATTAAAATCAACAGCTTCAACACGTACTTCTGTTTACTCATGTGCCTCCATTGATTATACTATGACCTTCATCTTCAACAAAAAAAGAATTAAAAATGTGCTAAACAAATAAAGTGGGTTTGTAGATAACTTTGCTGTTTTTCGTGGAGAAATCCATCATGGATGACTTCCGCTCTGAACAAGACGAAATGACGTGTCGTTCTAGCCCAACAATTAATAGCTCAGTTATGGAGGGTACCGCGAATACTGAGTACGTAATGAGCTGACCACATTGCTAGTTACTGTTACCTGCTTTATAAAAATCTCACAGACTTGGCACTGGTTCTCTTATTTTCATATTGTTATTCCGTGAATAGATAGATGTTCACATAGAATACATCAGTCCTGCCAAGCCCTTGTCACAGTCGATCAAGCGAGTCCCATTCAGCCAAATCATTTCCAAGTTAATTAATTACAACCTTCTATAAATAACCAGACTACCGTTACTATTTCACTGTGCAATTGAATCTAGAATAACAAAAATTAACATATAATGTTATTTTTTATCTGTGAGGGTGGGAATTTTCACAATGGCTGCTCCTTTAATTATAATGAAACATAACGGCAAAGAATTGGAAGTGAAAAAATGTGTTATATTGCATACAATGAGTGTTGGTCCGCGTTTAGCTAACTGTTGGTACACACGCGACTAGACGCGTAGCCGACAACACACGGACGAACGCGCCGGGCGGGTGCGCTCGTCGCAAACGTGGCCGTGCCTCACAGGCATTTAGCTAACTGTTGGTACACACGCGACTAGACGCGTAGCCGACAACACACGGACGAACGCGCCGGGCGGGTGCGCTCGTCGCAAACGTGGCCGTGCCTCACAGGCATTTAGCTAACTGTTGGTACACACGCGACTAGACGCGTAGCCGACAACACACGGACGAACGCGCCGGGCGGGTGCGCTCGTCGCAAACGTGGCCGTGCCTCACAGGCATTTAGCTAACTGTTGGTACACACGCGACTAGACGCGTAGCCGACAACACACGGACGAACGCGCCGGGCGGGTGCGCTCGTCGCAAACGTGGCCGTGCCTCACAGGCATTTAGCTAACTGTTGGTACACACGCGACTAGACGCGTAGCCGACAACACACGGACGAACGCGCCGGGCGGGTGCGCTCGTCGCAAACGTGGCCGTGCCTCACAGGCATTTCCCTGACATTATATCAAGACATGGCAATATTAGCAACTGTGTTTTATGCTCTAAAATTACAAAGACGTTTTCTCAGCAACGTTGCTAACAACTCTACAATATAAGCTTTCTTCCTCAACTTGTATTGATATGCTAATTTGCATTTTCTATTCTCTACAAGCGTTTATTAATTTCCTGTCTGGAAAATTCCGTCACGTTTGTATTCCTAATCTGATACTATGTAATTTATTCCAGATTTGTAGTATTATGAGACTGATAAATTATATCTAAATAGGTACGATTATAGAATTAAAATTTTAAATAGGTAGTAATATTTATTATGAAACGCAATATTATTATGTACATATAAGGTAATAATTTTCATTTGATTTTATGTTTGTTATTGATAATGTATCCTTTCGTTAATTTATTTGCTTATTGAAAAAAGTCTTACTCAAAGTGAAAATAAATCCCACGAGGTGTGTTCTAATTTTATCCCAAAGATAGTTTACCCACTAACACTTTAATGATAAGACAATCTTTAATTTTATCAGTAGGTAGATAGATAATAAAACATTGCTTAACATTAAACACATAAGCAATACAACATAACATAGCATCACGCCTGTATTTCCCGAAGGGTTGGGCAGAGGTGTATGGTAACACCCTCATATCGCCGTTATGAAGTCCCAAGGTAGAGGGTAAGGGTAGAAGGTAGGGGGCGAGCATATTGCCATCAACCAGGCACAAACCCAAACTCCAGGCTGATACTGAGGAATTCCACACAGAAAACCCAATAACACTTTGCCTGAACCGGGGATCGAACCCAGAACCTCACGATCAGTAGTCGCGCTTGCCACCTAGAGCAATGAGGCAGTGTAAGCAATACAAATGATATCATAATGTGAGCGACACTGTAAACGGGCGCCTCCGCTCTAGACTCTGTTCCCTGTGTTTTCACACTTAAGTATCTATTGCAACACGCAATAATAATGACGGAATCGATTAAACGCTAAAGCAAAGTGTACAATGTGACGGACTGATGCGATTTCGCGTCACATTGCGACTTCTGTTCTCATGTTAACATCATTTTTATTGTGTGTCTGTTACTTTACACGCTTAACCTTAGAGGCACTTATCCACCAGAATTTTATGAAAAAGGTACTCTTTCTACGAGGAATATTTCAAAGGATTATACTCAGGATTATGCTCAAAGTCGTGATTACAGCCTGTGCGTCTTGTCGCATGCAATTAGTCGAGTCTAGAGCGGATGCGCGGCCGTCCTTAGCGAGGAGTTCACGACACGCAGTGTGCGACCTCCAGCCATTCCATTTCAACAATTTGCAATCCGCACTATTCATTACTGTAAACATTCTAATATGTAGTACAAAATATGAATAACTTTTAGAAATGTTACAACTAATCTAATCTGTCCTAATCTTCTTTCTTTTTTAATCTTTTGAGGAAATGGTTTAGTATCACAGTTCATGTGTAATTATCAATGGCCATTAAATTCTTTCATGTTACAATCGCTGAAAGATTGAAAAAGATTGGGAGTACATATCTTAAGTTACATCACTAGTTCTGTCTCCTTATCAGAGAGGATCTGACAGACTTGCTATCATCATGCTGTTCTTCAATGGGTTTAGCGATGTTACAATTTTATTAGGGGGCAGGCATTGGAAACGTCGTTGGTTTATAAAAATGATGAGTGATTGACTTGCACTATAACACAGTGACAAGCTCCAACTTTGCTAAATTTAGATAAACCGGTCGTAACTCCCTATGATCGGTACCTCGAGTCGTACAACTCTTCCTGAAGAAGAAATTCTATAAAGAAGAAGATTGTACATAACCCTATTTTACGTGCGGCCATCGACTGTTAGGTAGCATTTCAATTATAGAGCCTAGCAGTGGACTGAGGTAGGCCGAGTTGATACTGACGAGCGATATCAACTGTTAAAAGAACAGGGTGATGAAACGTTCAACCGAGCGGTAGGCAAAAAGACAGAACATATAAGTCCCAGGCGAGAGTCGTGACAAGTTTGATTCTTACCGAAAGACTGGCCCACAAGGTAGCAACGAACGAGTGGAACAACGAAATTAACCTTTGACACAGAATAAGAATTCCTCGGTGTCTTTGCCTTGCAGTAGGTCAATACAGGCTGAAAATAATAATAAATAACTAATTCGAGCACGTGTCATCCCGTGCACTCATCAGCGCCGGTCGTCGGTCGTCGTGATCCGCGACCTACTTGCACGCGGTAAGCGCGACCGGCAACCGGCGACCGGGCGACGACCTCGCGATTTCGTACTCCTTTCGCTAATTCATTGCGAGTTAATGAGCTTAGATGCAATGCTGTTCATCGCACCATTCGTTCGTAATGATGAGTGACTAGGGCCTGGGTTAATATATTATACCTCGCTTTTGTGAGAGGGATCAGGGGATTCTGTAAATGTTTTATAATTTTGATAACACTTGATATACTATATAATTTGATTAATAATCATATCTTTTCTTGACAAACATATACAATTAAGAATACACTTATATTTAGATTATAGGTTAAGTAGAGATGATGCCGCTTTGGATTGAGTTTTTATGACGATATCTCAAAGTCCACAGACTATAGCTCAACGTGAATTAATTGCGTTTTTATTCTGAACATTTTATAGCAAATTCCTTGGTAATGATTACTTGATTGTAGTAAGCCTTAATTATCTAGTTACACTGTCTAGATGATACCTAAACGAAGATTAACAGCAATTTCCAATAATTACATCGAAGAAGAATAAGACAATAAAGCATTTAAACAATTACTGTCAATGGCACATCTGTATAATATTCAAGATGACGGTGAACTCCCCATCTTTTATATCTGTGCACATCATTCAAACGACTGGGCCATTTTAAATGGCCGTTCACCTTTGGCTTGAAAAACGGGTAGCTGAACTACAAACGTTTAGCTGAACTACAAACGTGTAGCTGAACTACAAACGTGTAGCTGAGCTACAAACGTGTAGCTAAGCTACAAACGTATAGCTGAGCTACAAACGTGTAGCCAAGTTTTAATAAGTGCCAAAACACTTTTTGATACTTAGTTTAGCATTTATTTAGAAGGTTAATATTTAATAAAGCCAAATAACACTCACTCATCACGATATAAAACGTACAACTTGTTATTTAGCACGTATGCTTCTAAAAACTTCTAGGTACTAGCAAATTTTTCAAATCCTATCTCTAATGAGGTCACACGGAGGTTTATTCATGAACGCAGTCTCGGGCAACGCTTGTAGTTAATAACTTGCACTATGTAGTAACAGGTTGTCAACCTATCGCCTAACTGTGAGTTAAACAATGAGCCTTTTCCTTCGGTTGACTAAGATTTGCATGGGATATTTATTAAGCAACTAACAGCTTCTTAGTTTTTCTTCTCTCTACAATCAGTAGGAGCGTGTAGTTATTAAATGTGAAATATTGTATAGGTGTGCAAGTTTTCTTGTCCGATAATTAGTGCGACATGGTGCAACATATCGGTTAGAGCGGGAGGAACCACTAACAGCCGAGAACAGAGAGTCAACGGGTTTTAACACGCAAAACGCACAAACTGAGTAAAACTTTGTTTAACTAACAAATTTTGCAGTAATGCAAACACTTTTATGTAAATTATTTCCAAAATTTAGATATGGCTTAGCAGCATTGTAGTACATTACAGGAAGGCAAAAAATAAATATATCAAACTTCACAATATTAGCTTAGCTTAGATAACACCGAACAATACTAGATTAATTACGCTGGTTAGAAAACACCAACCAGCAGTGGTGAAGGCTCCATACAAGCCAATTCCTACCGGCTTCACTTTTGAACAGTCACTACTATAATAGGTAAGAAGTATTTAGATACATCGATTCTTTTAGTTTATAGTAAGCTAAATAAGTAATTAATAAAGTTGTAATTTTGTTATTAATAAAGAGACAAGTAGAAAAGTACTTAATATGGGATGGCAGCGTGCGTGAGTAGCCATAGATTGCTGCCGGACAAATTATTTTATTAAATGAGGAAACATCTTTTTCAAAGATAAGTTTTGTAAATAAAATAAAAAAAAAGGCAGTGCTCGCCCAGACATGACTTGATTACAAACGACGCGATGCTTTTTTCAAACATTTTAATAGATCTTCTTTATACTTACGATAAATATCAATGGCGCCTGGGAAGTTGAAAGTTAAATTAAATGCTTTGCTTTTATTTTAAACATTTTATTTACTTACCTACATGAACGGCATGCGTCACGCTTGACCAAGGTAAGCATATTTTGCTCCGGCTTCACTCTTACTAAAATTGACCCATCGTCACTGCCAATAAATCCAGTCAACTAGTTCCAATTTTTAAATAGGTATCTCATGAATGGCAATTCGTAGGAAAAAAATATTAACACCTTTTTGAAGAGAATCGCATATTTTACAATTTTGTACCTATAAACTATTATCACGATAACACTTACCGTTTAAGAGATATTTGCGAATATAACCGATTTTTCGACGTTTGAAATTAAATAACTTTATTTGCAGAAGTGGGATCAAATGGGACTTTTGACACTCCGTTAGCAATGACGTAGTTATTTAAGGCCTGTCCCAATTTTCAGCTCTAAGTATGCAAATAATACCGAAGTTTAAGCATTTTTTTGTCTAATTTGACTGGAATACAGTGATGTTCAGCATTTATACCAGACTTCAGAAGATTACTACGAGTGTGATGCTGGTTCATAGGTGCAGCGAGGCGAGGCGCTTAGTGTCAATCTCTTTGGACATGAAAAATACTTATTTAGGTCCCTTTAGGAACAAGAACGCATACGCATTTTTGCTGAAACTGCCTATCCAGAAGACGACCAAACTTTCGCATAATCTTCGTCCACTATAAGAAACGCAAGATAATTTTCAAGAGCCATTCGCAATTGCGTTTCTGTGCGGCCGCTGCACGCGCGGGCGTGCGTCGCGGTAACCTCCTCGACCCCGTTTCGGTTCAGAGTTGAACGGCCGCGCAGTACCTACTGTTTGCGCCTCCCGCGGCTCCGCCAGCCCGACGTGCACCGAGCACCGTGTACCTACTATGCAGCCAGATACCTCCCACTATTATACCAACCTATACCAATACGCTTCATGGTTAAACGCGATTCAATTATGTGAGGCAGCCGGTAAATTAGGTCGAAAAAGTTGCCATTCTATTTTTTTACTTAATTATAGTGATTATAATGCAGTGAAGTGATTATAATGATTATACCGTGTCTTCTTTTAAGAAATTTCACTACGTTTTTTGAATCAACGCTGTCAGATTTATGATTATCCTCAACTACCTTTCCTTCTATTGATAATATACATTCCTACTATGAAACTGGGAGAGTTGTAAAGACAAATCGTTTCTCAATAATAAAATGTGTTAATTACACTAAGTTATTGATACAGTGGGGTGACGCTGTCCAAAACAATTTATCTCAATTGTACGAGAAAGAAGAATTGTAAACGAGATTTGGCATGCGTACAAAAATGTTTTACATTTGAATAGGAATCCGTGTTCCGACATGTTCATTACGGTGAAACGAATACGCGTCCAAAAGACTAACAATAGTTAAATTTCAAGAATATATTCCTTATATTTTTTGAATTTCTCTCTACATTAGAGAAGAAGCGTTAATTTTGACGTTAATTGAATACTACCATAATAAAATTTACCCAATGCGTAAATTAAGATGTAATAACATAGAACGGTGTGACATTAATCACGGCGTTGGGCATTGTTATCAGGTGATGGACATAATCGGAGGCAGGTAATCGGCACATGAGGCCATCGCGCCAGATATCAGTACCTATGTAGGTTGCAAATCGCGCTCCCCGACTCCCCGCGAACTGACGTACATTATCCGTTCAGCGTGGACACCCAAATACATGCTACGTAGCAGGACAGTTTAATTTTATTATACTAGCAAAGTTGGTAATACAGGGCGCTAGACGGAGGACTATGGCGTTGTTGTGAGAAGGATAGATCTAGCGTTGGCAAACAGAAGAAGACAATACAAAATACCACAACAAGATAATGTAGTTTTTATTTATATTCCAGGTAAGAAGACAGGGGTTAAGAGATCACCAACCCTAGAAGCGTATGTAGCCTTGCTTATGCTCGTAAGGTAAGGACTGCTGGCCAGACGCCCGGTGTAGTCCGGTTTACTAGAAGGGCATCATCAGCTGTAGACTTAGAGCTATGGCAAGTTAACCAGAATAAAAACAACAACTACACTTAATGTATTATAACTCTTACGTGTAACTTGAACACCTCCATTGTTGGACGTATGGCAAACAAATGAACTATGCATAAGACCAGCCAGCTACTTAAGGGCATTGCCTCACGATCGATTTTTAGTGCAACGGCTTGCTCAATCGATGGTTTGTAATGTACAAGCTGCAGTATTACGAACATTATGATGAAAATGTTTATGTTAGGAACCTACAATATTGTATGTGAGCCCAAGGGAACGTGACAGTTCATTCACAGCCAGAGCTAGTACAACGTGTCCAATGTCCAGTAATGCAAGTCAATCTACATTTAATTCACTATCATCTACAGCTTTGTGCTCAAATGAAAACGCATTTACTCTAACATTACGCTGATTGTCAGGTGCGCTTAGAACAGCTCGCCGGACAATGTGCGGTATGTCATGTCACACCACTCGTGTAATGATAGTAAAACATGTACTTGTACACGTACGGCTTAATAATTTTATAGATAATGTCCTGCGACGCGACCTACCTCAACTATGTATAGTTGCACGTTATGTAACGTTTAGCTGCTGTTTATAACGTTACGTAACAAGACGAGCACAGAACGACACCTCGCAAGCATCGCTTATTCTATGTGACTCAATCAGCACTTGATAGAATTATAATCAAACAGTGAATTTATCACGTTTACGTCATGAACGCTGGGACAAGTTTGAAATAAATTTATATGGAAGTAAATTAATTGTTTGTACGTTCTTTATTCACAGCTTTAAGTGAGCCTCCGGATAAAGTTGCACGATAAAAATTGTGCACGTTATTACCGTCCTTAGTTAGTGGCGAGCGGACGAAACAACATTCGCGCTGATAAATTTAAACAGGTTTCAAATTTTATGGTTCCGCCACTTAAAAAATTACATTTAAAACCCCATCGAGTCCGCAAAGGCGTAGGGTTGCTCATTACTAGGAGCGGCGCACCGCGGCGCGGCGCAGCTCGGCTCGCTCCGGAGCGAACGTCTCGTAAAAAATGATATTCGAGTAAAAACAGGCCCCCGAGACCGGGCCGACCGGTGCCGTGACATAACTTATACTAATAACAAGCTCGCTCAGATATGTTGACGGAAATCACGTATTACAGCCATGGTGAATGTATGGCGGTTTTTATCGACGCATAATAACATTGGCACAAGGAAATCAAAGTAACAAACTACTATCATTACTGTCATCCCTTCTCTTCGTTACATGGGTAACGAAAATATCAAAAGATTATTATCTTGAATTAGCCATCGGAGCCCGCAATGTTGGAAGGTAGTCGGGCTCTTATTACGGCAACATATCAAACGAGAGGAGCTCATCAAGCTGATGGCAATGTAAAGTTGCGTAATATTGTGCACTATCTATCTTGGCTCTATCTCGTAACTGCACTACATAAGTTACCCGCGAAAGGGCCGAAGAGTTAACCATGATATACTTCTGCGATTCATTAAAGACAAGTCTCTAAAAAGTTTTACTAAAACAACTTGTAGGTAGTTACAGAATAATAAAACGATGTTTCCTACTAAAGAAATCAATATTCACCAACAAATAATACTAGATACTTACCCAACAAAAACCTGTTATAGGAAAGAAACTATTACCAACAAAAAACATGATTTATGTACCTATCACCGACATAAAAAATATCTGATGTTACTATAATCAACCATCGCCAATAGTCGCCGATCACATCTGTGAAAAACCACCCACAATAGCACAGCGTTAAAACGATATAACGAACCACAAAAACCTTGTTACGTAAACCTCGCATCATTGTGACAAAATAGGAAGTTAACTGTAAAAACTGCTCTGAAACTAGCAGGAAGATGTACAACTGGGCTACACTGTGGACTGAACTGAGATCGTTCTCGCCGGCGATCGCAGATGACTTATAAGTGCAACGTGGATACATTCGAGTGGTCAGTGTTTGCTAATATTAACAGCTGATTAGGTCTCAGTAACACTCGCCAGTCACCACATAAGAAGTGTATTGTTCCGTATGTGCACTTACACCTGTAAGAACACTTCAGATAAGGTTACTATAACCTACGCCGTAGACGGCCAACTGTGGCAATGCCAACGTCACGGATAACAAACTGAATACAATATCGAAGTTTCTCAAAATACGGGACGAAATACAAGTGCGTAGTCTACCTCACTTATTGAGAAGAATCGATGATGATCAAAACTATTCCTCCAACGTGTCACGCTGCACGCGTCGCATTTCCAATAGGTATAGCTATTCAAATCAACATTAGAACAAGCCAGGCGACAACACACTAGTTTAGGGGTATAGAAAAGATGTTATCCTTGATTCAGTATGCAATATAAGAAGTAGGAATTTCTCTCACCGTGTCGGGCGGTCGGTCACCACGCAATATGGTTATCACTCGTATAAGTTTTGATTATGCGTCGATTACGGGCCAGCTGACTCGCGGGCGCGGGGAGCGGGCGGGGGCGGCGCGCGCCTATTGGCCGCCAGCCTCATAATCTTGCACGAATGGGCTGCCCACTGCGCACGCGACTCTGATTATTCCTCGTATTTGCTTCTCGGGACTTGAAATGTCCATTTTATGCGGCGGCAAGTGCCCGCGACGCGTAACGTGCCCAGCTCCTAGCTTAATGTGACCGGATACCTTATAAACTATACGGGTTTTCACCTAGGTGCAGTTTTGCATCAGATATTTCAAATCTGGTTGTGATTCATATAAATGGAACCGACATAAGATATCGATATAAGGACTGGCCACATTTGCCTCAATAATTTCCATTTAGATCAGATTACAGATGTGTTTAGCCTTTTAAGAGAGCTAGCAATGAATATATTTATAAATCTAACTGGACTTTCTCAGTCCAATTGCTGGGCATAGCTCTGCAAAGAGAATAACTAATACCATAAACAAAATGGAATTCCAGGACTTAACGTACTGTATGAAAATGGGAAAGCACACCGTTTTTTATTTCGAACCACGCCCTTCATAGTTATACAGACAAAAACTAACAGCAGTCAAAGTATTTAAATTCCCGATAGAGATTGTGTGAGGTCAGCCGGCACCGGAGCGCCGAGGACACTCACTAAACGTTAAGATAAGGTCCTAACGTACACATGGACCTAATTATGCCTCAATGCCGATCAGTTAGCCGTGTACGGACACACAGTCAGCATGGTAATGACAATAACAACTAAATGACTTCTTGTAGGTATTCTAAACACAGGCCAAACCTGAATTTAGGAATTGCGAAACTTAAGTTGCGAAATCGTATTTAGGTATATGAAGATTCAATGTAACTAGTTCCTTTAGATGTAGGTGTATAGAGTTCCATTCTAGTTAAAAATATACCAAGGATAAGTAAGATTACGACAGAGAATCAGACCACCGGAGCAAGGACCTCTATTAAATAGTGTTCATGGACCAAAACGTCGAACGAATTCCTTATTTTTTTTAATAATATCGTGAACGACAGACGAGTCGAGCCACTCGTTCATCCGGTCACTGTGCTCCGCACGATTTCCTAAACAACTAAACAACAGTATAAATATTTTGTAATACATTTACGAGTTACAATGGAGCAAAACATCAGCTCGACGGTGGAGCTGGTTGGGTCACCGCATTGTTTGATAGCATTAGTTATCGCGCTATTGTGACGACCTCGAACCCAGGAATCATCGGCACGCTAATGATACAAGCCGGCCCGATTACAAATGCATGTAATCTTCCACGTTATGTCCAGATTAGCCTGCCTCGTTGAGAAACTATCGCTACACCGGTGACCATCTTAAGGAATGCAGTCAATAATAAACTAAACATTTAAACACTGTGTCTAATGCCGGAGCAATGCAATCCATAAGCGGACATTCGGCAAATTACCCTCAGTAATGGCGAGTTTGATGAATATACGAAGCAATTTGGGTAATCATACATCTGAGTGTAATTTACATAAGAAGATAGAAGCAGAATTAGTTTGATGTAGGAAGCGAGGTTTGTATAATTATCGACCACGAAATTACTTAAACGCGAAACCACATTTTAAGGGACACATTTCATAGATAAATGTGGACAAAGAATCATTTTCCTCCACCATTGACATGTCCAAAGTGATGGCGCTCATAGGTTGTCTGCGACGTGCACGGTACAGTTAGGTGTCCCGCCGGCCCGTGTGCGCTAGTGGCAGGCGCTGCACACGTGTGTGCGCGCGCGCAGGGGGGCCATTCACTGCGCAATTGTCAATCGATGGGGAGAAACACGATTCACGAGCTTTAGGGCTATCATCAGAGAGTGCACGGTAGAAAGAATAATATTATAAACATTACGAGAAGTCATGGAACGGCTATCTCAATATTAAGGAAGATTTACCAAAACAGTACTTACATAAACTATCTAATATAAAATAAGCCTGACGTTTGATCCGTGTCTAGATATACCGGGTAATTGCGAGTCCTCAAACAAACTATACTATGGAAGAAACTGGCGACACGACAATTAGACTGGGAAAACGCTGCGATGAAGAAGACACAAGTGAGTAGTGTTTACATTGGACAATAAACTGACTAAAGATAAACCACCTATTTAATATCATACATCTTGGAATGTACCTATTTGATTTTTGTTTTCCTCAGATGGCAGTTCATTAGTATTATTAGCCAAGTGCTAGTGCCAGCCCTGTTGGCAGCGCATCCGGTAGCCATCTCTTCGCGAGCCAGGGCTTCGGAGAAATGCCCACCAATTAATTTATCCACTTTTGGAGATATGTTTTATTCATAATATTAACGACACACGACGCACACGGCTAGGCAGTGCAATGACAGTTTTAGCAAAGGATGAGTCTGGGTTGAGATTCTTTAGTTAAGAAAATATTTTAAACTTTCGTCTTTTAAACAAACGTGTAAGTATCTTATCAAAACAATTTTTGTGATGAAAACGTTGCTTAAAACATAATGGATGTCAACGCACCTCACTCACTATTTCAAACTAATTCTTATAACAGATTTTAAGGACTACTATATAGCACTAGGCAATCCGAAAAAAAACCCTTAAAAAGTGAAAATATTCACCGAAGGCAGGCCCTGGTAAAAGCTGGTAGTTACTTATCAAGCCTAGCAGAAGAAAATAATCAAACTACATTACTACATGAACATTTCTAAAACATACCCAAAGCCTAGAGAGTTACTATCATTACTAGATGACCAGTCAAATAAAATATAGGTACCTCCACACAATATACGCTACCATGCACGTCTAATAATGAGGCTATTTACAAGCATGATGTCACATAGTTTAAGACAACATAGAGGCTAGCCAACCGCGGCGTACGCAGGCCTGCGCGCGCGCACTCACCTGAACAAACACGACATAAGACTCCCTGATAACTGTCAAGGACGCATTTCAATATTACTACTGAGTACTTGTACTTTTCAGATATTTTGCGTAGATAAATATAGGCTGTTCAAATATGCCAATGACACACAAAAAATTACAAATATGTTATCAATTTATTCTAAATGGAAAGATTTCAAATGTCAAGGTTTAGGACTAACATTTTTGGGAGTGCTTGGTTGAATATCCTGAAATGGTTTTAACTATGTGCTATTGAAAATCGAATATCCCTGCAATTGCCTATCAGACGAAAACCTTAAAACTCTATGGAAATAAGTTACGTGGACTCTGACAAAAAAAATTATAGCCTATTTTCTTGGGATAACGCAGAAGAAACTACTCAGTGGAGGCAACGGCATTTTTCTGTAGAACGCTGCTGACTACGTTTTTGGTATAAGTCGTATTTTAACACAACTTCGGGTGTAAAAGGCCTGTTCGTTCTGGGAACCAAATTAAAACTGTTAACTCTATGTAAGTACATTATAAAATGATCAGTTAATTTGTAAACAGCTGCAGCTCGACGTAGTATTTATTTATTGTTATAACTTGATATCCAGTGTAAGCAGTCGGGTATGATCCCACGATTGTTTCTAGTAAGCGCTTCCCGCTCGCGACTCCGCTTTTTGCACAAACTTGATCAACGAGCATTTCGCCGAATGTGATTTGTAGATGGTAGTAAATCTTACGTTTCTTATGTGGGACTGTTTTTACTTTGTTATACAGGGGATATGAGCCTGAACCGATGGATTATCTACGAGGTTAGTGTGGAATTTATATTGTTGAGAGAAACACTAAGAAACACAATAGCCTGGGCTAAAGCGTTGCCTGGGCGCTGGGACTTTGTAAATTAGTAAAACATTGCCTTGCTCTTAAACTTATGCGGTGAATTCGTATAGAACACCCTTAGCAAAAATTAACAGGTACATTGATAATGTTTAGCCGACAATGCAAAGTTTCCTTTCTGTCTCAAAGAAAAATAATAAACATTTTAGTATTAAGTATTATTCAGCTTCTCGTATCTGTTAGATGTGGCATTCAAGAACCCATTCTAACCTTCAAACTAAAACATGACTCTTACCCATATCCACCAACAAGTCCTTGCAAACAAAAAGGAAAGTTCTACCAACACATATTACAATATTATTATGTAGTACAGTGATCGACGCCGCGACATGCCGACTACTGAATGTTCCCGCGATACCCGCCGGCCGCCGCTCGATAAACTGCCGATGTGCAGGGTTATCGCGGCTCGATAGGGAATTAATATCAAAACATAATACACTCACTCGATAACACTTGTTTACCATGCACTACATTCTAGTTTTAGCTACCTAACGAAAGTGTATCTTATACTTTCTTTCCCACTAAGGGATAATAAGGACTTCAACTAGAGTGATTCCTCAATGGTCATTTGTAGTAATCAGCAAGAAATCTCTGCGTTTTAAATAGAACACATAAAACCATCTTCGAATACGGACCAAAGCTAAACAAAAGAGAATTTAGAAGTGGAGGAAATATCTTCGGACAAGTCTGGTTCTCCCAAGTGTTATGAAAGTCAATCAGCTGTCGGTCCACGTAGCACCATAAAATCACCATATCTTGTATCAACTATATTATCAATCCTTCTTAAGCAGTCCTAAATAACGTTAAGATAAAGAAGTACAATTAAAAGGAAACGCGGGCTGCAAAATATTAATAATTTGAATAGGTTTTTGCGATCTATTTCCGTCCCACCCCTCCCGCAAACCTTCCCAATTAAGCGCGAAAGAGACACCTGCATCGCGGACTGATTTCTCATGTGCAATATTAGCGAAATCGTACTTTCGTATTTCCCTGTTCCCTTCTTCAAATCTGGACCGATTTTAATATATTTTTTCTGTAATAATTTAAGAAAGACTTTGGTTATGTCTGTGTTTTTCTTGCTTTTTTTATATTCGTCAAATTTGTTTGCCAGATGTTTGAAAACGGTGGTAAAACCGGTCGATTTTTGTAAAGTTTAAACGTTTCTAGTTCTTTTAATAATTAATTTATTGACAAAAACAAAACACAGGGACATAGTGGTGGTAGATATATATCATATGGTAAAAAATATTTGCTCTAGTGACATTATCCAAGGAGGAAACTGAGGAATACGTTTGTATGGACTAAATGTGGAGCGCATTTCCCCTTAATGTAATTTAAAGGATAGGTATGCGCTAGCACGTTACATTTCTACTTATTTAATACCCTCTAACTAAACACAGAGTTAGGGGGCAATAACTGGTGACTAACAGGCCTTCTTTAAAACAAGAATATCTATAGATATAAGATAAATGTATTTTGGAAACAGATATCAATAAATATAATCCAACAGCGAACTGTGATAGGGCGACATGATTGATTAATGGAATAAAACAAAGATAAATTAATTAATTGCTAGAAGATTCTGATTACAACAAACTATTTATAGTCATTTGATGATCAACACTGTGTTGACCAGTGTTAATTGTTATTATTATATTTATGTTTAATGAACATCTTGGATTTGGGGATGCAGATAGTAGTACCATAGTGTAATAAATATTAACTCCATACATTGGTTAACTATTTTGACAATGACAGCTTCTTAAGGAAACTCGCGACATTGTATTGAACGCAGCTCTGCCTCTGGACGATACACCCCCCGCCCACTTCACTGACAGCCCCAGTATTGGACAACTGTATGAAATAGTTACTGTGGCAACACCAGGTCCTCAGACATTACTATGTACTAGATTGAGGTGTAAAAGAGCACAAACAACTTGTTTATAAGTGACCGTAACTGGCTTTGCTTAGGCCCAACCGGTTAGAAAAAGTAAGACCTAAATGTAATCGTCTGAGACCTGTAGTACCTAGGTGTAGTACTAGCTTTAGGATTCATATAGTTGTAGGTACACTCAATATTAACAATATACGAATGTAATGTAAACAACTAAGATCAAACTGAGGCGAGCTCCCTCACTAGAGCAGTCGTTTCTCCGCAACCGTACAGTTAGGTTGTTATTATATAGTTTGGTGATGTGTTATTTTGTATTAAATATTATAAATCTCAAGATGACTTTAATTTGGAAAAAATCGCTATAAAATCTAATAAATCTACATAGTTTTCGCTTTGATACAAAACGGCAAAATGAGGGTGTTACTATACACCTCTGCCCAACCCTTGGGGTAATACAGTCGTGATGTAATGTTGTTAGTTTTCGCAAATAACTATTGAAAGCCCAAGCGTCGACTTCTGCTTATAAGACTTCTCCCTTATTCACTAGCGTTAAGTACCTAGATTAGAATTACAAAAACCAAACTAATTTGTATATCTGTATGGATACAATGTAGCGAACTAATCTCTTACTTACCATCTATTGTAATATACCTACATTGACAAATAAACGATATTTGATTTGATTTGTAATATTAATATATACACAGCTACTTCTTTTTTTTTTGTTGTCTCCTATGATTTTTTTTGTCTGTGTGTCTGACTGCTTTCGTGCCAAATAAATTTCTTTCTTTCTTTCTAATATGTTAAGTATAAAATCAAGCCAGTATATTAAAAAAGCAGAAAAAGATGGTTATCTTTCGCTGATGACTAACTTAGCTTTATATCATAGTGGATAAGTGTATTGCTATAGTTTCAAGCCCCGGACTGTTACTGAGAATTTGCTAACATAACACAGTGGCGTGATGATAGTCTTTGAAATGGAACCCAAAACCTCTTACTCTTCAGACTCGCTTTCGACCACTAATCCAAAAATACACAAGTAAATTATGATGATTATCGAGTGCGTTATTATACATAAAGTACTTTACAATCACAGATAGAACACAGCATAATGTCAGTTTCTAAATGTCCAGTTTAACACTGGCCGCCCTCGTAAATCAATACACCAATCCTGGTCATGCCATTACCACGATTACAACGCTTGGCAGACAGATTAGTGATCGCAAGGAAAACCTGTCCAGGTGGAGATTCATAGACGATTCTAGCTTGGAGTGTAAATATGGTGCTGTTCCACAAACGGTGGGACACCTGACATCATGCCCTGCGTGCCCTGATACCTGCACGTTACAGGAACTAATGGACGCTACTGACGTTAATCTCGTAGCTAAGTTCTGGGCAGACTCAATTTAGATTGCCATCGACACGCTAAGAAGAAAAAGTGATCGCAATATGACATGAACAGTGGACTACACAACCGAAGGTGCTGGTGCCGCCCACCCTCGATTTTGATTTTTACATACTTTATTTTGATATGAATCGTACCCAATAAATTCAAAATTGACTTTGTAATCATTTGAGACTAATTATGACTACCTGAAATTATGTATTTTAATAACCGTCTTCTTTTATTCATTAAACTTTCACGAGTCCAATTGGATTACTAATACTTATATATGCATCTAAATAGCATATTATTACAATCCAATTTTACGACACCCATGGGGCTAGAACGGGTTAAGTTTAGTCTATCGTAGGTCAATCCACATGGGGTTAGCGAGGGTAAGCAAGATATCTTGAAATTATCGACACCAGAATGTCTGCCTTTCATAAAATGAGTCTGAAACAATTGACCTTACAGCGTTCAAGATCAAGTGCCGATAAGACTCAAAGGCAAGGCGTGTGTGATGATAAATTCGCGCGGCTATCACAATACTGATGTGGAAGCGAGATAACACGACTTATCACAATCAATCAGATTCTGAACATGTTACCTACGTTACTGTTTAATGACCTTAAGGTTTATGGACAATAATGTGACATAAATTATTTCATTTGTCTTCTTATCATTATCCTAATAATAAATAAGGCTAATCATATATTTTCACATATGTCAAAATATAATTATTAAAGGCAGAGCGAGATAGCTCTGCCTATAATAATTATATTGAGATAGTACCAAACACAAGAATGGTAATACCGCAGTTAATACGAGGAACATATTTATATACAAATAAGATGGAAAGACGATATTAAGCAAGTTGATTACCATACAGAATTAATAAAAATAAGGAATAGTTGCCTGTAGCAGTCATCTGTTTGATCAAGGCTGAGAAAATCTACCAACTAACAAAATAAACACACTGGACAAGCCTTGTAAAATGCAAGTACAATATAATACAAATCTATAAAGATGCACACTCAGGCGTAGTCTAAGGAAAACATTTTACTACGAACTGTAAACACAAGTAGACATAGTATTTATATCCAAGTAGTTGTATACAGTTTTATGGTGCTAATCCTCAGAGCTAACACTTTTATCTCGGTTGACCACTGTGTAAACAGCCAGCTGTGTGTACCCTGTTAACGCGGCAAGGGATGGGCCAGCATTCCTACAAGTTATTAGTAGTGGCCTTGGCATACATGCAGAGATACTGTTAACAATGGGCCTACTCTTATATAGGTACTTGTTTGATACTGTTATTGCGGGGTCAAATGAACTTGGCTGTGGGTACGATTTTAAACCTACTACCGGGTGTGGCTTCGAAAATCAAGCCAATTGTTTGGCCAATAAGGTGTGAGTGGTTACTTCTTAAACCTTCCATCGAGGTTTCGTAAAACGAGTGAGATAAAAGATCTATAGCCATGATAGCCTAGCGATTGAGCGCTTGCCTCTCATGCAGGATGGTTCGCTTTCGAACCCGGCCCGCACCTCTGACAACTTTTCGAATTCATGTGCGGATCAGAATTTGATTAACAGTATCACTTGCATTAACGGTGAAGGAAAACATCGTGAGGAAACCTGTGAGAGTTAGAAAAACTGATGGTGTGTGTAATCTGCCAACCCGTACTAGGCCGACATGGCGGACTAACGCCCAAACCCTTCTCATTCTGAGAAGAGGCCTGTGCCCAGCAGTGGGACAATAATGATAAAGTTCAGGTCATTTCGAAGGGACATTGAACTTGTTGTGAAATTTGGCGAAGGTTAATGGTAACCAGGTCCTGTTCCCTCGTAAGCAACAAGGTCGAGGAACAATGCAAGTCACCTGTTTTAAAAACCGGTCCAATTGAAGTTGCATTATTTTTGATCGAGCATTGTGTACCGGTTCAAAAGTCAAGGACAGATTGAACCTGAGAATCAGTGATGCGTTTTTGTTTGCGATTGTATTTCGAAAATTGAGTCATGTAACCTGAGTATGGCGAAGGCAATCAGAGGCGTGGATGTCGTTTTAAAATGTTGGATACGAGCTTGTTATAACACCTTATAGATAATGTCTTGTGGGATATGGGCTGCACTCTAGACAGCAATTCCTTTGTGCGTTAATAGCACAAAACTGCAACCACCAATTAATTTGACAAACGTTGTGATAATAGAAACATCTGTGACAACCGTTCATTAGAGTGGTTATAAGGAGTCCTTTACGAACTTCTTCGTCTTTCCTTTGCCTTATTCCATTATCCGGGGTCGGCTTTCCTCGTCTGCCTTCTCCATTTCTTTCAATCCGGTTCCTGCGATAATTTCGAGACCTTTACGAACTGATATAATTAAATAATGATTCTTGAAACACTATCATTAGGGCACTCGACCAGGCCGTAGTACTACAGGGCACGCCACAATAGCGGCGGTAAGACCCGTCATGGAGGAGTGGCTGTAGAGGCGGCATGGCGCCCTCAGCTTCCGGCTGACGCAGGTACTCTCGGGACACGGTTGTTTCGGGAAGTACCTGTGTCGTATAGGCCGGGAGCAGACGCCCGGATGTCACCACTGCGACTGCCCCGAGGACACGGCGCTGCACACGCTGCAGGCGTGTCCAGCTTGGGGGTCGCAGCGCCGCGAACTAGTCGCGGCGGTCGGCGGTGACCACTCGCTTCCGGCCGTGGTTGTGTCCATGGTCGGGAGCGAGAGTGCGTGGGAAGCCATCGCCTCCTTTTGCGAGGGGGTGATGGCGACTAAGGAGGAAGCGGAGAGGGAGAGGGAGCGGTGTGCTCTCCTCCCTTCCCGCGCCAGACGCACCGGGCGCGCGTACGCGACGATCTCCAGCCACCCTAGTGTGTGGCCTGCGGGCGGTGGGTTAGAGGACCCGCCGCCCGACCAGTAACAGGCCCGAGAAGGCGGCGCGCTGTGTTCCGTGCGCGCTTCTCAGGATGAGAGGTCCGCCGAGGGTTGGCGGACCGGGACCTGCCGGGGTTGCGGTGCATGCTTTGCGAATCCCGCGACCCTGGCCGAACGGTCAGGAGAAGGAGCACCGTTGGTTTTTAGCCGGTAAGAGTCCGGCAGACCCCCTCGCCTTCACCGGGCGAGGGACATCCATGAGGATTTTCCAACGAAAAAAGAAAAAAAAAAAAGGCCGTAGTACTACAATATCACAGCTAACAATGTTGACACAGCACTTAAAGTGCATCGTTATCAGCGCCGTGGAAAAATTTAATAAACTCGAGTGTAGATACGAGTCATACGTGTGTGCCGTTCTCAAATGTAATTATGTTATTAGTGGTGTTGCGTGCGTTGTCTTACTGTGCTGGTGCAAAATAGTAGCAGAATATCTACTTTGTACAATGCACCATACGAACAGCATCACACAAAGGAACGAAAAAAATATGTCTGTAGCGCGTGCAACCTGCGCTCCGTGACATATAATACAAGAAAATATGTCTGTAGCGCGTGCAACCTGCGCTGCATGACATATAATACAAGAAAATATGTCTGTAGCGCGTGCAACCTGCGCTCCGTGACATATAATACAAGAAAAGTGACATGGAAGACTGTCTTATCGTCATCGTGACCTGAAAAGATCTTTTGTGACCACTCCCAGCCTTTAAAGCAGTGTCGTACGACCCATACTATGTATAAACTGACTGTAACCTAAGGAAATAATGACACAACCTCTTCTCATAAGATTATTGCCTCCACGGTGTTGATTTTTTGGGAGGTGTAAATCATAGCAACTGTATGTGTCCTTATCGCGCGTTGACAGAAGTGGGGCTTCTTGTCGTTGTTATAATGTGACAGTGAAGAGTCGCAGACTGCGTGCCGGCCTCGTGGTAAATAAATATCGCCTTCAATACTGACGAGATAATTGGGGACGCGTTGCGAAACTAGCTCCTGGGGTTACAAGCGTCCACTACCTACACAACGAACTCTAGTATCGGATACTGGTAGTAAATAAACTGGTTACCAACAATAGTGAAGATGAAGTGGAGATAAATAAAGGAGATAGAGACGAGATAGTTACAGCTGCAATTAGTAAAGTCAGACAAAAAATGCATAAATTAATATTTCAGGAGGACCGTGATCAGCAGTATTCTACGGGGTTATCCGATGATGATCCTGAAGTTAAGGCATGTGTCATAGAACACAAACAGTATCGTCTGATTAATTTGAACCTGTGCTGGCATAGTGATGACCACTCGCCTAGGGACTATATCGACTACACTATGGACTGTAAATGGCAATACCGAATGGGGTCTGTTTGGACCGCACCTTCATCATTACGTATATTGCCATAAAGCAACACACCATATTCTGCCGCATTAGATTAGACCGGAAGCCGACCCTACTTGGAAATAGACGGATCAAACCACGTGTGAACATGAGCACACAATCCGTGCCCGAGCACCGATGTATCGGTGTGCATCACCGGATATGTAAACAAACACAATATCATATCAAGTTGTGCCAACACCGCGCACCGGCCGATATCCACCATCACTGATTTGTTTCACACGTTGCTTGTGTAATCTTACGAATAACACGCGCTTATCTTTGTCAGGATTAGATAAGGATGGTTAATGGTTTAGTGGACCGTTGACAATTCGTTAACAGAACGTAATATTATAATGCTATCTCTTCATGAAGGTGCTAGGTAAATCATTATAATTATTTCAGGCTTCATACACCGACTGATGAGTGTCGTATCCACCAACGTTAGCCAACGACTGTTACCGCATTTACAATAGTAACACAATACGGCAGTCTACTATAATTCGTCTGCAAAGTCTAGTCTAGATTGCTATAATATCGTAGATGTAATTAATTGTAATCATTGTATAAGTCTGCGTGTTTACATTTTATGTGGAAACGGATGTAGCCATAAAGATAGTTTATACAATACGATCAGAGGATTATGAAGAGAAACAATGATAAAAGGGAAGAGAGTCACTGAAATTAAATTTTGTTCTCACATTCAACGAATGTGTAATTGCCAAGTTGCATGCTCATAGAAACCATTAAGCCATTGAATATTAAAGGAAAAACTTTACATACACGGACTGGACACACATACCTAGTCAGGTACCTGCAAATTATACTCGGCGACATAAATTGAATATCAGAAGAGAACCTTTAATTATCTAAAAATGTGACAAGTATACTTATCATGGTAACGGCAGGTGAAGTAAAGACCTACCAGAATGTTTATCCAGAAACGGCAGACAAAGTGCTGGTAGACCAATAGTCAGATGGACAGACGACCTTCAAACGATCACGGGTAAGACCTAGATGCGACTGGCACAGGCCTGGGAAACTTGGTACAAAAGGGTGCTCCCTCTGGTCTACTGTACTCAGCAGTAGGTGGAATAAGGCAAGTGTTCATGATGTATCAACAAGTATAATATTATGCGAGTTCTGTCGAAATACAATGTTTATTGACAATAACATTTATTGGACACACCCTAAACAGCTATCTCTGTTTACATTACAACCAAAATCGTCACAAAGTAAACGTTATCTGCTAAACAGCGGTCATCTCGCTAACCAGATGATAATCACTTGAGTATTTGATAACGTTAGACTTTGGCTTTCGATACCTTCAATTATGATGGACCTCCTAACATCTGCCGGCACATGCTGAGACACATGTTATGCAACGTGTCTATACATCAATCACTTCGTGTCAAGTTATCGGCAATTTTGACGAGTAGGTATAATAATATCGATCGTCAGGCCAGAGTTACGTGGGCGATAATGATAATATTATCTTAAGATCCTTCATTGTAAGGATTTCCAGAGCGTTGTTTGCAGTAGAGTTCTTAATTAAAAACAGATACCAGCAATTACTTCTTTAGACGGAACGGAGAGTGTAGACCGCGAATCGATAAACAAGTAACAGTGAGACGCCCCTCAGCCAGATGAGCCGAACACAAAGAAGGTAGCTGGGCTTCAGTACATACGGAAGACGGAGGAACAACTGCTATGGCGCAACTTGCTGGACTATGTGTAGCAGGAGACTGCGATAGGCTGCGACGATTGAATAGCAAAAATGAATCACGTGAAGTAATATAAGACATATTAGTGTCAGCCTCCTAACCATAGCTAGTTGTATCTTCTGAAGCTGACACAAACTTAAGATTG
Organism: Amphipyra berbera; assembly: GCA_910594945.2. Lineage (NCBI taxonomy): Eukaryota > Metazoa > Arthropoda > Insecta > Lepidoptera > Noctuidae > Amphipyra > Amphipyra berbera. The sequence goes on from OU343126.1 coordinate 21,521,296, forward strand.
AAACTGCAAAGCAGAGCTCGTGGGTCAATATCTATCTACCAGTAAACAGTAACTGGTATCGCAACGTTTAAGCTTAGCATTTCACAGACCTTGACTGGTACACAAATATACTCTGAAAGCTTCCTGGAATTCAGGTTTCCATTAACTCCCATTCTACGTATCGGAAATGAACTTTTCGATAAACCGTAAACAATTATTTGCGAAACCAATGTGACAATGGATGCAACTAGTTCAGGACTAACAGACAATGTTGAGGAGCCTGTGTCCAGATATAGCTGTAGTAGATATAAAAAAAACCGCCCAAATGCGAATCGTACTCACGGACCGAGGAATCCATACCGTGTGAGGTAAAATATTTAATTTTAATAATAAAATAATATTTAAAATTTAATTTTAATTTTTTTGGAATCGTCCTTCTAAGTTTGTTTACAAAATGTTTTTGTTAATTTCTAAAAAAGCTGTAGGTACTAGTTATAAATATAGTTTTATTTTTGTTGTAATATTTACATAAACCTCCATCAACTCTATTTATGCCAGATTTTACGCTTTGCATACTTCGAAGATAAAGGGGGCGGGATGGTATTTTTTTGACGTTTTTCCTCATAACTCAAAAACTATGCGGCATAAATGAAAACAGATGTATATTTTATATGTGCAAATGAAGCCCTTTTATATGATATCCCACTTGACTTAGTAACCCCACTTTAAAATTTCAACTCCCCATTTCAGTCCATTGCAATGAAAATTAAAAAGACGATTATTTCCCTTGCAATATAGATGGATTATTATTTCCCTTGCATTATCTAAGACTATTTTTACTTTGAAGTCGGTAGCATCAGTAGTTTCTGAAATAAGCAGCTGTGAGAGACAGACTACGTCGCACCATAAGGTTTCCTTTTTTACCATTTTGGTACGGAATCCTAAAAAATATTGCGGATAGGGAACAACTCCAAAGAAAAACGGTCTTTCTCTTAGCTAAGCCTATTGTGGTCTACTGCTGGAAATGGAAAAAAAGCTTTCTACTCTACTAGGTTTAATAATCCAGTGCAGTGTTAACACAATTCACCAACTTGTGTTGTTAAATAATTACCATGCTGCAATAAATATTTAAGTTTCTCGTTTAAATTCACTCAGATTGATTGCTTTACTGTTCATAATTATAGTTTATTAAGTTATAGAGTAATCAGTTATTGCACTACGCTCAGATATTACAGTTTCTTTGCTTTCGAAATGTAGAGAAATGTTGTGTAGGCCACATCTAGGTCCTAGCCAGAGACAGATTAGAAACGTGGATGGTTGTCATAAACACCTACGCATGCTGTAGAATGCGTACAAATGTGTCTAAAACTATTCAACTTTTTGCGATTTAATGCAGATTAATGTGATTAGTCCCTTATCCAGAAGTGACCTGCTATAGGCTGAAATGCTTTGCGATTTAGAAGCTACGAATACAACTGCGAAACTTGATATCAAGAGGTGTTTCTAGCGCAAAAGTAGAACTAGTTTCTCAAGAAGAAAAATGAATTAGCACTTATTATTTTATCTCACCACACGAAGAAAACCGTAACCGATCGTAAACACGAATTTGTCTCACAATAGTTATAATATAGAAGTATTTATCAAACATCTTCGTATCTTCTAAGGTCTACATAGACCTTCTCTAGACTATTGCCAGAATTCAATTTCTTGGATTAGTATTGCGTCCATTAGTTAACACAGTAATATTTGCTTCATCTATCATACTAAGGGTTCCTAGTTTTGGATAAACTAACTAGTGACTGCTGTCCCATCTTCTATGGGAAACCAGGTTCTCAGTTTACAAACACTGCTGCTCATTCATACAACTGTTCTTTGTCAGGCACACCGCCATTAAAACTTTCCACAATCAACCCTAATGCAGAGTATAATAAACTTCAAACCTGTTCCAAAAATGATAGTGATGATCAGCAAAAATATCCAACTAGAATTGTCATTCGTTTCACCTAGCAATACAATAATCTTAAACAAGAATACCAGTTAAAGACCTAGCAGAGCAATTTGGACTAATATGGTTAATGATCAGGGATTGCATTGATCTTCAAAACGATAACAACTGACCATTAATAGTATGACATACACTTTGGTAATACGCTTATAGCATGACACAGCATGAAGATAAAAAACTACAACCCATGTACTTTTAAAACCAATGTAATACCAGGATGTCATAAAATAGTTAGGTAGGCCTATCTATCATTTCTTTGGACCGGATTGCCTAATGTTCATTATCTATGGAGTGTGATGTAATGCTGCATGAGGTGAAATCTCAAATTTGATAGGATACAATAGTTTCAGAACGGTTTAAATATTGAATGTTTCAGTTTGTATCGGATAAAGTCGATAAAAGTTCAAGGTCGTCCGTCAAGGTCATCGTAGACACAAAGAAATGGGACTTTATCACACTGAATATCCGACCATAGACTAAAAACTGTTCACTAAGTATAGTGGAAAACCACAGAGGTGAACTGATTACTGGTAGTAAGCCGACGTACAAACCGGGCGTTTCTGGTAAATTCAATAGAAAATAAACAATACGAGCCGCACCTGGGTGGGTCAGTATGCTAATAAGATTCTAATAATACTACCGATTAACATACACACAAGGTAACTACCTACCTACATTGTATGTTGTTTTTATTCCATGACATTATCACCCGAGCGTTATCGAACACAGATTCCTGTTCGTGACGGATTGCAAAATCGATTTTCAACTATTCTGGACTAACGTGTCAACCGGGGGTGCTTCGGCGTAAAACTTGGTGTTATTAAGGTGAAAATGTGAAAACCTCTAGCCTCGGCCGGCCGGCGAGTGCGGGCCTACTCGCTACTCACTAGTGTGCGAGTGTGCGAGTGTAGTGTGGTGTAGTGTAGGGCTGCGGACTCACCGGGCTCGGCGCGCTCGGCCTCGTCGTCCGACTCGGTGCCGGAGTCGCGCTCCTCCACCTGCAACAAACAAGCGGCGCCTCAAACACCCGATCAATCGCCGCTCGGGCGCGGGTCACACCGCCACTGCCGCCCGTTGCCCACCGCTGGGCGCGGGTGCCGCGCGGGTCCCGTGCGGGTCCCGTGTGGGCCCGCGCCAGTATCGTCCCGCTCCTTTGTTCTCGGCAGGCGGCCATTTTCTGGTGGCGGTGTGACCTTCAGTCGCTCGGCTCGCGCCGACACCCACCTTCTCGGAAACGCTCTCCTCATTCAACGAATGCGTTCGCAGCTTGTGAGTCAGGAATTTGAGCATTATTGAGCCTCCGCTCGTACCGCACTCACTAGCGAGACGCCCCGCCGGCTCACTGCGCACTGAGCTGTGTACTGTGGCCGCACGAGATCAAAGAGCCCGAGCGCCTATGGGAAACGTTCCAAAAACATTTTAAACCTCAATAACATATCCGCATATCACTTCCGCGCGTCCACACCCGACCGTCTCCTTCGAACGCCGGACTACTACTAGTTTAGTTAGAGTAGCCTTGCGTACGACGCAGTCAGCTGAAGTGGGCACGACTCATTAATACCGAAAGGTCCTAAGAGCGATCGCGCTAAATACTGCACCCCGGAACGAAATTCACGATCGAAACGATAGATAGAACCATCGGACGGATTACAGATCGTTTCATGGCACAAAATCTCGTTTAAATATAGCGTAAAACATTTTCGAGTGGCACTCCAAATGGACTCGCCCGGCAACCCATTGATGACAAAGAACCGGAACACGCAGAGATCGGACGCGATTGGACAAAACATTACAGAATAGGATCGAAATTTAATGCAACATACTGCGTCTCACTCGCACGGCCGCCGGGCGGGCCCGAGGCGCGCGTGCGAGCGAGATGGAGCGCACACACACCGACAGTTATATAATACTGGCCTGATAATAAATCGCTGATAAAAAAGTTGCGCATGTTAGCACATTGTGGACATTCCGATCACATACGAGCACCGGAAAAATATTAACACGGTGTAAATATTTTTAATTCAGCAACGGGGTTATTTCACAACATATTCCGAAATCCCTACTAACTCTACTCCTACTAGAGTAAATACTAAATACTGCTCAGCCATTTACACACTCTGAAATTTTAGTAATATTAAATTTCCAATTGGAGTATTTATTTCTACAAGAACTGCTAGGTATCTCGACGATATTTAAACGTTGAATTTACTGTGTAAATTTTAAACTATACGAATTTAAATAAAGGCTCGGCTCTTCTCTTGATATACACCTGAGCAATGGTTAAACTTGTATTCCAAAATTTTATGAAGATTAGTAAGTACCTACTACGTTTATAGCTATTACACTCTTATTGTTTTTGACCATCTCATATTTTTTGGGATTCTCTTGATACTTACACTTGTATGTCTCATCCGCACTTCGCTGTCGTTCCATCGGTTGGCATAATGAATAGCGCGACGCCATGTCTGTTACCTGTTCGTGTGCGGCCCGACCTAGTGCCGTCCCGCTCGCACGCCGCGCGCCGGTACGGCGGGACATTTGAAATCGGAACGTGTAAAGTGCGTACCGGTCATTTGTTTTTTATTTTTATTATCTTTGCTTACAGTCAATTTCATGGAACCTACGAGCTATGAATCTAAAAATGTCTGCAATAATGACATAAAATTATCTTGAAATTATTTAGTTTGAGCTCTAGGCAGGGTATTGTATTTTTTTGTCAATTTAGAATGCGAAGGGTGTTTATAGTAATAATCAGGAAGTGCTATTCTGTTAACGATTGTGTACCAGCGAAAATAAATCGAGATTCATTACCAAACATTCAAACATGCAATTAAAGTATTGGCATGTTATCTACTATGACATTTTAAATTAATTATGTATCCGCTGACCTTCTGTTTCCGATATGTGTATGTCACAATTTCATTCGAATGATTTAACCCTAAGTTTAGGTATATCTGAGGTTTGCCAAATATTAACTTTATGAAATAAAAAGAAGGGCTAATTATATCTACAGGGTTGCAGTAATACGCTGTCAGCAAATAGAAAAAAAAAACGAATGGAAATAAGAAAATTACGTAAAAACAACATATTTATTTTATTATATCAAAGTTCTTCTTTAATTCACAATATCATTAGAATTGTTTGTTCCTTCAACAGTTTGTAATTTCTCCGGCTGGTCTAAATAGTAGACGGAAATCGCCGAGCTTTGCTTATATCGATGTAACGTCGATAGGAACACCTATATTATAGGTACTGCGCTTATAATAAATGTGTTGACAGTAAATAAAGAACTTATTACATGCACTACGACTATAATTATTACATATATAATTCTGTTCAATATAATATTTACAAATAACAACAAATACAACAAACATTTATGCAATATTAAGAACACTTCACAGCGTTCGTGGTGTTTTAGTCCTCATTCCCTATAAATTCTATCACATTGACAATCCAGAAGTCCAATGTGTAACGAGAAAGTACATAAATGCGATCAGAAACAGTAAAAAAATCTTATAGGAACCTTTAAAAATATTAATATTTCCAAATATAAACCTTTTCGTAGCAAAATGAGTAGGTACAGAACGTGATATTACAATGAATATAACAACATAACGACACAAACAACAACTGATCAACAACATTTAGATCTAGAACTTACCACTACATATTACATTACGTACATACATAATATATATTGTTATAACTACATATTTACAAATTAAGTAGATAACTGTTACGTATGTTATAACTAAATTGCTACTTCGTTTCCCATTATGACTAACCGGCAAGATCATTATTATCATAAAACAATTATTATTTATTTTAAATTATGGTGTTAATTCATTTTTTTCTGATGCTCCTAGCAATATGTAATAAATATAGCTAAAGATCGAGGATACATTGCGATTAAACAAGTGGACGATCTATTAAAGTATACCACAATCACGTCGAATAACACAATTTGTTCGATTTGATTATAGATTTTAGCGATCGACTAGCGCTCTACATATAAACAAGACGTGTCAGTTTCTACACACTTGCTCAATTGACCAAAAATCTTTACGACTGTGGTACGGTAAACGGCATATTAATACAGAGTGTAAACGAAATCATGTAATTCCTTCAAACCTCGTGATGTACTGCTGACATAGATTAACCTGCACGGGATACATTTGGATTCAATAAACAAAAAAATTACAAGAAGTAAACTTGTGTCCTTAACGTGAGGCATTTTAGCGCCTCGAGTTAAATGACCATGTGGCGAGTGATAGCCGCGCAATTCGCTCGGGGCGCTAAAATGCCTCAAGTTAAGAACACATGTTTACTTCATGTAATTATTTTTTAATGAATCCAAAAGTAGGCCGTGCTTGGTTAATCTATGTCAGCAGTACATCACGAGGTATGAAGGAATTATATGATTTCGTTTACACCCTGTATACTGGTATATGTTCTAAAAGGCCACGTATTCACTAGTAAACAATGTTTCGTATACAAGTTATCACTAATTTCTGAAACACCATGTAAATGTTTCTAGACTTGTTTCGGAACTTTTGCCGTCAAAAACTATTAGCAGTGTTATCAATGTTCCAGCAGCCCTAAGGCCAGGCGCGTGCGGGCGCGTGCGGGCGCGTGCGGGCGCGTGCGGGCGCGTGCGGGCGCGTGCGGGCGCGCGGCCATACGGCAGTGTCGCACCGCATACAGTTGGCGCGACATCAAACGACTACTTACATTCTTGTTTCTGACAAAGTGGTGTTGATTCTGTACCACATTTTGACGGTACTAAACTAGGCTAAACGCAACTGTCACTTTCTATTTCTATTGAAACAGAAAGAGACAAACACTCTTAGTTTAGTTTAGTACTGTCAAAGTGCGCAACAGAATCGACACCAGTATATTAAACAAATTACTTTATCTTCTTTCTACGCCGACTAAGGGCCGGTTGTTTCACGACTACATTACTAACGGGTAACCGTTAAAAATGGCGTTAACGATGGTTAAATAAAAATAAGCGTTGTTTCACGCTTTGTCGTTCTTGACATACGTCAAAAGGCATACAACGCTCTGTGTTTGACTGACGTTAAACATCTTACGTAATAGTTAATATTTGATTATCGTAACATACTTTTACTAATCGTTTGAAACAAACGGCCCTAAGAAGAATGAAAGCGATCTGACCACGAGGCATATTTATGGGTATTTAAACTAAACTTGTGTTACAGTATGTAAAACATTTACGTATGGTAAAAATTAATTAAATGTACGTAACAAACATCAGAAAAACTAAATTTTGTCCATCATGAGTTTTTAAATACATAATATCAAGCCGTAAGTTACAGGGATAGGCTAAAATATAAAATATTAAATGTTTAATTAGCAAATCAGACAGCTGATACGTTTTCTTATCATTACACTTTAAAATCAGATGTATTTAATATCCTACCTATTTAATAGCCGCCACTAAGATGTACTTTGTATTATTATAAGTAGGTTCTAAATGTATGTATTACATAACTATGTATTACAAATAATGTGTGTGCTCTACTGTATAGTTACATAAGTCTACTGATCATATTCAATATGTTCATAAAGGCTACAAGTACATGTTCACATAGTAAATGTACAGTGTACTTGTTATGTACGTATGTACGTATTATGTATACTATAATGTGTATTGATTAAACCGGATCGGTAGGATTAAGACTCACGACTGAGTCAAGTTGTCCTCTAATTAGTCATAATCAACATTATTGTCCTTGAAACTAACGTATGTAGTATGTTTTTTGCATATTATGAAGTGTATTGTTTGACTGTAAGATAATAATAATGTAACTAAAGGACCACACTTATTTGTATGGATACGGCCATGGTCATTGGACCATAGGAAACAAAAAGGCAATTAATGTGAAGTTAATTGTTGGACGAGTTTCGGACAGAAGGAAACACGACCTGGTAAAGACCACAAGTATCCGTTGGATGCAAGCAAAATATTATGACCAATATTTGCCATACATAATACACTTATCGTAATTTTTTGAGGTTTTTCGTTGCAGGCCGTTCTATACAAGTATGTGTGTTAACGCCGTTAGTGTACGCAAAAAAAGTATTTTTTATAACATAAGAAACTTACGAATAAGGAGATTCGACGCACAGCGTCTAAAATTTCGACATCACGCACTGTCATGGATGTGACAAAATAGCCTTAATTAAAAAATCACAATATCACGAACACATAGTCGTTATTATAAAATTATACGATTTTCTAACATAACTCTTCTATCGGTTTCGCTAGCTAAAAAGACCTACGAATACCATCGATGATTGTCATAGAAAATGTTGTATATTAAGTTCACTAGAACCAAAATGTTCTAAAAATGCAACCAGTAGTCAGAAATCAAAATATTTTCAAACATTTATTTACGCTTTGTGCTGAGCAGCGCGCGGTATTGCATTACAATTTTGAAACTGGCATAGCAGTTCTCGAAGAACGTGTCGATTTACGAGATCACTGGAGACACGTGAATGCGTCGACCCCATCAATATAACGCGATGTAAGGTGTCCGGCTAGCACATGACTTTAACAAATAAATCGTCGACAAAGTAAATCGTAGGGAGAAGAACCAGTATGGCGTCACCTCAGGCCACCGGCACACAACATCACATGATGATGAGTTCGTCCACGAGGTAGTGAGGGTGGTCCTGCACGTGCCGCACCAGGTCCCGCGCGGCGCTCGCCAGCTCCCGCAGCAGCGCGCGCTCGGGCTGCACCCCCGCCAGGTCCGCCGTCAGCGCGCCCGCGGCCATGGGCAGCTGGTAGCGCCGGTACGGGACCACCTGCTGCAGGATCTCCGTTTCTAACGACGAATAGCTGGAACACAAACGTTGCCGCATATGACTCACTGTGTGCTGGCTCTACCTAAACAGTTATAGCTAATATCTGCCTCTCGGGTACTTTGTGGGTATGGCAAATATAGTAAACTACAGGCTTACCGACTAATTGAGTCAGTTGCTGAGGTAGCTGCGCGGTGCGGGAGGGGTGACAGTTGACGTAACAGTTATGTCGCGTTGCACACGAGATGGTTTGATCAAGATTTTTCTTACGGCCAAAAAAAACTACGTGTTGACGCCAGTAAAGCGGGCGCCTGACTTAGATCTCTTGTGACGTCACCCCCCCCCCCCCCCTCCCGCACCGCGCCGCTACCTCAGGAACCGACTCAGTAAAACGGTAGGTCTGTAGCACTATGCCCGCGGCTTCGTCCGCGTGAATTTCTGTGTTTTTCATCGGAAATGAGGATACAACACGTACTTCTTTATTTGTGTTAAATAATAGAATTATTTATGTTCAATACTCTATCTTCAAAAATACCAGATTTCTCTTACAAACTTTCAATCCTTATTTCACCCCCTGTGAAGACAAACCTGTTCCATGTATATTTATTGACTACTCAGTGCGAACGAAACAGTAAACAAAATATGTTTGACAACTAACACAGCCAATACAAAATCAACATTACCCGTTTTTGCCAAACCTTTTATAAGTTTTGTATAAAATTAGTATCAAAACTTGTTTCTCAATATAAACAAGAGGTTATGGATTATGTGAGGAATAAGGGCAACATACTGAGATGACTACATATTTTGATTGCCCAGTGTGGAGACTAGTGCAGTATTAACTTACAATCGTCTACCGTAGTGATAATTAACATAATACGAATACTCTTCATTTCACACCATTATCAAAAAATAGAATAATTTCAACAAGCTGTAAAACATACGTACTACAAGTTACTGTGATACATACTCAGAGATAGACGATGAGACGAAAAAAAACAAGCAAGTAATGTTTTGCTTTTTGTACTGTAAGATCAACTGCATTTTTTTAAGAATTAAGGGTGTACAGCAAGACTGTCCCCTCGGTTTCTAAAAGGCAGATCAAATTAACCTGTTATCAAATCTCATGTCAACGAATGCGATTGGTCGGCCAAAATGCTAACAACAAATCACAGTACTTGACAAGAGATTTGACAGCTAAGTAGATCATTTTTTCGTTGATCAGCCTTCCAGAAAATGGCGTGTGACTTTGTTGCTCCAACTAACTATAGCCGCAACCATAACAACATTGCCGTTAAATCAAAACGTCAAACGAAACACCATCTTACAATTTATCAAAAAGACGTCATAATTTAACAGTTATCATAACCAGCCGGATATTGGTGGTTAATGGCCGAAACCAATAACCAATCTCAATCCAAAATCTTGGGATTATACCCTGAATCCCTAATTCAGATAATTTATGTAAACAAAGAAGATAACAGATCAAAAAAATGTCTTATTAATGGTAATTCACAAAAAATGGCGTAAAAAAAAAGACTAGATTTTGTTTTAAGTACTGATTTTAGAAATTATGATTATAAAATTATTATGCCGTGATTATTTTTATAAATTTTCGGTTTTAAACAAAGTAATTAAAAAAGGAGGTTTTCTGGCATAAAATATTTTATGATACAGTCTGTTCCCTGTCAAAAAGCGGCCTCGAAAGTGTGAGTGCCACAGAACAACTCATGGTGATGAATGCCTCCAAGCAGACATACAAGACATGGGCTGAGGGCAAAATATATTGGTCTTTCGGAGACTGTGCTGTCAAAACAGTTGAATTTTTAGGAATATCAGCAGTGACAGTGGGAAGTATTGTAAAATAATACAAAACAACCCTTACCCTCAGTTCTCCCAAGTAAGGAGGTCCAAAGACCAGCTTCGTCGAATGGGCGATTTTACTCTGTCTGCAATAAGATGAATCGTACACCAGTTTTTTCGCAGAATTGAAGCACCTACTTTTACAAAGGTGAGAATAATTGATGACGTTACATTTATCACAAACCTATCAAGGTTTGTGATAAATGAGAATGAATCCGATTCCAAAACCGATAGTTACCTAGTTATTCAGATTCCAACACATCATGAAAAACATATTTCTTAATCCTAATCGGAGCTAGATATGAGCGTCGCAAACATTGGTTGGCTGCAGTATTTTGTTTACATAGTTCTTATAATTAATCAACTTTAATTTTATAGACGATTACTTAGTAAAAATTTAATGATAAAATGTTTTGCACCACTGTCCTGTCATTTTGATAGTGACATTTCTTGACGTTTCTTTGTATACATAAATTATCTGAATTATGGATTTGGAATATAGTATTATAGGTTTTTGAAATTACTTCTATTGAATTTGTGTCAGTTTCTAACAGAAAGGATAATGCTCCTCAAATAAAACCCAGTCCCGGCGCAAGCGAAACATATCTCATATTTTTAGTAAAAAATAGTAATTTAATACTAAATAAAAATTATTTTCTTAACGTAAGTTTTTGCTAATTATTTTTTAGCGGGAGTAATTTTTACATTGAAATGTTTTTATAGTCTACGCGAGCCTATGCGATGCGTAGTCCTTCGTTATCCTTCGTTGAGATTTTTGCGCTTTATTTTTTATAATATAACCGACTTTTGTTAACTTATCCCGTTGCATACTGTTATGTACGGTATTAAAAATATCCTAACATTATACAGTGTGAATGTCTAAATACTTCCATATATTCATAAAAAAAATATAAACGTCAGTCTGCTATGAATCTTGGTTTCATCTTAGAAAACCAATAATAGGCGCATCAAATTAGCTAAACCTGGACATAATTCGATAACCCGTTGTTTTTATTATTTTATGGGATATTGATACTTAGTTTCTAATATTAATTAGATATATGATGTAAAAAATCCGGGGCGGTAACCGGTTTTTTAGAAATGATGAGATTTCGTACACTAGTTAACCTTTTCCTAAAAGCAAAACAGGTACCCAAATACCTTGTTAGTATAATTTTGAGAGGCATTCAAATGCTATCACCTAATAGCAAAATTAAACTGAAACGAAATTCGTAAGTATGTTTTTTTCACAGTATTCATCCGATCTCAATATCTAGATAAGCCAAAATGGTAACTATGGTGGTTGTATCTGCTTAAGCTATATTGCGTCTTTTTAAACATTTAAGACAAAAATTAAACATTTATTCTTTACGTTTTAATAATAATGTATTTCTCAGTAGTTAAAAATCGAAACTGTGACATTGTTGTTTAATAATAAGTTTTTGTGTACTACAATCATGTTTTCATCAAAATTAAACATGTTAATGTCACGCTTATAAAATTGAAAATACGCGCGAGCTTCGATCAATAATAGTACTAGATTAAGGATCAGGAACAAAAATAAGTCGCTCAAGTGGCCACGTTTGCACACATTTATACATTTATATTTCTTACTACGAAATATAGAAAAACGTTTAATAATATTCACAACTTCAGTTTATTATAAACCTTAACACTCAAACATAAAGTTTAATTACGATTGCAAAATATTTATATTTAAGTCCATCTGTCATCAGAGAAAAGTAAAAACAAAAAAATTTAGAATATCACTTGAAAATAAAAAGTCGTTTTTAAATAAGTACAAAAATATTTATTCTAAATTGAAACTTAAAATCCAAGCAATTAGGTTTAAACCATTATGTTGACAATTTCGTGCTTACTCTATTTAGGAACAAGACGTAGTTCTTGGTATTATATTTCAAATTCAGAAACTCAGAACACAGTCCTCAGAACACAGTAAGTACAGAAAGACATAGAGTTGCAGAATACATTTTTTAGGCGAAAGTTATAATAGACCGATTTAAAAAAATAGTGTTTCAAGTTTTGCTTGCATCGTCGGCGGAAGAGTTGCAAGACATGGTAACTATGATGAATGGAGCATATAATATGAAAGGGATGAAAATTAATGTAAGCAAGACGAAAGTAATGGTTTTTGAAAGAGATGCAGATGTATCTGAGTGTAAAGTAAAGATAGGAGATGAAAGTATTGAACAGGTGAATGAGTTTGTTTATTTGGGAAGTATGTTTACAAGAGATGGTAAGATTGACGAAGATGTGGAAAGGAGAGCAAATGCGGGAAATAAAGTAAACGGTGCTATGCATGCGGTTGAGGCTAGCCAGTCGATGTCCAAAAACGCACGACTGGCTGTCCATAATGGTGTGCTGGTACCTACGCTTATGTATGGAAGTGAATGTTGGTCGTGGCAGAAGAGGCATGAAAGTAGAATAAATGCCGTGGAAATGCGTTCTTTGCGAAGTATGTGCGGTGTAACTTTGAATGATAGATTGAGAAATGAAGAGATTAGACAAAGTTGCGGTTTCAAAGATGTTGTAGTGACAAAAATTGAAAGGAGTATGCTTAGGTGGTTTGGTCATGTTGAGAAAATGAGTGAACGGCGATTAACAAAAGGAATTTATAAGGCGGATGTCAATGGGAACGCCGGTAGAAGGACATACATCGATGTTATTGGTGATGTTCTTCACAAAGGTCAGGTGCGTAGTACTCTCAACCGGCGTGCGTGTATGACAAGATGTATGAATGTTGTTAGGAGCGATTCGATGAAAACTGTTATTTTTGTATGGAAACGAACACAAAAATGTCTGTATCTCATGATTCCCTCCTTATTTCGATTTGCGGTTTTCACTACTGTTATTTACCCATTTTATGCCACATTTTCTTCAAGGACACATGGTGCCCCCAGAGTGCCCCTTCTGAGATATTTTGCCTATATCAGTGATACAATAACAAAGATAGTTCCTATAGGCAAAATATCTCGGAAGGGGCACTCTGGGGGCACCATGTGTCCTTGAAGAAAATGTGGCGTAAAATGGGTAAATAACAGTAGTGAAAACCGCAAATCGAAACAAGGAGGGAATCATGAGATACAGACATTTTTGTGTGCGTTTCCATACAAAAATAACAGTTTTCATCGAATCGCTCCTAAAGTGCTGGTCAAATAAAAAAAGCGTATTAACAATTTTTGTTGTTCTTTAATAGAGGAATGCAACTGTATATTTTCTTTTTTAAATTAAATACTTTTTCAATTTTTGATTCTATGTCCAACCTCTTGTATGGGGACGATTCAGGTACATCATTACTGAGAATTACTCTTAAGGAACTACTTAGTGATGAGTAATTCTCAGTAATAAGTATACTTAATGTACCTCCATTCCATCACCGCGTACTTCCAGTACCGCGTAGTTCGCGTACTTCGGTTCTGTGGCCGGGGAACCCCAAGCCGTAGATTTGGCGTTGAAGTCCTCGAAGACGAGCACGGGGCGAGGATGACTGCGTCTGACGACAGCGCCCAGATTCGCTAGGAATGCCTCGAAGTCGGCGAGAGACCGGTTGGGGAAGAAATATACTCCCACAGCCACCCAGTCTTCTAGAAGGGCCGCCACATATCCCCGTCCACGAGTGACATTCTCGATGGACGGAGAGCCAGGGGCGGCCCTCGAAACTATGAGGGCCACTAAACCGTCCACGTCCCCCGCCCAGTCATCTCTGGGGGGGACAAAATACGGCTCAGCTACCACAGCCACGTTGATCGACCACTGCGCCATGCTCTGGAGCAGAAGATCTTGAGCCCTGGCGCAGTGGTTGATATTGGATTGGAGGAGGCGAATACTGACAGGGGCCATTACTGACAGTCCATAAACGCCTCCCCCTCTTCTCCTGGCGACCCCATGGCAGCCGGTTGGGTTGTCGGCTGCGGGGTTGCCTTAGCCTCGGCTGTCTTGCCGCGGCCTCGTCCTCTTCCACCCCTTCTCTTGGTGCGCTCGACGCAGAGCTTGCCGGCCGCCCGGTGCTCGGCCGGCTTGCCTGCCGCCGCACAGATGGTACAGTGCGGCGTGGCCTCGCATGTGCCGGGCTGGCTCCACTGCGGTCCACCTCCGAGGTGCAAAGCGCCCCGGTGTGCCCGTTCGCCAGACACCGGTAACACTTGAGGGCCTGGCTGGCAGCAGTTTAACCTGCGCCGAGACCCACTCCACCAGCGGCCGACGACCCTCTACTATTTTCTGGGCCGCCTCGACGGGACAGCTCACGAGAACTGCCCCTAGGCCGGTGAAGCCGGAACGGATAGTGCCCGACTTCACCTGCTCCGGAGGGCAGCCGCCGCTCCCTGCAATGGCTGCCACGATCTCCTCGGCCGTGACCGAGTCGTCCAGACCCGTAATGCGCAAGTCTGCACACTTGACGGGCCTCGACACCCGGACCTCCTCCGCCTCGAGAGTCGCCCTCAGTTTCTCGGCGCGGGCGTCCGCTTTCGGACCGCTAGTGGCGCCGGGAACCTCAAGCATGCGGGCACCGATGATAGTGTGTTTCATCCGGATGCCCGCAATCCCGAGGTCGCCGAGGCTTATCGCGGCCTTAGCTTTCGCCAAGATCCCGGCGTACGAGACTCCGTTTTCCTTGGCACCTGGCTGCAGCGTCAGAACTACTGCTGCAGACTTAGGGGCGCGGAGCCTCGCTGTATCTCTTTTGTTGGCCTGCGCTGCCTTCTTGTCAGCCGCTGCCTTCTTGTCAGCCGCCGCCTTCTTCTTGGCCACCTTCCTAGCAGCCTTCTTCCTTTTGTTCTTCTCTCCTGCGGTCTCCCACTGACCCTGGCTGGTGCTGCCGGGCGCCAGAAGAGGCAGCCGCAGCAGGGGCGGACGAGGACGCGCTTGCCGTTCCCCTTCCCGCTCTGTACCCTCGTGCCGTGGCCGCGGAGGTGGGCCGACTGGACTGCGCCGCTTGGCGAGGCATCGCGGCTTTAGCGGCGAACGTCGCCAGTGGCTCGCCTCGCCAGCGGTCACCTGCTAAACCTATACTTACCTACCCACCTTAGATTCGATAGTTTATGCCAAAATCGAATTCAGCGTACGTGGATGTTTTGTTATAATTATTAGTAGGCAGGTATCTAAAGAGACTTGTGTAAGAAAGATTTTTATGTGGTAGTATTTTTACGGTGTAGTTATGGAAATGTTTTTTCTTTATCAGCGACACTAGTTAGCTTTATTATGACATCTATCTAAGACAACTGCCGAAATATCCGTTTATCTCATGACATTCCATTTATTATTATGTAAATAGTAAGAAAAGCTTTGATGTAACAAGAGAAAAGATTAAATAAATAAATATTCAATATTATAATGACTTTTTGCTGGATACTAAAATGTAGATGTTTAAAAAATGAGAAAACAGTACCTATCAGAAAACAGTAAAATCAGGCGTAGGTCCGCGCGCACGTATGCGGATTTGCGCACACGACAGGGATGTCCGTAATCTTGTCAAAATTAATCACCTTGCCTTTAAGACCTACAGAGACCTTATATAGAATAATTTATCATGTTGTCTGCTTATCACAATTTGCTTGCTATCACCTAACATATTTTTATTTAATTAATTCTATACAGAAAACGGAAAGCTTATAAATAGGTAAAAGTCGAACCGTGGTACCACGTGTTCATAAAAGTTTGACAATCATTGACTATAGTCTATAATATGAGATAGGTACTTACTACACGCGAATCGCTCGCGACTCGCGACAGCACGTTCGAGAAGTGGGACACATAGAAAATACGACCTTATTCAGCAAGGAATAACGTTTATATTAAAATGCAACTAAAAAAATATCAATTAATGAACAATCGTGGACATTTATTGCTTAATTTGTTTCCTAGAGTACTAATAATATTTTGAAGGCATAAATTAAACACTTTTGAAGTAGTTATGTATTTTGGTTTTTTCAAAAATTACAAATATTTGTGACTTTAGAATTCCGCAAAGAGAATCTGTTTAATTTTTTATAATTTATTAACACGCATATCATGCTATGCAGAATAAACTGTTAAATTATTGTTATCTATAATTTCTGGTAAGATAAGCCAAGAAATCTGTAACTCACTGAACTTTTTTTATAAATGATATTCCCGAATGATTAATTAGTTTAATTTTGATTTCTTTAACTGGAATGCAAGCGTCTTATCATAATAGACGGAATAGGCGGAGACCCAACTAGATTGGCCGAACTAGAAAGAGGCCTTACTAAACAGAGGCCTAACTAGCTGCCCGCCCATCTAGATAGAGGCCTAGCTAAACGGAGGTCTAACTATACAGAGGCCTAACTAGATGGAGGCCTAATTAACAGAGGCTTTTTTTTTCGTCGCAATATCCTCATTGTTGTCCCTCTCCCGGGGAAGGCGAGGGGGTCTGGCGCGGGATGGGAGAAGAGCAGAAAGCTCCCTCTCCGTTCTCTCCTTGGTCGCCATCGGCCCCTCGCAAGAGGTGATCGTTTCCCACACACCCTCGCCCCCTCCCCGGGTGCCCCCCGCGCCCCTCCCCGGGTGCCCCCCGCGCCCCTCCCCGGGTGCCCCCCGCGCCCCACCCCGGGTGCCCCCCGCGCCCCTCCCCGGGTGCCCCCCGCGCCCCTCCCCGGGTGCCCCCCGCGCCCCTCCCCGGGTGCCGAGAGCACCTGCGTCAGCTGGAAGCTGAAGGCGCCGTGTCGCCTCTCCAGCCACTCCCCCATAACGGGCCTTACCGCCGCTATTGCGGCGTGCCCAACTAAACAGAGCCCTAAATAGCCGGAATTAACTAATCTTAACTAGTTAGTCCTCTGGCTAATTGGACTTCCGTGTAGTTGGGGACTACACGGAACCCCAATCAGCCAGAGGACTAACTAGAGTGAACGGAGGCTTTCAATTGTAACAAGCTTCCTAAAATAGCAATATTAATATAATAAATGGTATACTCACGTAGCGAGATAGTACTTGTGGTACGCATGATGTGTAGTCGCAGTCTCAGCCATGAGGCGCAGGGCCAGCTGCAGCAGCTGGTCGCCGAACTGCGGCGAGCGGTAGATGGCGCGCCGGCCCAGCAGCGGCTCTTGTACTGCGGACATGACAGCGCGTGAGCAACACATAGTAAGCAGTAAGCACACAGTAGTGCACGGGCGCGGCAGCTACCTGTGAGCAGCTGGTCGCGCTGGCACAGCTGCGGGCGGTAGAGCGCGGCGGCGGCGGGCGACTGCAGCAGCAGCACCCTGACGTCATCGCGCGCCAGCACGTCGCGCAGCCAGCTGGCGGGCGCGGCACCTACCTGTGAGCAGCTGGTCGCGCTGGCACAGCTGCGGGCGGTAGAGCGCGGCGACGGCGGGCGACTGCAGCAGCAGCACTCTGACGTCATCGCGCGCCAGCACGTCGCGCAGCCAGCTGGCGGGCGCGGCACCTACCTGTGAGCAGCTGGTCGCGCTGGCACAGCTGCGGGCGGTAGAGCGCGGCGACGGCGGGCGACTGCAGCAGCAGCACTCTGACGTCATCGCGCGCCAGCACGTCGCGCAGCCAGCTGGCGGGCGCGGCACCTACCTGTGAGCAGCTGGTCGCGCTGGCACAGCTGCGGGCGGTAGAGCGCGGCGACGGCGGGCGACTGCAGCAGCAGCACTCTGACGTCATCGCGCGCCAGCACGTCGCGCAGCCAGCTGGCGGGCGCGGCACCTACCTGTGAGCAGCTGGTCGCGCTGGCACAGCTGCGGGCGGTAGAGCGCGGCGACGGCGGGCGACTGCAGCAGCAGCACTCTGACGTCATCGCGCGCCAGCACGTCGCGCAGCCAGCTGGCGGGCGCGGCACCTACCTGTGAGCAGCTGGTCGCGCTGGCACAGCTGCGGGCGGTAGAGCGCGGCGACGGCGGGCGACTGCAGCAGCAGCACTCTGACGTCATCGCGCGCCAGCACGTCGCGCAGCCAGCTGGCGGGCGCGGCACCTACCTGTGAGCAGCTGGTCGCGCTGGCACAGCTGCGGGCGGTAGAGCGCGGCGACGGCGGGCGACTGCAGCAGCAGCACTCTGACGTCATCGCGCGCCAGCACGTCGCGCAGCCAGCTGGCGGGCGCGGCACCTACCTGTGAGCAGCTGGTCGCGCTGGCACAGCTGCGGGCGGTAGAGCGCGGCGACGGCGGGCGACTGCAGCAGCAGCACTCTGACGTCATCGCGCGCCAGCACGTCGCGCAGCCAGCTGGCGGGCGCGGCCGCGGCCAGCGCCGTCGTCTCGGCACAGAACAGGTCGTACACCTGCAACGATACAGAAAACCTGCTCAAAACTGCCGACTACACTATAATGTCACCATATTAACACTTCAATATTTCACTGAGTGTGAACGGCCATCACTAGTCGACTCTAAAATGAGGAGAGGGCAATGGAGTCCCGAAGCCAGCCATGAACCACCAGTCGGTTCGATCTATCAGTGGTCGTAATCTCTTTACATAAATAATTATTACGCGACAGAGACATTGAAAACTGCATTACCAATACAGGCTCCCCCTAAACGATTACCACAATCATCTATCATCAGATTATTAAAATCTATTGTTTATTGAGTAACGCTTCTGGCATTACTTATAACTTTGCAATATTTTTATTACACATGTGGACTAGTAAGTCCTCCCCTCTATATACACAAGCCCTTAAAAAGATAAGTACTTAAGTAACCTTTGTACTCGCTCTGTGTAGGTAACCGACAAGCTTTAATAAGTTATAACATGACAAAATTCAATACAAACGTTGCAGGTCAACTCAAAACAACTATAGCACTTTTCTCAAAAGGCTATTCCAGACGTTGCCCTACATTGTTACACTCACGCAACTTTTATACCATATACTTTAAAAGAGACCTTGATTTCGTTTAATTCGGCTATTCTTTTCAGAGCTTGTCAGATAGGCAATGCCGGCGCCATCTATAGTCTTAAAAAAACATTATCTTGACTTGTAAAAAAATGTCTGTTCTTTACAAAAATAAAAATGATATATCAATTATAATAAAATATATCATGACATTTCAAGTAACGAAGAATAAATAACGTTATCAATTTAATGATGGAAAACCACGTGCAATAAAATTTCCTTTGTCTAGAAACCAGAACAATCCGGATTGATCCATTGAGTTACTAAAGTTGACAAGCAAGGTGAAGCTCATCGGTTTTATTCACTACACAATACACAAAAACTAACAGTAATACTTTACTATTGAAATAATTTAAAACTCGATTCGTTCCGGGCCCGTTACCTATGCAAATAAATCGCAAAAATCATGATTTTCGAACATCATCGAATAAACGCAACAATACCAAATCTGCACTCTTCATATCACTGAACTGAAAATAGCAGGGGTCAAGCTACCTTCACAAGTCCGTGAATGCAAAGGCAAAACAAAAAGATAGGTATTGTTAGACTTGTGCCTTCTTGTAGGTCTTGTTAAGTAAACATAATGAACCACGGGCAAAGTGTGACAGACGGACATGACGAAATTATAAGGGGACCTTCTTTTACCTTAGGGGGTAGGTACCCTAAAAAGCTGTGTGGAATTACCTAACCCGGCGAATTTTATTATTAACAAAATAAAAGTTGCGAGGACAGGTATGGGCTTATCCTATCCTGGGCGTTGGTTGAAAATTATAGTACCTACCTAATACCATTTTTACCATATTTTTCAACGCACAGAGGACGCTTATAATCTATACTTATTATACTCGTGACCGGCGCTAGCAACATGCATATTAGTTTGTGAACTGCGATAAATATCAAATATCAGGTTTTTCAACAACCTGCGCAGTGCGCTATATGTACACGTCGACATGCCGATCATTTCAATTATTGACGTTCTATGAAATATTCTTGTTCCACGTTACAGAAACCCGACATACTTTCACACCAAGTGAATTGTAGGATTGGTACATTACAAATGGTACATTTACATTAGACATTTCTATAATTTCTTACATTTTTCTAGATTCTATACACGACTTGGGGACGTCAACAACCCTACTTTTAGGTAAAATATTTAAATTTGCATTATATTTCTCGATCTCGTTCTGCAAATAAACGGGTTATATAAAAAACGATGATGACGACACTAAAACAATATCATTATCAACATTGGGCTTTTAAAAGAGCGCTGACATGAACGTGAGGTCGTGAGAGTAGATATTTATCATGATTAATGAGTTTAATCGACATAATAATGGAATATTTCGATTGAATGGATTTGATGAATTAGTTATTAGAGTAATCAGCCAATTTGCTGTTTTTATCACAATAACTAAATTCCACGGGTCGCCGTGTGATATGCGTACATTATTATATGCGTGCGGATTATTATTCATGGAAAAACTATGTCGTTACAATTGTGTCTATAAACTCACGATACAGGTGAAAACCCAATTACTACAGAATCGTTTAAAGGAAACACGTGGACTTTATATGTCACAAGGAAAACGTACGCCATGTGTGTAGCGACTCACTTGATAAATATTATGAATTAATATATTACTTCAGTGAGTCGTTTATCCTAGTTTTCCATTCATCTCAGTTGTTCGAGTTTCAAATCTAACGAAGAACGCCTCCTGAGCAACTATGCCTGTCTTAGCCTAGTATTATAAACTTCAGGGCTGCAAAAGATTTTTGGAACAGCCTCCGGATTCAAAACGTTTCTATAAGTCAGTTGTCGACCGATTCGGTTTGTTATCTCGTTTATCTACGGTTCTTGTAACGAGAGAAAAAGAGATAACTAACCGAATCGTTTGACAATTTACTAGTCGAAGAGTTCTGAATCAGGGGGCTGATAGTAAACATCTCACTTTACCACCAGTTTCAGTGTGCTTACCATACATAGTCACTTGTGTAATAACTTTGTAAGCAAATATTATGTATTTATTAAAATATGTGCTATTTATTGTATCTGCCCCATAGCGTGTCGAAATAATGCCCCGAACGCAGCGGCGACTGTAAGCGGTCACCCACACACCACACACGAACTATCACAAATAATGCCCCGAACGCAGCGGCGACTGTAAGCGGTCACCCACACACCACACACGAACTATCACAAATAATGCCCCGAACGCAGCGGCGACTGTAAGCGGTCACCCACACACCACACACGAACTATCACAAATAATGCCCCGAACGCAGCGGCGACTGTAAGCGGTCACCCACACACCACACACGAACTATCACAAATAATGCCCCGAACGCAGCGGCGACTGTAAGCGGTCACCCACACACCACACACGAACTATCACAAATAATGCCCCGAACGCAGCGGCGACTGTAAGCGGTCACCCACACACCACACACGAACTATCACAAATCGCTTAACTCAATAAGCACGGCTTCATTGAGTGAGTCTGTTTGTGTCAGTTTGTTACTTCTTCACGACTACTGAACCAGTTATGATGAAACTTGACACCCGGAAAGAACATAATATGTTCTTTATTGACATACTATCCGAGCGTAGCCACAGTGAGGAGCTAGTTAATAATATAAAGTTGTGTATAGTTACCAGCCCGCCCGTCGCCTTCTGTATGAGCGCCTTGAGCGCAGCGACGGCCTTCTGTCCGTGTTCTCCCTCTCTCGCGTACAGCAGCAGCACGGGCCGACTGGCCGGCTCCACGGCAGGCGTCGCTTCTACGTCACTGAAATTATCAGGTCCTATGTTATTGCACAGTCTGAAATGTTAACTTAGGACCAATTAATTTGTATACATATTTTAGTCGCAGACAAAACTATTGACATTCCTCTATTAGAACGTCATTATGTACAAAGGTAGATGTTAACGGGTTGATACGATTATGCAAACAGGTTAATCGATTAACGAGAAATATAATAAACAACGAATTATGTAACATACAATAAATACTTTTGATTATTGCAAGGGATTATTCGTATCTTAAAATTAGAATTATGATTGATAACAATCGACGTATCAAAGCAACCTGGTGCTTTGTAGTCCCACTGATCACTTGCACTAAATCCAGCTTTTGCAGATAGTGACAACCACATCAAAATCAACTCAATAGTTTTACAGATTAGCTTGATCGTATAAAAAACTAAGGTGGGAGCCTCTGTTTTATATTATGTTGACTCAAAATGTTTGCTGAACCTCGAGGACCAATTAACATCTTGACGTAAATAGGACTATTGTAGCAAATAAATGAAGCTATACGTACTTGTAAAATATAGTGTTAGTTTGAACAATTCGCTGGATCATAAACGAGGATAAAGCATTTACATATTTATGTTAATAGCAACAAGGTATGATGTAAACATTTCTAATTTGCAAAACGTTTCATTTATTTCTTATGCGATGCTAAATAGGAATGGTAAATTCTTAAAATGTAATTTAAAAGCAGCGTATTAAATTCGGCAACCATAACAAGCTGCAGGTCTAATGTACCTAACCAGTTCGATAGTGTAAATAGAATCATTACAAGTTATACTGAGCAATCGAATCAACATTGCAGTAAACTCGAGAACAGACTTGTAGCAGACGAGCATTAGAACGCGTAGGGTGGCGCTAGTTACAGGTGTGCCAGCACATTCAATTTAAAAAAAATGCCCTAAACGATAAAAAATAACGTTATGATACCGGTTATGTTTTAGGAAATAAAATACATTCCAGGATTCGTGACCCGGAATTACGATAAAGCAGCCAAACACAAATAATCGTTTGCAAAGTGAAGTGATTGTGGCAATATTCGCTGACGAACATTTATGTTATAATCCAGAGAGGGATGGAGAGTTATATTTTTTCGAGATCTTAAAAAGATTAAATTCTGGCGTTATTGTGACAATTACCGAGGACAAATACCTATGTACCTCTAAAATATGCTATTCTATTATCGCATTCAACAAAACATGAATGACAAGCTGATAAAATATAACGTAACCTTGACACTTGCTATTGTATCTTTAAATATTTTACACCGACATTTAACCGATGTCGGTATGAATTACTCATAAAAGTAAGTAATCAAAACTGCTATCAACATCTCATTTAAGGCCTAATCCCCATAATAGTATGCAGACGTGCACTACAGTGCCCTCACAGTTCTTTTACTGTTACAAGCGCGGAAACCTATTGCCATTTACGGGCAAAATTACAACTTTACTTCGAATTACAAAAAGAAAAACCCTACAAGCTCAGTATTCGCGCTTGTTATCACTACGATGTCCAGAAAATGACATATCCAATGACTATTCATTGTATAACGTGACTTGATCTTGGACTAAAATACCATTGTACCACTGTATGGCCTGTGTTGGCGCCACAGCAGTTTGCATGCGGTTGACAATAAGGCGACCTAATCCAGTCATGTCATACCATTACAGATACGTATCACCTACTGTGGCGCAACGAGAGCCATTGTGCCACCAAATCAGATAGTAGACTTTGTTTATGACATGTGTTTCATGCACTTCAAACAAAGTGTATCGTGGATCTAATGTTATAAATCATAATTAGAGCAGTACTATAGTAAACCTTATAAAAAGCCCGTAAAAGTATTTGACGTCGTGCTATTAGGTCGCAGACAGTAAAACAACGGCGGAAAAGTGGCGGCGCTAGTTGTAGTTTATAGCTCTTAAAGTTCATAAATATTTTAAAATTGATCGCTCATCAGGAAAAGCGAGTTCTTTGAAAAATTTACTCTGGTTTCCTCATTGTATACGAAAAAATATTTGGTTATATTTGTCTATATTAAGTTGAATCTTAACAATTTTCCTCTACCGACAAAGTTTTACGGAAAGCGAAGCGAATAAATATTTTATGTAAGACGTGGTTCCACGAAATTTTAAATTAATATATTGATAAGGTGCTCATTATCTCGCACAAGTCGTGATAGTCGAATAATGAATGTAGGAGCTACCTACTGCTACTCTGTTACATAGGTAGCCAATAGGATAGGTGAGTATTTATTATCATTAAATCTCAAAACATTTACAAATACATGTAGGTACCGAAAAATAGAAAAAATATTTAATTAAATGCCCAAGTCTTGTTATAAGCGAAAGTTAAACCTCATAAACTCCAAAGTAATTTGACATCACAGCGTAGAAAGTCGATTTTGTGCGACAAGGACAGAAAATAGACCCCCTGCAAAAACTTGCAAGCGTGTATTATCTCCATTTTTTTTAACAATCATGACCTATCTATGCTTTCTTTGAAATAATATTAATATATAAATATAATATACAAGGTTAGTCGGAAAGGGGGGTACTAAGCCGCGGGCCACATAAAGTATCACTGATGACTATTTTAAAAAAGTGTTAAAATTTCAAATTTCAAAGTTCGATAATTTTTATTTGCAGGCAATAAGATTCTTTTTCAGTTTTTTCAAAAAAGAAACATACCTGCTTTAGTTATGAATTCAGAAAAGTAAGTTCCTAATCCGTGACCCCAAATTTGACCTAAATAGTAAACACAGCTGATCATAGCTGTGGACAGATAGATTTTAGCATATTTTTTACGAAATCTTTGAAAAGCTATTTTTCTTAAACTATCGAGTTTTGGGGAAAGTTGTAGAACAAAAGTTATCCCTTATTATAGGTACTTTAACACCCTTTCGGCTTAGTACCCCCTTTCCGACTAACCTTGTATAAATCTTGGTCATATTTTAAAGTAGTCATGTAGCAATATAGATAATCTCAAGTAGTTCTCCGAGCCTAATCATATTCTGTTTAAACTGTTCGGAATAAAATATACAGATAGGCGATTTAAATTCCTTGAAGGACTTTTAAGTGTTGTTTCTAAGTATTAGGCACCGCTTCAACTTACTGTTACTAGCAACGTATATGGATAAACAATCGCAACTCTGTGCCTACACTTGAATTAGTTTTGTACATTCATGCCACTTTCTTCAAGGAGCAAACAAAACATAAAGGGGCCTTATCCACCGACACATCAAAACGGAACAAGCAAATAAAACTGCAACAATTGAAAAAAAGGGTATTCATTTTAAAGTTAGGTACTGAATTTGACATATTATTGTCATTTGACAAAGGTCACTTGGCCTTTGTAAGCAGCGCCACCACAATCAGCAAAGATATAGCTGTAACGCAGTCGCGTTACTTGCGTGTTTATCTTAAAAGTCTTAAGGATGATTTCCACCAAACGGCTCGCATCGCATCGGATCGGAAAGGTGACAGCCGATCGCGTCCGACAGGATGTCGACGTGTACGATCGGCTCCGTACCGTTGCTTGCGAACGTATACGTTTCTGCGCTTAGTCAAATATTATATAGTTTCATTCTTACCGTGCCGTGTTCTAATTTTTGAAAATGGTTGAAGTTGACATATTATTGTTGGCTATTGCAGTAGAAGAAGAAGAAAATAATCATATAACAAGGAAGAGGAAAAGAAAAATTTGGATTGATGATCTATGGCAAAAACCGAAAGCCGAAAGGATCCGATCGGATACGACGACAGGCAAACGGAGCCGATCGCGCGTCGCAGCATACGCCGAAGTCGCGGAAGACGCCCGCGGTCAAGCTGCTGTGCGGGACTTGGTAATATAGACTTTAAATACTGTGTACACGATTTAATATCGTTTAAAGATTATAAAATCCGTTCCGATCCAATGCGATGCGAGCCGTTTGGTGAAAATCGTCTTTAGAGAATCATGGGCCAGCATCCGCTGTACACAAACGCGTAGTTCGGGCAATGAACAAACCGATCGTTCTCTTCCTCAATTGTACGTTATCCTTTAGACGATATGATACCAAAATCTTATCTGATCGACTAAGATCCGATCAGATTGACTAATTTTAATTTGTTCCTGAATTATCTTATGCACATATTTCTGCTTGCAGTAGAAGTTCGGCAAACTAATTACAAGTAACTAATAATAAAAAATATGTAAAACATTATGTAGGAACTCTGAGAAAAGTTTTTACCTAGGTATAATAAAACTATATCGTCTATAATAGGCACCTTGGGACTT
Organism: Amphipyra berbera; assembly: GCA_910594945.2. Classification (NCBI taxonomy): domain Eukaryota; kingdom Metazoa; phylum Arthropoda; class Insecta; order Lepidoptera; family Noctuidae; genus Amphipyra; species Amphipyra berbera. The sequence goes on from OU343126.1 coordinate 21,547,944, forward strand.
AGAAAGAACGTTGATATAATACATTACCTTAACTGAGTTCAGCGGCTATCCTGGTAAGCTTTTAATGGAAAACATAAAAAATAATTATATTACCAAAATATATTTAATCATGAGTAAGAGGAAATTATATACATTTTCCTTAACAAAGCGGTTCTGAGTTCTGACCTTTCCTACGATAACAAAATCAATAAACTTTGTTTATGAAAATAATATAATTAAGCGCCTATCTGTTTTAATTAATCATTCATTTAATATGTGAGTCGTGTCACCCTAAAGATGATGATACAGACGTCGCTATCTTAAATCCACGACACTTCTTCTCTCATGAAAAGAATAGCCAGTCAGTAAGATTGGACGCAGGGATGGCTACATAAGCTGCGCCGGCTCTCAATGCAATAAACCGGGTGATGACGCCCACTAGTAATTCCGAACAAAACTTAAACTAACCTACATTCACAAAAAACTTTACAACTATGTCCTAAGTTTTGCGACGTGTAATTAAATCTGCCACAGGGCGTCATATGGCGTCAAGATAACGATGTCACGACGAGTCAATCAACAACGTACGTCAATAAATTAAGTGTTTTTGTTAAAATATTGATAAACACAAACTAGCGGCCGAGATTACGGCTTTATATTTAAAACAAACGATACTTCATAGTATCATCACCAATTTATGCTCACGTGATTAAATTCATCTTAAATCAACTGCGAAATAAATATTTTTCTAATATAAAAATTAATGTTTGTGTGTTTGTCTTCTATGCGTTCGCGCATCGTTTTTCCAATTAAGACGAAACTTTATACAGTTGTTGTTGGCACTTGCGCGAGTTTCTGACATAGTACCATCAACATACAATAGGTGTCACGCGAGTCATTCGTTCTGCCTAGTCTTTTTACAACTAGGTACGTTGGGGTCAACTTCCAGTCTAACCAGATGCGGTTGAATACCAGTATTTTACACGAAACCACTGCCATCAGATCTCCGCAACCCAGGTACCAGGCAATGCCGATATACTAAGGTTAGACTGTTTGTCAGACTTTCGGGCTTCTGAGTACCCGTAACGACCGTCATAGGTATTCGTATGACACCCGGGACCGACTGTTTAACGTGCTCTCCGAAGCACGGAGGGGTCTCCGAGTCCGAATGGACACTCCACGGACTGTGATTAACTTTTCAAAGTTTTCTACGACATGGAGGTTTTTCCAAGACATTTTCGCGTAGTAGTGAAAAAGGATGATAATTTATTATGATGAACAATAAGACATCGATGAATCTGTAGGGCGACTAAAGACAAACAACACTTAGTTGACAAAGTAGATGTGACTGAACATAATTTCGATGACACTCAATAGTATTCTTATACGAGGAACCAAGCGTCACGCTACACTAGATACTGACCGGTGGCGGCGCCAGCTGGCGAGCACGTGCTTGTGGTAGCTGCGCGTGTGCAGCGCGCGGCGCAGCGCCAGCGCGGCTAGCAGCGCGCCGGCCGCCAGCAGCGCGCCGCCGCACGCCCACCACACGCGCGCGCTGCTGGCCCACAGCACGGGGACGGACGCTACACTAGATACTGACCGGTGGCGGCGCCAGCTGGCGAGCACGTGCTTGTGGTAGCTGCGCGTGTGCAGCGCGCGGCGCAGCGCCAGCGCGGCTAGCAGCGCGCCGGCCGCCAGCAGCGCGCCGCCGCACGCCCACCACACGCGCGCGCTGCTGGCCCACAGCACGGGGACGGACGCTACACTAGATACTGACCGGTGGCGGCGCCAGCTGGCGAGCACGTGCTTGTGGTAGCTGCGCGTGTGCAGCGCGCGGCGCAGCGCCAGCGCGGCTAGCAGCGCGCCGGCCGCCAGCAGCGCGCCGCCGCACGCCCACCACACGCGCGCGCTGCTGGCCCACAGCACGGGGACGGACGCTACACTAGATACTGACCGGTGGCGGCGCCAGCTGGCGAGCACGTGCTTGTGGTAGCTGCGCGTGTGCAGCGCGCGGCGCAGCGCCAGCGCGGCTAGCAGCGCGCCGGCCGCCAGCAGCGCGCCGCCGCACGCCCACCACACGCGCGCGCTGCTGGCCCACAGCACGGGGACGGACGCTACACTAGATACTGACCGGTGGCGGCGCCAGCTGGCGAGCACGTGCTTGTGGTAGCTGCGCGTGTGCAGCGCGCGGCGCAGCGCCAGCGCGGCTAGCAGCGCGCCGGCCGCCAGCAGCGCGCCGCCGCACGCCCACCACACGCGCGCGCTGCTGGCCCACAGCACGGGGACGGACGCTACACTAGATACTGACCGGTGGCGGCGCCAGCTGGCGAGCACGTGCTTGTGGTAGCTGCGCGTGTGCAGCGCGCGGCGCAGCGCCAGCGCGGCTAGCAGCGCGCCGGCCGCCAGCAGCGCGCCGCCGCACGCCCACCACACGCGCGCGCTGCTGGCCCACAGCACGGGGACGGACGCTACACTAGATACTGACCGGTGGCGGCGCCAGCTGGCGAGCACGTGCTTGTGGTAGCTGCGCGTGTGCAGCGCGCGGCGCAGCGCCAGCGCGGCTAGCAGCGCGCCGGCCGCCAGCAGCGCGCCGCCGCACGCCCACCACACGCGCGCGCTGCTGGCCCACAGCACGGGGACGGACGCTACACTAGATACTGACCGGTGGCGGCGCCAGCTGGCGAGCACGTGCTTGTGGTAGCTGCGCGTGTGCAGCGCGCGGCGCAGCGCCAGCGCGGCTAGCAGCGCGCCGGCCGCCAGCAGCGCGCCGCCGCACGCCCACCACACGCGCGCGCTGCTGGCCCACAGCACGGGGACGGACGCTACACTAGATACTGACCGGTGGCGGCGCCAGCTGGCGAGCACGTGCTTGTGGTAGCTGCGCGTGTGCAGCGCGCGGCGCAGCGCCAGCGCGGCTAGCAGCGCGCCGGCCGCCAGCAGCGCGCCGCCGCACGCCCACCACACGCGCGCGCTGCTGGCCCACAGCACGGGGACGGACGCTACACTAGATACTGACCGGTGGCGGCGCCAGCTGGCGAGCACGTGCTTGTGGTAGCTGCGCGTGTGCAGCGCGCGGCGCAGCGCCAGCGCGGCTAGCAGCGCGCCGGCCGCCAGCAGCGCGCCGCCGCACGCCCACCACACGCGCGCGCTGCTGGCCCACAGCACGGGGACGGACGCTACACTAGATACTGACCGGTGGCGGCGCCAGCTGGCGAGCACGTGCTTGTGGTAGCTGCGCGTGTGCAGCGCGCGGCGCAGCGCCAGCGCGGCTAGCAGCGCGCCGGCCGCCAGCAGCGCGCCGCCGCACGCCCACCACACGCGCGCGCTGCTGGCCCACAGCACGGGGACGGACGCTACACTAGATACTGACCGGTGGCGGCGCCAGCTGGCGAGCACGTGCTTGTGGTAGCTGCGCGTGTGCAGCGCGCGGCGCAGCGCCAGCGCGGCTAGCAGCGCGCCGGCCGCCAGCAGCGCGCCGCCGCACGCCCACCACACGCGCGCGCTGCTGGCCCACAGCACGGGGACGGACGCTACACTAGATACTGACCGGTGGCGGCGCCAGCTGGCGAGCACGTGCTTGTGGTAGCTGCGCGTGTGCAGCGCGCGGCGCAGCGCCAGCGCGGCTAGCAGCGCGCCGGCCGCCAGCAGCGCGCCGCCGCACGCCCACCACACGCGCGCGCTGCTGGCCCACAGCACGGGGACGGACGCTACACTAGATACTGACCGGTGGCGGCGCCAGCTGGCGAGCACGTGCTTGTGGTAGCTGCGCGTGTGCAGCGCGCGGCGCAGCGCCAGCGCGGCTAGCAGCGCGCCGGCCGCCAGCAGCGCGCCGCCGCACGCCCACCACACGCGCGCGCTGCTGGCCCACAGCACGGGGACGGACGCTACACTAGATACTGACCGGTGGCGGCGCCAGCTGGCGAGCACGTGCTTGTGGTAGCTGCGCGTGTGCAGCGCGCGGCGCAGCGCCAGCGCGGCTAGCAGCGCGCCGGCCGCCAGCAGCGCGCCGCCGCACGCCCACCACACGCGCGCGCTGCTGGCCCACAGCACGGGGACGGACGCTACACTAGATACTGACCGGTGGCGGCGCCAGCTGGCGAGCACGTGCTTGTTGTAGCTGCGCGTGTGCAGCGCGCGGCGCAGCGCCAGCGCGGCTAGCAGCGCGCCGGCCGCCAGCAGCGCGCCGCCGCACGCCCACCACACGCGCGCGCTGCTGGCCCACAGCACGGGGACGGACGCTACACTAGATACTGACCGGTGGCGGCGCCAGCTGGCGAGCACGTGCTTGTGGTAGCTGCGCGTGTGCAGCGCGCGGCGCAGCGCCAGCGCGGCTAGCAGCGCGCCGGCCGCCAGCAGCGCGCCGCCGCACGCCCACCACACGCGCGCGCTGCTGGCCCACAGCACGGGGACGGACGCTACACTAGATACTGACCGGTGGCGGCGCCAGCTGGCGAGCACGTGCTTGTGGTAGCTGCGCGTGTGCAGCGCGCGGCGCAGCGCCAGCGCGGCTAGCAGCGCGCCGGCCGCCAGCAGCGCGCCGCCGCACGCCCACCACACGCGCGCGCTGCTGGCCCACAGCACGGGGACGGACGCTACACTAGATACTGACCGGTGGCGGCGCCAGCTGGCGAGCACGTGCTTGTGGTAGCTGCGCGTGTGCAGCGCGCGGCGCAGCGCCAGCGCGGCTAGCAGCGCGCCGGCCGCCAGCAGCGCGCCGCCGCACGCCCACCACACGCGCGCGCTGCTGGCCCACAGCACGGGGACGGACGCTACACTAGATACTGACCGGTGGCGGCGCCAGCTGGCGAGCACGTGCTTGTGGTAGCTGCGCGTGTGCAGCGCGCGGCGCAGCGCCAGCGCGGCTAGCAGCGCGCCGGCCGCCAGCAGCGCGCCGCCGCACGCCCACCACACGCGCGCGCTGCTGGCCCACAGCACGGGGACGGACGCTACACTAGATACTGACCGGTGGCGGCGCCAGCTGGCGAGCACGTGCTTGTGGTAGCTGCGCGTGTGCAGCGCGCGGCGCAGCGCCAGCGCGGCTAGCAGCGCGCCGGCCGCCAGCAGCGCGCCGCCGCACGCCCACCACACGCGCGCGCTGCTGGCCCACAGCACGGGGACGGACGCTACACTAGATACTGACCGGTGGCGGCGCCAGCTGGCGAGCACGTGCTTGTGGTAGCTGCGCGTGTGCAGCGCGCGGCGCAGCGCCAGCGCGGCTAGCAGCGCGCCGGCCGCCAGCAGCGCGCCGCCGCACGCCCACCACACGCGCGCGCTGCTGGCCCACAGCACGGGGACGGACGCTACACTAGATACTGACCGGTGGCGGCGCCAGCTGGCGAGCACGTGCTTGTGGTAGCTGCGCGTGTGCAGCGCGCGGCGCAGCGCCAGCGCGGCTAGCAGCGCGCCGGCCGCCAGCAGCGCGCCGCCGCACGCCCACCACACGCGCGCGCTGCTGGCCCACAGCACGGGGACGGACGCTACACTAGATACTGACCGGTGGCGGCGCCAGCTGGCGAGCACGTGCTTGTGGTAGCTGCGCGTGTGCAGCGCGCGGCGCAGCGCCAGCGCGGCTAGCAGCGCGCCGGCCGCCAGCAGCGCGCCGCCGCACGCCCACCACACGCGCGCGCTGCTGGCCCACAGCACGGGGACGGACGCTACACTAGATACTGACCGGTGGCGGCGCCAGCTGGCGAGCACGTGCTTGTGGTAGCTGCGCGTGTGCAGCGCGCGGCGCAGCGCCAGCGCGGCTAGCAGCGCGCCGGCCGCCAGCAGCGCGCCGCCGCACGCCCACCACACGCGCGCGCTGCTGGCCCACAGCACGGGGACGGACGCTACACTAGATACTGACCGGTGGCGGCGCCAGCTGGCGAGCACGTGCTTGTGGTAGCTGCGCGTGTGCAGCGCGCGGCGCAGCGCCAGCGCGGCTAGCAGCGCGCCGGCCGCCAGCAGCGCGCCGCCGCACGCCCACCACACGCGCGCGCTGCTGGCCCACAGCACGGGGACGGACGCTACACTAGATACTGACCGGTGGCGGCGCCAGCTGGCGAGCACGTGCTTGTGGTAGCTGCGCGTGTGCAGCGCGCGGCGCAGCGCCAGCGCGGCTAGCAGCGCGCCGGCCGCCAGCAGCGCGCCGCCGCACGCCCACCACACGCGCGCGCTGCTGGCCCACAGCACGGGGACGGACGCTACACTAGATACTGACCGGTGGCGGCGCCAGCTGGCGAGCACGTGCTTGTGGTAGCTGCGCGTGTGCAGCGCGCGGCGCAGCGCCAGCGCGGCTAGCAGCGCGCCGGCCGCCAGCAGCGCGCCGCCGCACGCCCACCACACGCGCGCGCTGCTGGCCCACAGCACGGGGACGGACGCTACACTAGATACTGACCGGTGGCGGCGCCAGCTGGCGAGCACGTGCTTGTGGTAGCTGCGCGTGTGCAGCGCGCGGCGCAGCGCCAGCGCGGCTAGCAGCGCGCCGGCCGCCAGCAGCGCGCCGCCGCACGCCCACCACACGCGCGCGCTGCTGGCCCACAGCACGGGGACGGACGCTACACTAGATACTGACCGGTGGCGGCGCCAGCTGGCGAGCACGTGCTTGTGGTAGCTGCGCGTGTGCAGCGCGCGGCGCAGCGCCAGCGCGGCTAGCAGCGCGCCGGCCGCCAGCAGCGCGCCGCCGCACGCCCACCACACGCGCGCGCTGCTGGCCCACAGCACGGGGACGGACGCTACACTAGATACTGACCGGTGGCGGCGCCAGCTGGCGAGCACGTGCTTGTGGTAGCTGCGCGTGTGCAGCGCGCGGCGCAGCGCCAGCGCGGCTAGCAGCGCGCCGGCCGCCAGCAGCGCGCCGCCGCACGCCCACCACACGCGCGCGCTGCTGGCCCACAGCACGGGGACGGACGCTACACTAGATACTGACCGGTGGCGGCGCCAGCTGGCGAGCACGTGCTTGTGGTAGCTGCGCGTGTGCAGCGCGCGGCGCAGCGCCAGCGCGGCTAGCAGCGCGCCGGCCGCCAGCAGCGCGCCGCCGCACGCCCACCACACGCGCGCGCTGCTGGCCCACAGCACGGGGACGGACGCTACACTAGATACTGACCGGTGGCGGCGCCAGCTGGCGAGCACGTGCTTGTGGTAGCTGCGCGTGTGCAGCGCGCGGCGCAGCGCCAGCGCGGCTAGCAGCGCGCCGGCCGCCAGCAGCGCGCCGCCGCACGCCCACCACACGCGCGCGCTGCTGGCCCACAGCACGGGGACGGACGCTACACTAGATACTGACCGGTGGCGGCGCCAGCTGGCGAGCACGTGCTTGTGGTAGCTGCGCGTGTGCAGCGCGCGGCGCAGCGCCAGCGCGGCTAGCAGCGCGCCGGCCGCCAGCAGCGCGCCGCCGCACGCCCACCACACGCGCGCGCTGCTGGCCCACAGCACGGGGACGGACGCTACACTAGATACTGACCGGTGGCGGCGCCAGCTGGCGAGCACGTGCTTGTGGTAGCTGCGCGTGTGCAGCGCGCGGCGCAGCGCCAGCGCGGCTAGCAGCGCGCCGGCCGCCAGCAGCGCGCCGCCGCACGCCCACCACACGCGCGCGCTGCTGGCCCACAGCACGGGGACGGACGCTACACTAGATACTGACCGGTGGCGGCGCCAGCTGGCGAGCACGTGCTTGTGGTAGCTGCGCGTGTGCAGCGCGCGGCGCAGCGCCAGCGCGGCTAGCAGCGCGCCGGCCGCCAGCAGCGCGCCGCCGCACGCCCACCACACGCGCGCGCTGCTGGCCCACAGCACGGGGACGGACGCTACACTAGATACTGACCGGTGGCGGCGCCAGCTGGCGAGCACGTGCTTGTGGTAGCTGCGCGTGTGCAGCGCGCGGCGCAGCGCCAGCGCGGCTAGCAGCGCGCCGGCCGCCAGCAGCGCGCCGCCGCACGCCCACCACACGCGCGCGCTGCTGGCCCACAGCACGGGGACGGACGCTACACTAGATACTGACCGGTGGCGGCGCCAGCTGGCGAGCACGTGCTTGTGGTAGCTGCGCGTGTGCAGCGCGCGGCGCAGCGCCAGCGCGGCTAGCAGCGCGCCGGCCGCCAGCAGCGCGCCGCCGCACGCCCACCACACGCGCGCGCTGCTGGCCCACAGCACGGGGACGGACGCTACACTAGATACTGACCGGTGGCGGCGCCAGCTGGCGAGCACGTGCTTGTGGTAGCTGCGCGTGTGCAGCGCGCGGCGCAGCGCCAGCGCGGCTAGCAGCGCGCCGGCCGCCAGCAGCGCGCCGCCGCACGCCCACCACACGCGCGCGCTGCTGGCCCACAGCACGGGGACGGACGCTACACTAGATACTGACCGGTGGCGGCGCCAGCTGGCGAGCACGTGCTTGTGGTAGCTGCGCGTGTGCAGCGCGCGGCGCAGCGCCAGCGCGGCTAGCAGCGCGCCGGCCGCCAGCAGCGCGCCGCCGCACGCCCACCACACGCGCGCGCTGCTGGCCCACAGCACGGGGACGGACGCTACACTAGATACTGACCGGTGGCGGCGCCAGCTGGCGAGCACGTGCTTGTGGTAGCTGCGCGTGTGCAGCGCGCGGCGCAGCGCCAGCGCGGCTAGCAGCGCGCCGGCCGCCAGCAGCGCGCCGCCGCACGCCCACCACACGCGCGCGCTGCTGGCCCACAGCACGGGGACGGACGCTACACTAGATACTGACCGGTGGCGGCGCCAGCTGGCGAGCACGTGCTTGTGGTAGCTGCGCGTGTGCAGCGCGCGGCGCAGCGCCAGCGCGGCTAGCAGCGCGCCGGCCGCCAGCAGCGCGCCGCCGCACGCCCACCACACGCGCGCGCTGCTGGCCCACAGCACGGGGACGGACGCTACACTAGATACTGACCGGTGGCGGCGCCAGCTGGCGAGCACGTGCTTGTGGTAGCTGCGCGTGTGCAGCGCGCGGCGCAGCGCCAGCGCGGCTAGCAGCGCGCCGGCCGCCAGCAGCGCGCCGCCGCACGCCCACCACACGCGCGCGCTGCTGGCCCACAGCACGGGGACGGACGCTACACTAGATACTGACCGGTGGCGGCGCCAGCTGGCGAGCACGTGCTTGTGGTAGCTGCGCGTGTGCAGCGCGCGGCGCAGCGCCAGCGCGGCTAGCAGCGCGCCGGCCGCCAGCAGCGCGCCGCCGCACGCCCACCACACGCGCGCGCTGCTGGCCCACAGCACGGGGACGGACGCTACACTAGATACTGACCGGTGGCGGCGCCAGCTGGCGAGCACGTGCTTGTGGTAGCTGCGCGTGTGCAGCGCGCGGCGCAGCGCCAGCGCGGCTAGCAGCGCGCCGGCCGCCAGCAGCGCGCCGCCGCACGCCCACCACACGCGCGCGCTGCTGGCCCACAGCACGGGGACGGACGCTACACTAGATACTGACCGGTGGCGGCGCCAGCTGGCGAGCACGTGCTTGTGGTAGCTGCGCGTGTGCAGCGCGCGGCGCAGCGCCAGCGCGGCTAGCAGCGCGCCGGCCGCCAGCAGCGCGCCGCCGCACGCCCACCACACGCGCGCGCTGCTGGCCCACAGCACGGGGACGGACGCTACACTAGATACTGACCGGTGGCGGCGCCAGCTGGCGAGCACGTGCTTGTGGTAGCTGCGCGTGTGCAGCGCGCGGCGCAGCGCCAGCGCGGCTAGCAGCGCGCCGGCCGCCAGCAGCGCGCCGCCGCACGCCCACCACACGCGCGCGCTGCTGGCCCACAGCACGGGGACGGACGCTACACTAGATACTGACCGGTGGCGGCGCCAGCTGGCGAGCACGTGCTTGTGGTAGCTGCGCGTGTGCAGCGCGCGGCGCAGCGCCAGCGCGGCTAGCAGCGCGCCGGCCGCCAGCAGCGCGCCGCCGCACGCCCACCACACGCGCGCGCTGCTGGCCCACACCACCGGGACCTCCGCCTGCCGGTGGCCTGCCGATCACTCATATTTAGCTAATTATAACGGGAAACAAAAAGAAAGCCACAGCCACAGAAAGACAACTTTAGAAACTACACAAATAGGTTACAGTTCACAGTAGGTATTGTGGTGAACCCACTCCTAGCATATTTGGCTCAGTTTGAGGGATTAACAATAATACTAGATATATGCAACATACTCAGCATGACACCTGAATATTGTTATTACCGCGTGTCGAGTGGTCAGGGCCGTCTCTACCCGGGCGCCGAGGTATGAGGCTTTGAGAGCGCCGACGCCCGACTAATTATTTTGCTCACATATAATGGCTGCTACAAACAGCGCTGACGGGGGGAGGGGGCTCGTTGAAATGGCTAGGGGCGCCTGAGCTGGGTTCGCACCCCGGCTCCAGATAACTTATAGCGGGTTCACACGGTTTGATTTTAGTTGATCAACAAAAGTTGAAACGTTTTGTTCCTTCAAATTAATTCAATTTGATTGAAAGTCTGTTCACACGGCATGCGATTTGGCAGTTGATCGACTAGAATCGAATCGTGTGAACCTGGTATTACGGGGTGTCCTGCGTAAGCGGCAAACGCGACGCGACACGACGTGGAACAAATACGCGTTACGTTGCGTCACGCTACATAGGCCGCTAGTAGGGAATGCCGTTGTCTTGATCACGTTTGTTGCGTTCGTCGCGTCGCGTACTTCGCTTACGCAGGAGACCCCGTTAGAGACGGCCCTGCCAGTGGTTATAGTGGGTGTCCTATCTATTACAACGTGTTATTAGGGATGAGTACGGACAATATCAGAAGGATAGATATGCTAGGTTTTGCAATGCCCGAGATATTACTATCTAAGTGCTTATCCTATCAGAACGTATTTTAATACAGCACAGCTTTCTTTTTGGTTAGATTATATCAAACGATAGATAAATGCAGCAAAAACTTCTTCCTGACAGTGGAAAAGTGCCTGTAAGGGTTAGCGCACATCGACGTAGAGGCGGAGAATCAACTAATTTAGTAACAATTGGAATTCAACTTCTTCTTTTCGTATGGTTAGTGACTAACCTGGTGTCGAGAGTTTATGCCGCCCAGGGCCTCTGACTTGTTTCACATGCCGTCCAGAAATATCTCTCCGGCATGCCGATTTCCTCACGATGTTTTCCTTCACAGTTTTTAAGCAAGTGATGATTATACAATACGCACATGAATCCGAAAAGTCAGAGGTGCGTGCCTTGGGTTCGAACTTGAGAACTATGACTTGGCAGTCCGACGGTCACACCACTAGGCTATCACTGCTACAATTCAACTTAATTTGCTTATATAGGTATACGACTGGAATTGGAATAGCGAAACACAAACAAAAAATCACATTGGGAGGCTCAAAGTGCCGCATAGTACACCGTCCAAAAGAGCCGGTGAGAGCCTACATGGTACTGGGTGTGCCTTGTGACCAGTGAACTGCTCGTCGCCGCCAGTCCGTCGGTGTGCGCTAACCGTAAATGGTCTAATTGAATACAAACATGAGTAAGCAATGAAACTCACAGAAGTCATAAGAGACGAACGTCTGGCTGAGGAACACGCCGGAGGTCCAAGGCGCCAGATGCACCAGCATGGCGCGGTAACAGCCGAGCGGCGGCGCCAGCGAGCAGTGCAGCTGGCGCACGCCGGACACCGAACAGTTCAGTGTCACATCCTTGTTATTTATGCACTCCTGGTACACACAAAAACTCCAATCATTCTATTACCACGCCTGGCCGAAAAAAGGAGAGAAGCTAGGTATTTTATGCTCGCAAGACATAATTAGAAACGATCAGTACTGCACGTCACACATCGAAAAAATAAGTGCCTCTAAAAAAACTGAGACATTCTAGATGGATTTCAATAAAAGAAAACTTTGGTTAAAGTAAAGCTCCCTTCTACTAAAGACACATGTTTCAGTAGTTTGAATATTTCAATATAAGAATGGCCCTAAAAAGACTTTGCTTTCGTTAATTGAACAATCTTGCAATCTTTACATGCTATCGTTTTCTGAGATTCAGGCTTTCATGTAACATTGTTGGCACTGCAGAGTACATTGCAGTGATTGACCGTGTCGCAAACTTTAATATTGAAACATCTTAAATTATCAGCAACATTTTTTGGAAGAATAGTTACGTTTTACAGATCCATACGTTTTTAAGAGTATGAACGAAATACTAGTTTTTTATTTTTATTTAGCCATGATCATCCCACTGCTGGGTAAAGGCCTCCCTACCCTCCCTCCACTTCTCTCGGTTTAAGGTTTTCAAAATAAAAAATAAATATAGTTATAGTTTTTTAAATACTAGTTTCCTTTACTTAATTTTTTTGAGTAAATTAATTCATAAAAAAATCTTTTGATAACATGTAGATGTTTAATAATGACGCAGAATTAAGCATTCGCCAATATAACAAAATTATTTTCAACTATGAATTTCAATTTATTTTGATTTTAATTATTTGTCCAGCTCTCTGTTATTTTCAAATGCCACCCTGTTTACAAAGTGATTGTAAGTTTTGTTAGGAGTTTGTTGTCTCCTTCAATTTGTTCTCATGTATTAAACATTATTGCTGGGCCTACATAAAACTCATCAATGATAGACTGATAAAAATGTATAGCTAGTTTTTATCATAACAATGGGTGCAATAATGATTGTTTCTAATTACATGGTCACTACTGTATATGCGAAAAGGTACATCCTCATCATACTGACAATTGTATTGGTTACCAGTTAGATAGAAGCAATCATATCACTTCTTACCAGTTACAGTTTAAACTTTGGGCTTTAGGCTAGAATTAAATTACCTGCTCCTTGAGGCTTCAAGGATGGGCTACTGTTGGGTTTACAAGGTGACAAAAGCAACATAATATAAATAAAATACTGTACCACTGTATTTGTTGGTTTGCTACACATCTCCACTCTGAATTCTGTTGGAGGTATACCCAAGAACCAGTTTAGCGATACCTCTTCACTGCAATCCAAATTTACAAGTTAAAATAATGCATCAATGATTATATTTTGTGAGAATACTAATGACATGATATGGAAAATGACCACAATCACAAAGCTCGCTAGATAGCTTGTCCAATCTACCTGTCATAAAATTTATAGCACACATGTATACTGTTCATAGAATTGATATATTTATTTTCTGTTTATCCAGATACAGAGATTTGACCGAGATGTGGGTTGATATGTTTCTTTATTTAATTATTAGCTGTGTCCTCACGGTTCCGCCCGAGTAAGAAGTTTTATTCCAGTAATAAATATAGCCTATATTACTCAGTGATAATGTAGCTTTCTAACAGCAAAAGAATTTTTGAAATTGATCCAATAGTTTTTAAGTTTATTTGTTATATACAACAATACAAATCTTTTCTCTTTATAATATTAGTATAGATATAGATAAGTGCAACTAAATTAAAGCAACAGGACTGTCAATGTGTATTATTATGATATATTTTGGGACCCTTTAATCAGTGTAACTTGTAAAACAGGAGTGGCAAAGTCATCATCATTGGGGTCAGGTGCTAATAGATATGTATTTAAAGATTTTTAAGGATAATGAGTACTTAAAAGTATTAAAAATATTCAATGACAAATGATATGTCTTCGATAACTGAGTGATGAATTCATATCTGAATGAACTTAAATATGATATCCATTTGTCTGCTGAGTAATAACCAAATACTACAGCAATTATGGGATGTGATGGGGGCTATGTCAATAATCACACCACCAAAATAGTAATAATAAAAACTGATTCATAAAGGTTACTTACTCATGATCGAAAAAGCTGACATGTGGTTTGTTTTCAGAAAAGTATCTTTTGGTGAAATTGTTGCTGATATTGTGGAAAGTGTCAAGGGGGGCAAGGTTTATATTTCCCTTTTTAAATGTACTCTTGACTCCATAGCAGCTACTGAATATCAAGTCAAAGTTCATTGCATAGCATACCTGCAAGAGGAGAATTAAGATTTGATAAAATAAAATATGATATTATATAAACACTCATTCATTGGTACACAAGACAATTACAATGTAATATGGCCCTTAGTAGGGATGAGTCGGTGGTTGCCGTTTTCCTGGACATATCAGCTGCTTATGATTCTGTCCTCCTCCCAGTTCTCAGGCAGAAGCTGCACAAGCTGAGAATCCCGGAAAGGATCATTCAGATTATTTGCAGTATTCTTTCAAGCCGCTCTCTGCAGCTCAGAGTCAGAGTTCCAGGGGAAGACCCGGAACAGAGGATGGCTTGGAGGGGACTTCCTCAGGGATCTGTGATTAGTCCCCTTTTATATAATATATACACTTTTGACCTTTCTTCTTGCCTAAATTATAATTGTAAATTACTTCAGTATGCTGACGATATTGCATTATTGGTCTCTGGCAGTTCTATCCAGGATGCCGCTCTGTCTATGAATGTCTCTTTGTCCTTATTATACCATTGGCTTCTGGATCACGGGTTGGCTTTGAGCGCTCCAAAAAGTACTGCAGTCATTTTTACCCGCAGACGTCGTATCCCCCAAACTGATATTAATATCGATGGTCAAGCTATTCCAATTAAAGAAAAGGCTAGGTTTCTGGGCGTTACACTAGATGCTAAATTATCGGGAGTTGATCACATCAATAGCACAGTTAAAAAATGTGAGTGCTCTGTGTCAGTCCTTAAGGCTTTGTCTGGTGTCTGGTGGGGTGCCCATCCATACACTTTGAAATTGGTGTACAATGCATTGGTTAGAAGTGTGATGGACTATTGCTGCTTCTTAATGGAACCTTGCAATAAAGAAGCGCTTCGCAAGTTAGACTCCATTCAGGCCAAATGCCTGAGGATTATAATTGGTGCGATGAAATCCTCTCCCATAAATGCCCTTCAGGTCGAATGTGCAGAACCACCCCTTAGCCTTCGAAGACAATATTTAGCTGATCGTTTCTTGTCAAAAGTTTTCTCCCTTTCGTCCCATCCTTTACTTCCCATTTTAGAGGAAATTCATCTTTCTTTCAACACCTCTTCCTATTGGAATAATAAATTGGTTCCCCCATTGATGAATAGGTACAGGGAGCTTAAAAACCTCTCCTCACCTGTTTGTCAATATCCCATTCTACCTGTATTTTCCTCTGCATACGAGGTGGTCCATTTTAAGCCAAAAGTTGTTTTGGGACTTGGTATTACCAGTAGATCCCGGGACGTAAAAGGCGATTTTGTTCGGGCCATTGAGAAATACTGGAGGGGCTGGAATTTATTTTTCACAGATGCATCTAAATTGTCACCAGCGGGATGCACGGGAGTTGCAACATACTTCCAGAATTCCAGAATCGCCCTATTATTTCAATGTCCACCCGAGGTTTCTGTTTTTTCTGGTGAATGTATTGGCATTTTAGAAGCTATCAATTTCATTAAGACGCATAATATTAAAAATTCTGTTATTTTTTCGGATTCACGGAGTAGTATCCAGGCATTAGGTCAAAATCAAATGAAATCTAAAATCCACAGCAAAATTATTATGGATATTAAAAATTTACTGTACACTTGTTTTAAAAATGATTGCAATATAGAAATAGCTTGGGTTCCCAGTCACTCGGGAATAGGAGGCAATGAGTGTGCCGATTCACTGGCTAAGTTTGCTACCACTAACCTTGCTGATCAGAAACACTATGTTGTACATAGTTACGACTTACGGGCGGACACCAAACTTAAGTTGTATAACTCGTGGTCAACAGCGTGGCAGGTTAGTTCGAAACTTAAGGGGGCCTATTACACCAGTATACAAAATGACATCCAGCGGAAACCTTGGTTTTTTAAATGTACTAAATTGGCAAAAAAAACTGTTTCATCCCTGTGTAGACTTAGTCTCGGTCACTGTTGCAGTCCAGTGTTTTTGAGTAAGATCCACGTTCGCGACAATTCTTTGTGTGAGTGTGGTCTCGATGAGGGCACTCTGGACCATATATTTTTTTCATGTCCCGCAAATTCCCAGTCCTTTGACTTGTATCGTATGCTTCCCAAAATTAAAATCCCCCTTCCTACTAATTTTCGTTCCCTTCTGACCCACTTTTCCCCTAACCTAATTAAAATTTTTAAATGATAATAATATTAAGAAGTAGTGGTGTGTAATAAGTTTTTATATATTTTGGTGCTGTCTCAATTCAGTAGATATAGAAAAAGTAGAAAAAAAAAAAAAACTTTGTTTAAATACTAACAACAAATTGTTTTGTCATTTCAGCCACTAACATAATTCTATCAAAATTCGAAAGTTCGACAGTCGCCTGGTCTGCAGCCCGTCACTACATGACGCTGGCAGAATAGTCGTCATCGGCTCAGTTGCCATAAACCAAAAAAAAAAAAAAAATACAATGTAATTACATAACACGGCCACAGTTGCTTTCATGTTGAAAATACAACAATATTCATTGCATGGTGCAGTTGTTGGACTGATTGTTAAAACATTCCATCCATTGGAAGGGGTGGAACTGTTGAAATCAAAGCTGATCTTCTTTTCGTGTGGTTAAAGACTAAACTGGGGTCGAGAGTTTATGCCGCCCATGGGCCTCTGACTTGGCATCATATGCCGTCGAGAAATATCTCTCAGGCATGTTTCCTCACAATGTTTTCCTTCACTGTTTTTAAGCAAGTGATAATTATACAACATGCACAGGAATCTGAAAAGTCAGAGGTGCGTGCCTTGGGTTCGAACTTGAGACCAATGACTTGGCAGTCTGATGGTCATACCACAAGGCTATCATTGCTATTAAATTAAAGCTGATGCAATTGTGTTTTGAAATAAGGACGTTAGTTAGAAAAGGAGAATGCCCATTTTTGTATGGGGATCCGTACCAACTTGCGTCAAACCAAATTTACTCTCAAGAGCCTAGTTTTTATTAAATTTTTCACTACCAACAAGATTTTGTCAATGTTTAGCCACATTTTCGAAATACAGTGGAATCTGCTTATAACGACAACAAAAGGGCGGTGATATTTGGTCGTACTAAACGGACGTCGTTATAAGTGTCAGTAAACACCAGATAAGAAAACCAAACTAGAGAGTGTTCTTAAGTCGCTATAAGCAGTCAGTCGTTATAAGCGAAGTCATAATAAATGGATTCCACTGTATTCAAAAATGTTAGAAATGGCACTTCAGAGTCACTATCTCGATACGCGACGACACAAGAGTCACTATCTCAACACTGACAATAGTTATTATAGACGTAGTGAATTAATTATTCAATAAAAGTACCAGACTGACTCAAACACAGCAAATAAACATTGATTGATACAAATATCGACAAAACTCCTTATCCAAATTGACATTAATGTTGACAGTTCCATAATTCGGTATTTCGAAAGCCTTGACTGTAGGTGTTTTGAGTTTTTAAAATACGTAGTTTATATAATAAAATGGTGAGATAAAATAAAATTATTTAATAGAATTAATTATTTTCTACTTATAATTTTGTTTACCTAGATAGGTAAAATAACTGACAACTGTAATCGGTACAAAAAAGTTTTTGGAAATTAACTTTTGTTATGATGGAAATGCCACTTTTGCGGAAGTAGGTAATTGTTAATTATCTTTTTTGATATGTTTTTAATGTGGTTAAAAAAGACAGTCAAAAAACAGTACCTTTTACACATAAATAAAACATTATTTTCGGTGTTAATGTACCTGTGACGCAATGTGGTACGGAGTAAGGGCATTATCCTTTAAATTTAATCATAATAATATGAATCCCCTTTGGGTTATTTTGTTATCAAATACCCCAAAAGGAATTGACAGATTTTATTATAATATGCGTTTAAGTTTGGTTTAAGTATGATAGTCCATTTTCTACACTTCACAAATATATCAAGCAGAGATAAAACATAAAAGAAATGTCTCAAACAGCAATTGAATTCAGAACTCTGAGCACTAAAAACATGGGCTCCAACTTTGTCATTAGCATAGAATAAATGTTAGCAGTTTATACTTGAAAATTTGCACAAATATAATATTTACATAGACTGTGAGACATTCAGTGCAAATATTATATGATCTATTAGGTAAATGAACAAGGTCATTGAATCTACTTGGATGCTGATGGTCACTTGTTATATACATCTTCCTAATCCTCCACACAAACTATGTCGACACACAGTATAAAACACAGATACCTATGTGTTCTGTACACCTGCTATTCAATATTAATGTGTACAATGTAAACATATTATTATAATGCAAACAGTGTTGCAATACTTATTTATTGAATAGGAAAGCAATATCAGTTGCTGCCTGGGATACTAGAGTTCAGACTGTTTGTCAATTTTGCTTAAATCAATCTCTGAACGATGAACATAATACTTACATGGGTACAGTTAGTTGTATCTTTTATATCTAACGTATTGGTAGAGTGCTGCTTGCCGGGCCTTCGCCCTCTAGAGCTATCGCAGTACTTCTGGTTGTCGTAGTACGTCAGGTCTATCGTCCAATCAGTCCAGTTCGGGTTCTTCAGCGTGCACAATTCAGCTGTATACCGACCGCTCACCCCATCCGATGCACGAACGAACGTCATAGACGTATCATTATTACTACCGTCACTACATCGATACTTCACTTTATCCGGTTCCGCACTTGTTTGGGACAACAAAAACATTAAAAACACAGGGACAAACATCGCGAAACTTGAATGCTCCTTGCGAAATTATGTAAATAACTTCATGACGAGAGCACAGCAATACATATGTACTGAATACGTAAGTAAAAATACTATCAAATAAGTAAGTATATAACGCGACAAGTGCGATACCTACGTCACAATATCGCTAACTATACTAATTGATTAGTTTTGTGAATTTGATTGATATGATATGAAATTTTATCAAATGCACACACGTCAAGGCAAACGCTATTTATTTCGCCATTTTCTTTCATTCATTTGACTTTGAGTTTGACACATTTATAAAAGTACTCTGTGGTTTGACACTTTGAGTTTTGACATCTAACTTCCAGTAGTGATGGCAGTATCTCGATACAAATATAATTATCGATTGTAATGTATGAACTAATTTAAAAGAGAAAGGAACCATGTTCAGCTATTGTCCGGTTAAGCAGTATCAACATCAAGTGAACTGTTGCACTGCGAGTGGTACTACAAAAAAAAATACCATGTTCAGCCTTGTATGCGAATGGTTATAATTATATACTTATAATATAATTATTTATTATCGTACGTCGGACGCTCCTGTAAAAGTTTAGATTAGATTGTGCTCATAAAATTAAGTTTAAGTTTATTATATAATATTTAGTTTATAATGTATACCTTTATAAAACGTTGGTCAGGTCTCAGTTGGAGTACGCGGTCCCGGTGTAGAATCCCTTTTATGAAAAATATTCTACTAAGATAGAAAAAGTACAACGCAAATTTTTAAAGGCCATGCATTACCGTTGTTGTCGTACGTATGCATCTTAAAACAACTTACTAAATAAATATAAACTTCAAAACCTTAAATCTAGACGTATAATGTTGGAAGTAACAATTTATATGATTGTATAGATATAAGCAATAGAATAAGTTATGTAGTACCCAGAACAACTATATGTCGGGGTGTGCGCGCACGACCGCTGTTTGCTGTAACCTCTTGTCGATCAAACGCAGGCTTGCGAGCACCCCTGCGGCGTCTTACTACGCAGTTTAATAAGATTTTCCGGGATATCGAGTTTTTTGCTGTTTCTGCTGGAAAATTTAAAAGTATTGCGCTTAAAATTATAGCAGAATTAGATACATAACAATCCTAAAATCATAATTGTATTTTAATATCTACTTTCTCTTTTTATTATTCTTACTTGTGTTAGTTTCAAATTAGTTTTATTTTTATATTTATTCATACTCTCTATTCAATGTTATCTAGATCGCACGTCGTTCGTGTTTGTTTAACTTTTTTGTATTATGTGGAAAATGTTGTTGGTTATACATTTATACTCACATTTTAGTTTTTAGTTCTATACCATAATATTATAATGTGTAACCGTCTATTTTCCCAAATAAAATGAAATAAAGTTAAGGTACAATTTTTATGTAGTTATTTGGCTCAATAAATCGGGTTAATTTTAAATGCTACAATTAGCTACAAAATAAAAAAATCTTTGGCTAAACAGGGAATATACATATTATGATCTGAAATCTACTGAAATGTATTTTTTTAAACTATGTCGTAAAGCTTTCATCGTGGTGGAAAAGTTACATCAGAAGAAAATACAACCGTACAAAATTATAATTTGCTTTTATTATCTGACTGCCTCGTTGATCTAGTGGTGGCAAGCGCGACTGCTGATCCTGAGGTCCTGGGTTCGATCCCCAGGTCGGGCAAAGGGTTATTGGGTTTTTCCGTGTGGAATTCTATAGTAGCAGCCCAGAGTTTGGATTTGTGTCCGGTTGATGGCAATAGGCTCGCTCTCTGTTACACGGGACTTAAACATAACGCCTAAATGAGGGTGCTACTATACACTTCTGCCAACCCTTCGGGGAATACAGGCGTAATGTTATTTTATGTCTTTTATTCTATCGAATTAAAAAAATTTTTTTAGGCATTTTCGTTTCTATGACTTGGCAACACAAGCAGATTGTCAATGGCGTTATCTACTATTCTTTGGTCGTTGGGGGGCATCCACGATTTCTTCTGGCACCACGGTGGCGCTATTGTGAACCGAGGTAAAAAATGTCTGTAGGTACTGTCAAATTCCTTGCGATTTACCGTCATCATAATAATAACAATTTAATAACCATTTTTTATCATTTAATTCCATCTAAAAGTTGGTTTAGTTCCCATAAATATTTTAACAAATGGGCCACCTCTGTTATTATCCGATTGCGGCTCGGTTTTGTATGTACTCCGGTCTTTTTAGCTAAAATCCGAATAAAAGATCATTCTTTATGCGAGTGGTCTAAAGGAGGGTACTCTGGAGCACTTGTTTTTCTATTGTCCTAAAATATCTGTCCCCCTATATGATTTACTGTCTGTTGATATTCCCCGTCCTATTAATATTTCGTTTATGTTAACCTTGGCCTATTCCCCCTTAATTAAAATTCTATATAAATTTATTAGGACTAATAATATACGATTGTAATATAACTCCTCTTCATTAATATTCCTTCTCTCAAACCCAATCATTTATCTATCTATTTATCTTCCCTTTTTCTCCTTTTAACTCTAAATGTAATTTGTTGTCTTGTGATTGTTTATTAACATATTATAATGTCCTTTTTCAGCATGCTCATCTGATTTCAACGCTACAACACTGGTCAATAGTTTCTGTTTAGTGTAATACTTTACGTACATATCGCAGTGTCTTTTTCAACCTTGACGTTGGCAGAATCATCGAATAACGATGGAGCCATAAAAATTAAATTTGAATTGAACCATTTGAAATATATTGTGAAGGACAGCATGGTTGACATCTGTCGGGCATGCTACAGTACTGTCCCGATGAATTTATCTAACAGATTATGTTTCGTTGTTCTCGTCTTGCTAACGGGGAGTATTTGCACAGGCACTCTAGTAGCAAGGATTATAATTATATACACCAGCAACTTGCTCTTAAACACCACCTTGTGGACGCAGAAGTGCCATACTACAAGTATGTGCCCGACCCAGTTCTCGAGAATGGTCATGTCACATTGTACTGGGATCGATCTATTATTACCGACAAGACTGTCGTTGCTAATAAGTCTGACATAGTGGTGATAGATCGATTAGAGCGTCTTACAGTGATTGTTGATATCACTGTCCCGCTCCGCATGACGAGAACCATGTGAAAGCTGAAAAGGATGAAGAATTTAAATATCATAACTTGGCACACGAGGTTCTTGACATCTGAGATGTTGATACAGCAGCTATTGTGCCGATAGTCGTTATGGCCAGTGGTTAAAATAGCCAAGAGCCTCGCCCAACATCTGAAGAGGCTTTTGTTAGGCGGCTAGATCAAGGGCTTGACACAAAAACCGATACTTCTGGACACAATGCGTATTTTTAAGAAGTTGCTCTTTCCGAAGCACTGACCACTAGTAGCTTGGACCCTGTTCCCAATGCTGGTGGGCTATTATATATTTTTTATAGAATTATATTGAAAAAAAAAATTGCTTGTATTTAGAATGAATAAACGAAATTACAAATAATTTTATTTCAGAATAATTCTACAGTCTAAGTATTTGTTTTCTGTAGATTTTGTGTAGGTTCTGTAATTTTTACCTCAGTCTACATTGATACTGTCTGGCGGATTTTCTTGTCTGGAAAAGTCCGAACGCCCAGACTCATATTTCCCAAATTAAATTATCAGATCGTGTCATTTTGCGGGCATATGGAACCATTACAAAGGGAAGAGCTTTTCTCATTGCCGAAAAACGATGACCAAAGAATTGGTCATTGGTGACGATTCTGGTGCGCACTTTGACAGGACTAAACTAAACTTATTGTTTGTCTCGTTCTGTTTCAATAGAAAAATAAAGTGACAGTTGCGTTTCAGTGCTGCCAATTGCGGGGAAAATCCCCGATTTGCGGGGAATGGGGGTCCGTGCGGGGAATGAACAAAATCGGGGAATTTCGGGCAATTGGCAGCAGTTCCAATATTTCAGGTTTTGTGTTCGTAAATGCTGCCAAGACACAAGAGAGCGCTAAAAAAAAAAGAAGGTCGTCCGACTAGAAAGAGGCGTTATGGCTGGAGGAAAAAGAAGTGGTACATTTATGGAGGTCGCACCTGCACCAGCAAAACGAGAGGGGAGCGTCTAAAAAAAAAAATCACTGATGCGGGGAATCGAGAAATTTTTATTGGCAGCACTGTTGCGTTTAGTCTAGTTTAGTACCGTCAAAATGTGGTCGACAACATTGCCTCGTTGCCACGATACGTAGTATCTCTAACTAGTCTGTGATGGTTACCGGTTACCCTTTACTTTATTTATTCATAGTATGGTGTTGTTGTCAGCACGCATTAAAATTTATATTTAATTATTTAGCATTGCGTCCAAAAAAAATATTTTCTAAAATATTAGGTATTTAAACTACGTTTTGGGGTTCGGTTTTTTCCTCAAAGGACAATATTTCTTTTCTTATTACTTCGTTAACTTATCGGAAAAGGAAAAATGTTTTACTTAATCGAAAAAATAACTACATACCAGTTAAGTAAAAAATAAAAGGGATATTATCTTTATAAATAATAGTTCCCACTTTAAGACTCTAGCTTTAAAATTAATACTTACTTAGTTTGCACTTTAATTTTGATCACAATTTTAATACTTCAAAATAATCGTTGGCTATTGAATTTAATGCTTCTAACTTCAAAGACCCCCCCCCCCCAATCTATACTAATATAAATAGCTGAAGAGTTTGTTTGTTTGAACGCGCTAATCTCAGGAACTACTAGCTGGAATAGAAAAAATATTTTTGTATTGGATAGTCCATTTATTGAGGAAGGCTATAGGCTATATAACATCACGCTACGAGTAATAGGAGCGCAGCAGAAATGAACAATGTTGCAAAAACGGGAAAATCTATGGGTACATATAATAAAACTGTAGAAGAGTTCAATTCTATACATTGAATAAAAACCATAAAAAATACCCATAAGGGTCTTCATACAAGTATAACAAGCAAAAAAAAAACATTTTGAAATTTTTGTCTGTCTGTCTGTTGTCCGGCTTTAACACAAAAACTACTATACGGATTTTGATGAAACTTTTTTGTTATATAGCTATTAGTCCTCGGCAACATATAGGCTATAATTTATTAGGGTAGGTAGGGTAAGTAAGTAGGGTAGGTAGGCAGGTAGTGTAGGTAGGTAGGGTATGTGGGTAGGGTAGGTAGGTAGTGTAGGCAGGTATGGTAGGCAGGTAGGGTAGGTAGGTAGGGTAGGTAGGTAGGGTAGGTAGGTAGGGTAGGTAGGTAGGGTAGGTAGGTAGGGTAGGTAGGAAGGTAGGAAGGTAGGGTAGGTAGGAAGGTAGGGTAGGTAGGAAGGTAGGGTAGGTAGGAAGGTAGGGTAGGTAGGAAGGTAGGGTAGGTAGGAAGGTAGGGTAGGTAGGAAGGTAGGGTAGGTAGGAAGGTAGGGTAGGTAGGAAGGTAGGGTAGGTAGGAAGGTAGGGTAGGTAGGAAGGTAGGGTAGGTAGGAAGGTAGGGTAGGTAGGAAGGTAGGGTAGGTAGGAAGGTAGGGTAGGTAGGTGCACCGTAGATGCCATAAATGAAAAATGTTGCAAAAACAGGAAAAACGCAGACGAAGTTGCGCGAGTCAGCTAGTCTAATATAAAACAAAGTCGTGTTAGTTACAGTACACCATTTATATCTCGAGAAAGGCTGGACCGATTTTTATAATCTTTGATTTTTTGGATTTGTGTACGCATGACATTTTGTATGGAACGGCTTTTTTGATGATATCTCGAGAACCGATAGTGTAGGTATCTACCTAGTCATCCCTACCTACCTAGGTAGAGTAGGTAGGGTGGGTAGAGTAGGTTGGTGCGCCGTAGATACTTACTGCTACCTCTGCGAAGCCGGGCCGGGTAAAGCTAGTAAGAAATAAAATGACAAACAGCTGAAAGTTAGGTTAGGTTAGAACTGTAATCAAAACCAAAAATGGTTAGAAACAAATGAAACAATTTGTCGATCACCTTCCACCATTCCTTCATGGGTGCATTCAGAAACAAGTGGATTTTGATTGATTATAGTGTGATTATACCATTATTTTTAAAGTTAGAAGTATCTATTGAAATTAAAATTATATAAACATTTTTGATGAAAAACATCTGATGCGGCAGTACGACTGTGAGAGCGGCTGTTGCGTGGCGATCTCGCGATGGCAGACGCGATGCCAGACCTTCGTAACTCGTCGGCGTGTTTTTGTTATACCTATTCATTGATTTAAATTGCTTGTCGGGTACATTCGAACATTTCGAACAAAGCAGGTCGTACCGTAATTTACAAGTGGAGCACTTCAGTTATTCTTTGCTTTTAATTGTATTCATACAACCAGCACAGTTGTTGATAGCCATTATTTCTAGTAATTTATTTCCTAGATGTTAAGAAATTATAATATAAATATCAAGCTGTGGGACGCGAACTCGCGACTCTCCGTGCACCACATCATACGAGCAGTTATGCTAACTCGCCACTTGAACGTTAAAAATGATTACGATATTGGAGAAAATATTTCCAAAGTTATATTTTACCAAATGAGTTTCGATGTTTCACATCTTGCCAGGCGTCCCGCAACGGCTTTATTTTTTTGTTATTATTTTCATTTATTTTAAATTGTTTTTAAATACATCGGAAAGTAAAATGCAAAAGATACATTACAAATACATTTATAATCAATCGACCACATTCGTATTTCATTAACACTTAGCATAGGAATAACTTAAAATCACACTCAACCACAAGACTGATAAAGTAGGTGAAAAATAACTTTAATTATATTCCGATTTGCTGGGCTAGGACTGCGTACATGCCCAAAGCTGTTAAGCCGACAGCGCTGGCGTGAACGGCGCGTAGAGCTAGCAGAGCCCACGCACTGAGCGACAGGACGGTCCCGACGGCCTCCTCGATGAGTCCTCGGTAGGGGGACAGCGCCAGCAGCGAGAGCACGAGCGGCGAGTGCTTGCGCGGCAGGTCGCTGCGCGTCCACAGCCACACCAGCGCGGCCGTGGCGGCCGTGTGCAGCAGCGACACGTTGGACTCGGCGCACGAGCGCACGTAGCGCCAGTCGAACTCGGAGCCGCGAGCTCCCACCCACAGTAACACGCTGCGAGTCACCACAACCTGTCAATGTTATAGGTTTTATAAAATAACCACTTTACCAGTGGCGTGCATTGCATATAGGCAAGGGGCCATTCAACTATTACGTAAGCACGAAAGGGGGTGAGGGGATCTTTGCTTAGCTTATTTTTGATGACATGGGGGATGGGGATGTCTAGATGATAATTACGTCAGCAATTTCTATTTATTTACTTAAGAGTAAGAATCCTGATCAGTTTAAAAAATATATTCCAATGTTTACGTAAGCATAGGAGGGGGGGGGGGGGGGGGGGGTAAACGCTTTGCTTACTTTTGCTGACAAGTGGGAGGGGTGGGTCAAACATTATTAAAATTCTGCTTATGTAATATTTGAATGGCCTCCAAGTATAAGTGGCCAGTCAGCAATTAAGTATTTAATACGTGTGGTTATAACAGTTACTATGTGCAGTTCTGGTACTAATCTCTATTAACACTTTCACTGTCAAGTTCATATTATACATTTTAATTCCGCATTATTGTTCTACCCGGGAGTCAGGTGCTGGGCATTGAATGTGTTAACATGTATAATTCAGGTAAAGGATTTTTGGTTACTATAACTTATATAAAAGGTCATTGGGCATATCTGAACGCTTTGCGAGGAGTGGCGGACATTAACCAAAATTATTTTAAAATCAAGAAAATAATGTGTCCTTTCATTGTATATCGTCAGTGGAAAGATAAAAAGACTAAAGTGCCAATATAACTACTTTACAGTAGAGAGATCCAAAGTATTTTTTTAAGAAAATAAACATAGTTATTTTCTTTTCATAGTTATATTAAATAGATAATTAAATTATCTATTTAATATGTATACTCTAAGAAAAATAACTATGTTTATTTTCTTAAAAAAATACTTTGAATCTCTCTACTGTAAAGTAGGTATATTGGCACTTTAGTCTTTTTACCTTTCCACTGCAATATAATTGTTTGTTTAAAAATCAATGGGAGAAAAACGAAACAAATGTTTATTAGTATAGTATAGAATAGACGTATATACTGCAACAGGTTTTAAGACTAGGTTTCACCTAAAACATCTCAATGAGCTAATAATTGATTTGAATTAAATTGAATTATAAATAATAAAATGATATGTATAGGAAATTAATGAACAAAAATAAAATGAATTAGTATTTCATTTATTTTCCCTACATCAACTTTTTTGTTTTTAGAAAACATAAAAAATAATTCACGAGCAAAGATTCAAACTTGCGGCCCTCTGGTTAAGTACACTAGTTCCCTACATCACTTTAGTAACATTTGTAAATCGACGACATACTAAAGTTGTATTACAATACTTTTAATTTTTTCAAGATTCTCACTACCCACATTAACGAGACTAATGTCATAGTAAATCAGAGCCATATATCAATACATTCTGCTATATTTCATTTGTGTTCGCTGTGGGTAAGGTTACCAAACTAAAGTGCTCAATGACCTTAATTATAGTAAAAATAATATGGATATATTCTAACATACAGCATGTACTTTGCAATCGCTATGCAAGTGAGCATGGTGATAATGGCTTTTTTAATGGATTCAATAGTATAGTTCTTTTGTTATGTCTGTTACCTCAGCGCTTGCCCATCCAATAGCAGAAGTGAGGATTTTTGCATGTCCTTTGCCTGGCACCGAGTTCAGAGCAAAGTATATTCCCAGAAGGTCAGCAAAGTCAACAGTTGCTTTCAGAATTTCCTGGAATCATATAGAAGATATTTTGTTAGCAATGTAATGGGAGTTTTTAAATAATTGTTATTGATATCTAATGCCGTTAGATAGTGATAGAATTGTATTTTTCTCTATCTTCAAATTGTATGACTGCCAGTCATACAATAATAATACTAATAATGTAATTTGTAAGTATTTTAAAATTAATAAAGGAAATACTAATAATATTTAATATTGACTTTTACAGTCAGGATACTTATGTGTTTTGTAAATGTAAGATTTCACATAAAATAATTTAAGACAGTATTAAATTGTAGTTTTATAGGTATCTACCTAACTATAAAGTGTAACTGATAACAATGCAAACATCAATGACCTAAATTTAACTGATGGAAAAAGTGTTCCTTTAACTGATCTTCACAAACAACTATGCAATCACTTAAACAGTGCTTAGTCATTCATAATTCTTAATATAGACAAGATAATTACCAAGAATACATTGTATTCTCCTGTTATGTGGCTACTATCTGTATCAGGAAAGAATGTGGCCAGCAACAGCATCTTGCATAACTGTGTGAATATGTACAGCCCTCCAGCATACACACATTTTGAGAACGTAGCATATTCCGATCTAAAATGATAAATGGTTCATTGAAAAACTTTATTAGTCGGTGATAACCTAAGAGCAAGATGACTTACATTCCAGAGAACTTGTATGCCATATGATACGGTGCGTACACCAGTGCAAGGCAATTGCCAAAGTGATACAAAGTCATCTTAATTCACCTATATTTGTACTAATTTAATTAAGTTATAGCGATGTGAATTAGTTTTTAGAAGGCATAGTAGATAGAACTCAAACAAGTCTCAAAACTGAAAACTCAAATCATTTCTTTGTGTTTTCCAAACCACAAAGAATATTGATTTTATAGCAACAATTTTTATCTCCTTCTAACATAAGGAAATGTATTAGTTTTTCGTTGATATAATGTTTTAAAATAATTATATATTTACAACTGGAACGCTTAACTGGCAAGCTCATAAGTCAGATTCTCGTGCAACGTAGCTGTTTATTGTATGAGTGGAATGGAACGTAGTGTCCAACCAAACAATTATATTTTTTGTTTTATGTCGACCATAATAAGTTTAAATTTGAAAGTAATTAAGGTAGTTAATTATACTTTTTTAAACAATATTTGTATCTACAAATATGATTCGTTTTTTCTGGCAATTAATAACGTGCAAAGAACCGTATGACGCGTTTCATTACTCCAAATCATTCTTGACATCTGTCTCGGAAATAATGAAAACAATAATTCATAATTAAAGACGTACGTTTGTAAACTGTTTATTTTTTAAACTGTAAGTTTTATTTTGTCCTTATTACAAATAAATGAATTTGATTCTCATATTTTCAAAGAACAATTTTGGTAATTGCCATTTTTGACGTTTTAACGAAAAGTCATGCGTAAAACAGAGCGTAAATAGCGCGCCAATTTCAGGAGCTGAGATTTTGTTTACTGTTGTTTTTATTTATTTTAAGCATAGTTAAATTATTAGTATCAATTTGTAGAATACAAGTGATTTTTCATTGCTTGCTGTGAAATTACAACACTACTTCAGTATAACATAATGCTTACCATGATTTTGCGAACTGCTTCTGTTCTCTGCTCTAACATGCTTGCAAAACTGGTTTTTATAGGAAATACTTATTTTTTTAATATTTAAATAACTTGATTTTTCAGAATGTCTCAATATAATTCTTGTCAAGGCCCATTGTTCAACCACAATTATTATGTTTATGAAAAGGGGTAAGGTTGTAAGAGTGTAGAAAGAGATGCAAAATAAGGGGAGCTTTAAAAAAAAGGGTTGTTTTTTAACCCTTTCATTTTTTAGCACACGCGCAAATGGGAAAGGGGTTCGTTGTCCAATAGCAAGGCAGAGTTTGGGAGATTTTGAATTTTATTCGTCCGGAGAAGCTCTGTCTCTACTCGTTGGGTGCTCCGGACACCATCTCTCAGCAGTTTCCTTTAGAAAGTGCTTGTAACAACGTGTTTATTCAAACGAGGGTGGTGTCACGTGTATGTCACACGTATTTGATTTATATTGAGAGATATTTTGCATATTTAAAGTTATATTACATTGTGAATTTTGACGGTGAATATTTTAATACATATTTTTTATAATATTTTAGGTGATGGTTTGGTGAAATCTGTTGTGTCAATATGTTCTTATTTATAATGGATGGTTGCTTTGCTTTTCTATGGGTGAGTAATTGTATGCATTTAAATTTTATTACTTAAATTGTTGTGATTAAACTATCCTATCTTTGACTAGACAGACAGGTTTATTACATTTTCCTTTTAAACAATTTTCATTGGTTTTAGGTAAATTCCTATTCAAATGAAGATAATTTCTACTTGCCTGGTCCACTGTTATAAGTGATGATTGGATATTGCTATTTACATTTTGCTAACTTTTTTATGTCTCATCTACAAAACAAGTCTTTGTCAGCATCAATCAGCATCAGCATCTCAGCATTTCTTGAATGGTTCATTTAATCACTATGACGTAATGTATGAATCTTAAACGTAAGTACTTTAAGTAGTTACCTAAGGTGGGTTTTGCCTACCTATACATATTTTTGTCCTACCTACTTATACATTCATGAATTTGTTTTTGAAAATGGATCATAGATATGGAAATATTAGAGGTGTTCACATAGGACTCTTTGCTAAGCAGTTATATTTTCCATACGTATAAAATAGAATAGATTAGAATATTATTTAGTATAGGTACATACCTAATATACCTAATTACTGTAGGTACCTACTTAACAAAGCGAATATCGCTTATATCTGAATTGGCCTTTAATCACAAAAAAGTAGGTACTTAAGCACAATGTAGGCAGCCTAGAAATTATTTATTTACTAATGGTTGATTGCTGTACTTTACCGAGCGTTATCAGTAAAAATTATGACTTGTATCTTTATCAATAACTAGCTTTTACCCGCGGCTTCGCTCACGTGGAATTAACATGATGTTTTTCCAGGACCAATAGTAGCCTATGTCCTCCATCCTTTCAACTAACTCTATGCCGAAAATCGAGTCGATTGGTTGCTTAGTTAGGGCGTGAAGGAAGGACAAACAAACAAACAAACACACTTTCGCATTTATAATATTATATATATAGTATGGATGACGCAAAGACCACATACGTTTGCTTACGCGCTCCCTTACGTGAGTATGTTTTGTCACAGGTAAAATAAGCTTACGAGTCCATTTATATACCCAGTTTAGCATTGAAAAATGCTACCATTGGTAAGCAAAACGATTCGTTTTTGTTTATAGGAACCGTACATATGTAGTTAAGTAATAGGTATCAATTAATTTTTTAAAGGTCTTTGCTCAAAATTTTAGCCTAGTAAATCAAGTTGATTGATCACGATTACCTAAGCTACCTATGCCAAGTCCTTATGCTTATGTTTTCATGAGTTATTAATTCGGTTTAAAAATCACTTGCCAAGTCCAAGGGGTATGTAGGTACCTATAGGAGATACAGACCAATAAGTGATCTATCGCACTTAAACTAGGTAGTTATGCCTAAGTATGTTATTAGTCGTCATCAACCTAGTCTTTTTCAAACTATGTTGAGGTCAGCTTCCCGTCTAACCACCCCCGGTTTCAGCACGTTTCGTTTAGTCAGTTGTAGATTCTCGTAACCAGAGTAAAAGAGATATCAAACCGAATCGTTCGACAAGTACTGAATCAGGGGGGCAGATACCTACGCCTACATATTAGACCATTATGCGGACCGACTGCCACCTGGATATCGACACAAAGGAAGGTAAATGGTTCGACAAATAGTCAGATTTTTGGGCTTCTGAATGATAAACATAATTATTTTCGTTACCTATCTACTACTTACAAATTTTACCCGCGCTTTCACAAACATACAATTTGAAAAACTGCATCATTTCGCAGCAACTAGCAAATCTTGAATTTGGTTCTGTATAGCATCGCTTACTATGATATAGAGATTAAGCTGTGTCCGGTTTTACCCAACCGATCGTTATGGAACATAGCTTAGATATTACCTATAAGTTCGGCTAGTTAGAACAATGTAAGTTCAGTCAATTTGCGCCATGGTAAGGTATAATATTTCGTTAGTTTTTATTTTGGGTGTAATAACACGGTGTGTGAAACCAATTTTCATGTTTTTTTAAACGAAATAAAGTAGACTTCGTCACGAATTACTAATTTTTTCTTAAAAAACCTAAATTATGTAATGGAATTTTTGTACATATTGTACACTTATAATAACGTAGATAATGGACACCCTTTAGAGTTTTGCCGGTAAAGTTCTTCACGATGTAGCTCTCACGTTTTAAGGCTCCCGTCTTTAAACGAACGTCTCTCGACTATCTCAATCGCCATAAATTACCAAAAATCTACCCCGAAATACCACAATAAGATTATTGTCCCTACCTGTCCTCAATTCCTGAATAAGAAATAATTTTAAAATTCTAAAGAACAGTTTCTGATTTAGTTTTTTGTGATTTAATTTTAATTTGTGGTCCAATAAATGGAAATAAACAATAATCATTTCATATGATTATTATTTCCTTCATTCATTTAATATAATACTTCATTTCATTTATAAATATTTTTATTAAAAAATTAATTACATTTTAAAATATAAAAAAACAGTAGCCCACCGGCATCGGGAACAAGGTCTAAGCTACCGGTGGTCAGGGCCTCAGAGAGAAGAACTTCCTAACAATACGCGCCGTATTCAGAAGTACCGCTTTCTGTGTCAGGCCCTTGACCCAGCCGAGGTTGGTCGGGGCTCTTGGCTGTTAAGCCATTGGCCGTAAAGACTACTGGCACAACAACTGCTGAGTCAACCTCCCTCATGTCGACAACCTCGTGGTCCGAGTCTTGCTACTTAATTTCTGTAGCCTTCTCGGCTTTCACAAGGTTCTCGGCATGTGGAACAGTGATATTAACAATCATTGTGAGACGCTCTGATCGATCTATATCCACTATGTCAGGCTTATTGGAAAAAAAATCCTGTTGGTGATGATAGATCGATCCCAGTACAATGTGATATGACTATTCTCGAGAACTGGGTTGGGCACATACTTGTTGTATGGTACTTCTGCGCCCACAAGGTTGTATTTCAGAGCAAGTTGCTGGTGGATAATCCTAATCACAAGGTTGTGTCTGTGCAAATACTCGCCGTTAGTAAGACGAGAACAACCAGAAATAATATGTTGAATGGATTCACCGAGGCAGTGGTATGCCGACAGATGTCAGCCGTGCCGTCCTTCACAATATATTTTCGGTAGTTATTCGTCATCATAATTTCGTCCATAATTATTGCACAGACAAAACCTTCGATTTTTCCAAAGAGGTCACCAAAACGTAGCCAGGCTACGGAAGCTAGGAATTCTACATCGGGCCCATGAAGGGTCCGGTAGAAGCGTACGTGAAGCTCCTTTCTCTGCCATACCTGATTATTATTGTTATTAATTTAAATCTCGTAAATGCCTTCTAAATTTATATCACGAAATAAGAGACAGAGCCGAATTTTATCCTGAAATGTGATAAAAATAAGAGGTCCAGAAATAAAATAACAAAAAAATTATATAACTACCTTATACCTAGTCTTGCCATAAATATTGTCACGAAGAAAAATTTTTTTTTTATTGCAAATAATATTTATTACTTTTACAGTGTGTTAGTTTAATACATAAATATAAAACAATTTAAAATATAAAAAGCTTATTCGAAGTGGTCTTCATTGGCTGCAATACAGTCCTTTAAACGTTGAGGCCAGTTATCAATAGAAGCACGCACTCTTTCCATGGGAAAATTCTTCACTGCCCGTCGTATGGATTGTTTTAGGGACTCTAAATTATCATGGCGTTTAGAGCAAGCCGTACTCTCTAAAACTGACCATAAATCATAATCCAGCGGATTAAGATCGGGACTAGACGACGGCCAGCCTTCAGCTCTGATGAAGTCCGAAACGTTCACTTCCAACCAAGACTGCGTGGACCGAGCTTTATGACCCGGCGCCGAGTCTGTTGGAAGGACCATACTTGGTTATTGAACATGGTGTTGTTAAGGAGCTTAACTACCTTCTCAAGAATGGTATCTTGACACACATGTGCCGATGTTTTGATACTTTTTTCACAAAAATATGGCTCAGTCACTCCTTCATAGCTAACACCCCACCAAACCATCACTGAAGTCGAATAATGCCCACGTTACACTCTATCGACTAATTGGGAAGCTTCCTTAGAGCTTTGAGCATAAATACGGTCATTTTGTTTGTTAAAATGTTGCTCAATTGTAAAGATTTTCTCATCCGTAAACAAAAATTTTCTGTGACCTCCCTTTGCGTACCGCTTCAGTAGTTGTTTCGATTTTACCACCCTATTCTTTTTAAAATTATCAGTTAAAAAATTACCAGTGCGTCTCTTATAGGCTGCAAGTCCTAAGTCATCTTTTATAATACGCGACATGTTTCTGGGTGCTATCTTCATCTCCCGAGATAAAATCTTTTGCTTTCGGACAGGATTTCTTCGAATTCTTTCCCTTACTGCTTTGACCACCTTTTTCGCACGAACACTACGTGGACGGCCAGATCTTTTTCTGTCACAAACAGAGGAGGTCTCATTGTACCTGTTAATAGCCCGGTACACAAACATTTGACTAATACCAAGCGTATGGAGAGTTTTAAAAATTGCATTTGGCTCCATACCAACTTTGTGTAATGCAATCACAGCGATTCGGTTCTCTTTATCACCCCACTCCATTTTAATATCGCAAAATATTGTACAATGTATTGGCGCCAAAATTAGAAAACACAATGAACAATCGTATAAAAAGGACAGATTCCAAATTCAAATGTAATATCTTTCTTATTTTTAATTGTAACAGTATTTATGGCCAGACTAGGTATATAACTACCTTATTGTGTTAACTAACTTAAAATAATAGTCGTATCTTAATAGCGAGAACCCTGGCGAACATGTCTTGATCGAATTAATTTGTAATTCAAACAATCCTAATTATTTCGGTGCTCTACAATAAATACGATTGCCAAAAGCACAGAAAACTAAATAATAAGTATTTAGATTTCTGTGGCCAAAACCGTGCCTATTCGATCAGTCTTGTTTGTATAGAAACACAATGATTTCGGTAATGCCTCATATTCACAAGTGGCGCACGAACATTTGAAATAAAATGAAAAGAGAATAAAACCCCGGCGTGTCGTGAGGAGTCCACTCACGTCATCCCTCCATTACAGCATTGTCCGCGCGACAATGGCGATAGAGAATAAAGAATCGCGGCCATTAGGTAAATTTCCTCATACATTTTTTTGCGTGACACCCTCGACGCGTAAAAAGTGGGGAAACGTACATTTGTCATGTTGAAGAGTGTGGTGAACGCGGATCTCGCGAGATCTCAATCTTGGTATAGTGGCTTGAAGATTTTTTCTTTCACCTTAATCGAGTGGGGTGGTGCAGGTATAGTGTGTTTTATGTTTTGGGCATTTAGAATATGAACAATACGGATATTGCTGATGTAATGTTAATATCAGATTTTGGTGTTTCCCGCTGACTTAGATGTTATGTTTCGGTACCATCGTACATATGGTAAACGACGTTCTTGTCTCAACGACCAATAAGAAACAACACATAGCGACAACATTTTTTTTATTGATACTGTCATATTACTATGCGGTGTTGACCGTATCTTAATTGGTAGTTAATTTAAAAGATTGAGGTATTTAGCGAGAGACGTGGCCCATTATTGTTTCTTACAATAAAATATTTAATTACACAGTGTTGACATGGGGCCGTTTTCAATAATGTATCTATCGACGGTTTGCCTTACTGGAGGTAGAAATTTGACATAGCTTCTATGGAGCTTATATCGTTCTTTCTTTAGTAGAGCAAACCGCCGATAGATAGGTTATTGAAAACAGCCGATAGTCGTTTAATTACCTATCCACTTTTGTTATGAAATAATACTGACTATCTAGAATCATGATACTGTCAGGCACAACAAGTTGGGGATATGACCTTTTCAAAAACCCAGCTATAACACATAGAAAATTATTGAAATGGAATACAAGATCAATTTTCATATACCTACTTAGATTATCCAATAAAAAACGAAACGTAGGTAATAAAATCTCAAATATTATACTCGCAGCGTAAGGGAGCCATTGCTCCACAACCGACTTTGAACGTGTATGTCGCAATCAATAATGTATTATAGGAAAATAATTTCAATTTGGTGTGTGAGTGGTGGACATACGAATGCATTATTCAGCTCACGTATATTGCAGGCGAGTGTGCCACGCAGATAAGCGAGTATTGAGCCGAAAATGCCGAAAGTCCGAAACACTCTGTCGCCGGGGGGCCTTATCGAAAACGGCTTACGGTGACCCCATGCAAACTCCCTAATGCGACATCGCTCACCGGTCCCTCCTCGCGGTGCCCTCCGGCGATCGATCTCGATGCAAAATTGCCAATAGGGGATGCTAGTTTTGTTTCTTGTGCGTAATTTTTTTATTGCGATATCTTGATACGGTGAATCTAGTTACTTTGAGACAGCAGGTGGTCTTTCAACAGGGATTTCCGGTTTTGGATTTTGTCGCAAGAGAATGAGCTATCAATATGGTTATCGAAAAGAAACTATCTATCTATTAATAAATAATCTCTAAATACTTGACTTTATATAAATAAATTCACGATAGCTTTATATTTTAGTATCTACCTATTTGGGAAATTGTAGAGGCTGCCCATAAAGTCCGATAAGTTTTATACGCCACTGAATATTGAGCAGTGGTCGGCGGTATACATATTTTGCAATGAAATACACGCGATGGCTCTCGGAAGGGTGAGATGGGGTAAGCGAGGCGGACGGTGGGTGGAACAGAAAATGAATAATTCGCTCTGATTTGATAGCATCAAGAGAAAATGTTAATAGTTCCTATTAATGTGTTTATTTACATTTTAATATGTTACAAGATAATTAGTACTTACAAATTCTAATTTTTTTCGTCTAATTAATTGTCAATCGTTTTTGTTAATCATAGTAGAAATATAGGTACCGGGGTTTATGGTACGTGGGAACGGTGCAGGTATTCATGTGTACCTAGTCTGGCCATAAATACTGTTACAATTAAAAATAAGAAAGATATTACATTTGAATTTGGAATCTGTCATTTTTATACGATTGTTCATTGAGTTTTCTAATTTTGGCGCCAATACATTGTACAATATTTTGCGATATTAAAATGGAGTGGGGTGATAAAGAGAACCGAATCGCTGTGATTGCATTACACAAAGTTGGTATGGAGCCAAATGCAATTTTTAAAACTCTCCATACGCTTGGTATTAGTCAAATGTTTGTGTACCGGGCTATTAACAGGTACAATGAGACCTCCTCTGTTTGTGACAGAAAAAGATCTGGCCGTCCACGTAGTGTTCGTGCGAAAAAGGTGGTCAAAGCAGTAAGGGAAAGAATTCGAAGAAATCCTGTCCGAAAGCAAAAGATTTTATCTCGGGAGATGAAGATAGCACCCAGAAACATGTCGCGTATTATAAAAGATGACTTAGGACTTGCAGCCTATAAGAGACGCACTGGTAATTTTTTAACTGATAATTTTAAAAATAATAGGGTGGTAAAATCGAAACAACTACTGAAGCGGTACGCAAAGGGAGGTCACAGAAAATTTTTGTTTACGGATGAGAAAATCTTTACAATTGAGCAACATTTTAACAAACAAAATGACCGTATTTATGCTCAAAGCTTTAGAGCTTGGAAGCTTCCCAATTAGTCGACAGAGTGCAACGTGGGCATTATTCGACTTCAGTGATGGTTTGGTGGGGTGTTAGCTATGAAGGAGT
Source organism: Amphipyra berbera (assembly GCA_910594945.2). Lineage (NCBI taxonomy): Eukaryota > Metazoa > Arthropoda > Insecta > Lepidoptera > Noctuidae > Amphipyra > Amphipyra berbera. The sequence continues at coordinate 21,585,235 of OU343126.1, forward strand.
GACTGAGCCATATTTTTGTGAAAAAGGTATCAAAACATCGGCACAAGTGTATCAAGATACCATTCTTGAGAAGATAGTTAAGCCCCTTAACAACACCATGTTCAATAACCAAGTATGGTCCTTCCAACAGACTCGGCGCCGGATCATAAAGCTCGGTCCACGCAGTCTTGGTTGGAAGTGAACGTTTCGGACTTCATCAGAGCTGAAGACTGGCCGTCGTCTAGTCCCGATCTTAATCCGCTGGATTATGATTTATGGTCAGTTTTAGAGAGTACGGCTTGCTCTAAACGCCATGATAATTTGGAGTCCCTAAAACAATCCATACGATTGGCAGTGAAGAATTTTCCCATGGAAAGAGTGCGTGCTTCTATTGATAACTGGCCTCAACGTTTAAAGGACTGTATTGCAGCCAATGGAGACCACTTCGAATAAGCTTTTTATATTTTAAATTGTTTTATATTTATGTATTAAACTAACACACTGTAAAAGTAATAAATATTAATTGCAATAAAAATATTTTTTTTTTCCTGACAATATTTATGGCAAGACTAGGTATACTATGAATGAAAACTTATTTGTGTGAAAATTCTGTATCTAGGTATTTATATGCGATCATCTAGAGGTTATAAATGTCTGGATTAACTAGTACGATAATCGTTAAATAGGGTTATTATTTTTGTGTTACGTGTTTAAAAGAAATAAAATTATCTAGTGACACAAATTCTGTTTAGATTAAGTATATCCGGGTCATCTATATTTAATTTCTGTTCTAAAAATTTTGTATTAAAAGCAGATGAAAAGGAAAAGTTCGATTTATATGTACGTTTTGTATATGTGTAAATCGGTTATACTTTTTGACTTATTTACACACCCTTCCCCGCACAGGCCACCACCGACACTTCTCGCATATTTATTCATAGGCTAGTGCGTATTTTTTACTTGGTCATAAATATTAAAGGCGGCTCGTGCCACGAGGATTTTCAATTCGACAGCGACGTCGGATCCCCTTAGATTTTAGGCTTTCTCTCTTTCCGCGGATTAGACCGGTTTGATGTATGGCCGCGGGTGGCGGTAAATCAAATTTTGATTGCTATTTTCTTTGTGGAAAGTCGGAATCCTCCGCCGGGGACGAGCGTCGTGTAACGTGGGTTAACCGATCCCTAGGCGCGCTCCGCCCGTCTTATATGGATTGTATGTACAAGACGTATATTTCGTATTTGAGGATTGACGTAAGACCGATTCCATTTTTTAGCGTGCCTATATGTACTCAATATGTTGGTATTTGTAAGTATATTAAACGTTTAGTTAATAGCTTTTCTTTAAAATAACACGCGGATATAGTTCTGAGATGCAATGAAACGACTTAATGGTGGGACTTAATGATGTATTGAAACAACTTAACGGCACTTAATTGTGCCCGAAAAATGGCAATATGCTTGCCACCTATTACATGAGACTAAATACTAGAGGCGAAACATGGATGTACAGACTCCTGTAATAGGAGAACACCTATCTGCTTACTGCACCGGGGATTACAGGCGTGAGAATACATAAATGTTTGTATGTATGAAACGACTTAAAACTCAGATTCATTATCATCGTCTTATCAATACCGGCCATGGGCCCTTAAAACTCATTTTACTTTCAATTCAGTTTAATTAATTGCACATTTTTCTAGCTAGACACGTCGGGATAAATTGAATCAAATTTAAGTTTACTTGGGGCTATTGAAATCAAATTTGCTTGAATAAGTTGATTTTAGCGAAATAACTCTTAAGTTCAGGGAGACGGGCCGTAGTAACCGCGTGTGTGATCCAATTGTGGACCGCTCTAGATGCGATCCAAATGGATGGAATCAAATTCAGCCGCCCTTTAAATATTTGAACTGATGCTGGAGGCCAGCGAGGGACGGCCCACTGCTGGGGTTGGGGCATACAGGGGGAAACACAAATCACAAATTGCTCATGTTGAATTTATTGCCGCCGGAATGTCTTACAAATATCACTCAAATGAAGATATTTTTACTTACTTATATGGTTGGATAGTCTAAAGCTTAAAGTTCTTTATCGATTAAGAAAAGTGTATGTAATACTGCATACATAATACAAGTACATTCTACATAGTTAGGTTGAACGAGCGCGGCCGGGTCGGCGGCGTAGGGTGGGCGCCCACCTTCGGATAAAAAAGGATCTCGAAAAATTCTCGACCCTTTTTATACTAAATAGATAGCTAACACGGCCTGAGTGGAGTTTCAATAGATGCTTTCTCGACGGAAGAAGCGACCTGTAAGGAATCGAGGGGCCCAGTGAAAAACAGTGTTATATATCTACCGTCTTGTGTAGTGCGTGTCACACAGTTTTTCCTTTTATTTTTTACGCGTGCCCTCCTCGGAGGGATAAGAGGAATTCTTTTTAAATTGGAAATGTTTTCTAAGAGGATTACGATTTGCGGAGGTGTACGCCGATATTGGGCGTTGGGAATAAGGGATCGTGTTACTCTGTTTTGTGTTTAACATTCTTAAAATTTTCTTATTATGTGCTCGTATCAAGTGGGATTTGTATTTTGATTCAAAGAGATTTGGTTTTATTTCACATTTTGTGACTATATTCTTGTCGGATTTGCCAATACAGTTCCTTGAATAAGTACTTTGAATGTATTTCCTCTTATTAATTTGAGTTATTGAAGATTTTGTCACGCCTTATCCTGTAGGTACTTTCTTTAAGCCTGCTCAGCAAAAATCCCACGTTAGTATAAAAATATCGTGTAACGAACAATGGGACCGATATTCCAAGTGACCATTACTCGTGTGAAGTTGATGTAAGCACAAAGCTCGGGACGATTGCCGAATAAGGAATATTTTTTTCAATGGCTATTTTAAACATGCTGTTGAGTAAATCTTTATTGTGTTTATAATAAAGGCTATGATTCCATAATTTCGTACGCTTAGGCTGGCGTTGGGAATTGAGGCGACTATCCCTTGCAGTTGCAACGTTAGCGATGGGGATTCAGTTAAAATTTTCACATAGCCCCCGCCCTTGTTGCTTATAGCTTGCACAATTTGAAAGCTTTTGTTGAGCGCAAAAAAACTGAGAAGTGTAACATTTATTGCTCAATTTACATTAGAGTAGCAAAAAATCTTTTCATCGTATTTTTAATGTTGATATATTTGTTTCGCCTTATACCAATTTTGGTTCGATGAAATTACAACTGTATTAATCGTAAACTGAGTACGTACTTCGGTAATGTTTTCTAAAGGGTATTTACTAGTTATTTTTAAACGTGTGCAATTATGTACTAACTGCAATACCTCTAACATCAAAAATATCAGAAATAATCAGATATGCTAACAGAAGAAAATCCTGAACAGTACCTAACACTCATAAAATGTTTTTGAAATTAATCAAAATACACAAAAGCTGTAATGAGTACTCCAATATATCTTTACTAAGCTGCAACAGAAAACTTGAATAAACTGGCAGGGGCAGGGGTGCGTAGCCGGCGTGCGTTGAAAAAATAACATCTTTTAGCAACAACTGGGGATTGCACGCTTTAAACTACGCCCGCCTTTAATAATTGGGGTTTATACTCACACATTCGGGCAGCGGGCTACGGTTGTACAATACCAATACCTATTGTGGGTACGTGACAGGTGGTCACACTTTGCAAATACAACAAATATTCGGCAGGAGGTTAGTTTTATTTACAATAAAGGATGAGACGGAAATATCAGTCGAATTGCCGAAATTGGGGTGGATTAATTCCGTTATGGTGTAACTCTTCAAAGATTTCCTTTTAAATGGGGAAATACAAAGGCATTATGTCAGATTTGGCTAAAGCTTTATACATCGTACGGCTACGTTCTTTTGAGCGCTATTGGCTGCCTGTGGACTGAAGTGTCAATTTTAGAATAGTAAATACATATTTTAGGATAAGTCGTATAGATAAACATCTGTAGGAAATACAGATAAAGAATACAAACACGACAATATTAACACAACGTTACTATAATTATTATCAGAAATTGTTGTTATATGTTCTTAGGTATATTACTTTCCAACAAGATCTTAGTCGTCATAATATAGGTTTGGGTAAAGACCAGACCAAAATTACGGCAGTTAAAATGTTTTAGTAAGTGCAATATCATGTCGAATTATCGCCACCGGACGTCGCAAACAAAAGTAATGAGCCATTTATGCTGTATTAAGATCATTTTACTATTACGGCTACATCTTGGAAGCACATAAACCGGCTGTAATACCACACCGGTCATCACGCGAAATGTCACCAAACAAAGAAATGTTATTGCCACCTACATGCTGTTGACCAATGAAAGAACACGCGCAAATCATTTAAAGCTCGTAAAAAGTCGATGAACTTTCATAATACATTTTGTTTCTAAGAGTGAATGTAGATAACTATCTATTCGATCTTCTAAATGTAAATCCTTCTCTCTTTCGCACGTCTATTTAGTTATTTAACAAAATTGCACTATGGTACATAACATAAGATATTTATTGCTACAGAATACTTAATATTTATAGGCGTTTTAAGTTCTTTATTCCAAGACTAAGAGATACCAACACAGTCTTGGTTTAATCAATGGCATGTTTCTCAAAATAATACGTAAGTAAAGCATACAAAACGATAGCTTGCAAGTAATAAAACATCGTTCGGCTGGTTACATCACTCCGCCTCCCTATGGTAATAAAAAAAGATACATTATAAATCGTATGGGATATTGTCCACCGTTGTTATAGTCAGAGCGGCCGCGACGCGTGACGTAGTTAAATCGTTTTATTGTTTTTTCACGGCGACGTATCGCAGCATTAGTACTGCGTTATAATATTTTGCTTAGTACACAATAACCCACGGACATAAACGATGTTATGTTGGGCCGTGTTCCACGGAAATTAGGCTTCGTAAAACGTTTATAATATCTTTTCCGCGTATATGGTGACATACACGGGGAAGATGCTATAAAATTGTTTGTTTAACTGCCAATGGTCAATCCAATAGTTTGTCGCCGGAATGAATTGACGACGTTCATTCAAAACCTGTTTTCTGATGAATCTTCTTAATCAATTGGAAGCGGAATGCATCAATGAAGATTCATCAAACATCGTTTAACCAAAATAGGAGCCCAATTTTGGAATGGTCTTACATGTATTGTTACGGAATTAAAAAGAGTTACATACCTTGCGACCTTTGCCAGTTTGATCAGTTTTTGACCAGCACTTGACTTTGAAATTGCCATTGTAATTATGATAACCATTAGGAATGGACTTTTGGAATCGTGAAATCAATTTTGAATCCAAATTTAATAGATATACCTAACCAATTCAATAGTTAGTTTTGAGTTTTGTTCACGATAGGTTGTATTTTGAGATATCTATCCATAAATGGCTTAGATATCCGGACTACATTCAGATAATGATGAATGACTGATGGAGATGACTGATCTATGTATTGACATGTGCCCAAAGTGATCTTCAGTAAAAGGGTTGTGGAGTGTCTTCGGCGCATTAGCTGTAAATGATGGATGAGTCTCTTTGTCTCCTCGTGACTTGATATCGCCATTAGGTACCATGTTAATACTATATTTACTAATCTTTGCTTTCTTCACTGTGTACTCTATATTTAATAGATATAAGTTGCTTTCGTAACTTGCCAATTCTCTAATAAACAACGTTTAATGCTGTTTCTCTGCAAATCAGATACAACACACTTATCGGCATTAAAACGCCATATATAGAGTGGATTTTTTTAATCGCACCTGGAGGGAAAGTACTCTAAATACTCAAGATAGCCAATTTTACTCAAAGGAAACATTCTTTTATTTTTAAAAAGAAACAAAAATCTTATCGTAGGCAGTGGTAACTCTACTGTTATGGGCCGGAGCACCATCTTGCTGATTGAACCTATTGATTGATGCCATAAAAGTACAGGGGGCTATTTTGTCAGATTTTAGCCGGTTTGATTCCCAGGTTTGGCACGCATATTTTCAAATATAACTGAAAGCAGTTTTGCTTTTTCTTCAAAATAATGGAATGTTCCTGTGAGTAAAATTGGCTATCTCCAGTATTTAGAGTAATTTCCCTCTCTTCCCTTCCTCCCTACAGCGATAAAAAAATGACAACCTGTATGTGTAAGATCCGTGAAAGGAGACCAGGGGGGCACATTTGGTGAATCATATTTGATATCATATTAGTAGTCATTTACAACTGCAAGTGGACTGCACATCCAATCGCAACTGCTGATTAAGTATGCACCAAAATTAATTCTCGATTTTTGTGTAGTCTAAATGCAAAATATATTTAGTTCACAAAGTACATATATTGACATCATCAAATTACATTCTATCGTTCTTCGTATGTGTTAAATGTGGCTTTTAAGATCTCGAGGACTGAGTACTTAGTGACCATTTTCACCTATTTGTCATTTAAATTAATTACAGCAACCAAATATTTAGCATAATAATTATTAACGTAGGCCATTATTTTTCTTAGGCCCGGGCCGTATTCTAAAATGATGCTCGGTCATGAATTTCGATTTAAGATGAGATTTGACTAGAGCTTAATACTTAATATGAAATTTCTGATTTGTATGAGTCTAATGTTTGCCACTTATTTCACCCACAAATTGCCTACGTTATTCCTCTAATACATTTTTATCCACTTATCACAGTTTAACGAGAAGCCACCGACTATATGACTCGACATGACTGTGCACCAGGGCAATCAGTTTATTCCATTAACATATAGTTTCTTTATGAAATTTCCCGAGGTCTGAAACGGCTCCATGATTAATATTTGAACCGTGACTGGCCGAGCCTAACCGAGCGGAATATATCGCTTATCTAATACATACTCGTACTAAACTTATAGCTGTGTTTTGTGGGACGGTGTCCTATATATTACCTATATGAAATATTTTTTAGCACTGATTTATGATGGAATATGTTGCTATCCGTGGACATGTCACAGTCGGATATTTCATTCATGAATAATATGCGCATAATAAAATAGTGTTTTTTTTCTAGGGCGATAACGAACTGCTTACCATTTTGTTAAATTACATTAATTGTGTACATTACATTCCTGAAGTCTTATTAAAACAATTTTATGAAATAGTTAAATAAATATTTATTTGCGTGCGATATGATACAGAATACAGATGTTTCTTAAATAATATTGTTTTACATATTTTGCCTACTTGTTTCAGCATGCTAAATATAGGTCACTTTGTAAGGCACAACAATAACAATGACCATCATTAGCCAATAATAAAACTAACCGTTTTTACAATTTTCACCAATATAATATTAAAAATTACCTTGAAATTAAATTAAAAACTGTTTTTGTAATATTAAAAGAAAGATAAGAATGTTATTATTATTCAGTTACAATGAAAATGTACCTACAAAGATTATAAATGTCAAATACCTATATACTTTTAAATTAATTAAGTTGTTATAAGTATAATGTAAAAAATCTAACATGAAATAATGTACCTACATAATTATTATATCAAAATAATTAATCCTCATTAATTTTAAACTTAAGCATATGCCATAAATTCATTTAAACGTGTAGAAGCAACTTTCGCAGAGCTATTTCTTTAATTTGATCTTGATAAATTTAATTCTGTTTCTATTAGGTATATTATTGTATAAACACTGTTTTAAAGTTTCACGGTTTTTAACGACACTTAAAAATTCACTTACGGGTTAACTTCCGTGATTATTGTATATTTTGACGGATATATTATTATTAAATGAATATACTACTACAATTAAATAGTACTTATAGCAATTTTTAGGTAAAGTGGAATTCTTTCATTTTGAGACAACCACTCGCGTTGGATCTCTAGATAGGATTTTGTTGTTTTCTATGGCTTTAGTATAAGGGGTCACAGTGCTTTTTTACAAAAAAAGAAGTTAAAGTTAACTAAGCATTCGTCTGCAAACGGAATACATTGTAGAATAGAATAGAATATACTTTATTGTACACCAAAATTGTAACACAGCTCTTAGTCACTTGAGGAACATCATTTATGCATAGAGATGTATAGCGAGTGGTCTGGGATGTGTGATTGCGCTATAATGTCCGTAGATACGATTAAGTGTGCGAACTGTAATGTGGTGATTTCGGAAGTCCTGGCGTTTATTCGTAATAAACATGACGTGATGGACAACGAAAGTCTCATTAGAATATGTGTGTCAGCGTTTTCCGAGGAGGAAATCGACGAGGCAAAGAAATTGTTATGCAGCACGACAAAGATTGGTAAACGATTGAAGTCGAGGCGTAAGGACAAAAAACAAAAGGATTTAGAAGACATGATAGCGGTTTTCAAAACCATAGACCCCGATCAATTGCCGGTTTTTGTCGCCTACGAGCTACATAAACTGCCCCCTGTGTGTTTCGACCACGTAGACGTCACGAAAGTTCTAAAGGACCTGTTAATATTGCGTGCTGAATTAAATGATATTAAAGATAAATTTGTCACTAAGAACGACCTAGAACTGGCCCTGAAAGACAATAATATTATTCAATCATCTGCTAATCACATACCAAATCCGATGTTTAACTCTAATGTAAATAAAATTAGAGGTGGAGGGTATAACCTAAACAGTGGACCGTTTGGATTGTTGACTCACCTACCTTCACAACATACACAGCTGATTGATTCTGAGTCACATACGCAAACGCAGCTAACAAGTGACGATGATGGACCGAAGTATCGCTCTCTCATTCACTCTCATGCAGAGGTGCTACCGGCTGTCGATGAGTCGGCTATCACGCCGATTAACTCGACATTCTTAGAAAACGCGGATGATACGAATACAAAACTAATAGAATCATTGCAGAGTAATAAAACTACGGTGGAAGTATTAATGCAAGGTGAATGGCCTAAAAGTCGTTCTAAAGATGGTTGGACGCTGGTTCAAAATAAAAAGTCAAAGAATCGGTTCGAGGGAAAAACGGGAACCGCAAGCCCTAACGCGAATTTTAATTTTAGGGCTGCTGATTCAAAAATTCCTCTTTTTATTACTAATGTTGACAAAGAGACTACAGTAAAAGATATTTGTGATTATATACAAAATAAGACGCAAGAAATAGTACAGCTTCAGAAGATCAGTATGAAATCTGAAAGGCCGTATAATGCCTATAAATTGTTTGTCTCAAAATACAAATTAAATACATTTTTAGATAACAAAATGTGGCCTGAAGGTATACGGTTTAGACAGTTTATTTACTTTAAGAAACATACAATAAAAGTAAATAAGCAGCATAGTGTTGAAAATATAACAAACACATAATGGGTTGTATGGCTAACGTTAAACTATGTACATTCAACTGTAAAAATATAACTCGATCAGCTGATTGCGTTCGTCAATTATGTGCACGAGCCGACGTGATAGCATTACAGGAGATCTGGCTGCTGCCCCACGACGTACCTTTCCTAGCAACCATTGATGAAGACTTCGCGTACACGGGGAAATCAGCTGTGGATATCTCTGCCGGTATTCTGGTTGGTAGACCGTACGGAGGTGTGGCGCTGTTATGGAGGAAGTCGTTATTTGCGGCGGTATCGGTTATAAAGTGTGCTAGTGATCGTGTTGTGTGTATTAAAATAGCACAGGGCGTGCGGTCTTTGCTTATATTTAGTGTGTACATGCCCACTGACTGTGCCGAAAATCGTACCGAGTTTACGAGTTGTCTAAGTGAGATTATCTCAGTGATTGAGAGCAATGAAGTGGAGTCGGTTTTTATGTTGGGAGACTTTAACGCGCACCCAGGGACACGTTTCTCACGTGAGTTACTTTTAACCTGTACTGATCAATCATGGTCTTGCGTTGATACAGAACTTTTGCCGCAAGACTCGCATACTTTTACAAGCTCCGCCAACGGTTCCCTCCGCTGGCTAGATCACTGTGTTGTCACTGAGTCCGCCAGACATTTGGTGAACAGTGCGACTATTTTGTACGGTGTTTATGTGTCGGACCATATTCCGTTATTAATAGAGTGTAACATTAATCTAATTAAACCTAAAATTATTGGATCCTACATTTCTTGTAACAAAGTTGTATGGGGTGAGAGGGATCTAGAACAGATAAATAAGTATTATGATTACTGTAATAGCAACTTAAAACTAATAGATTTTCCTACAGAATTTTGTAAATGTGCTGATAATATGTGTCACGAACCTGAGCATCGAAAGGTGATACATAGGTTGTATAATAAATTAATTTGTATATTGAAAAAGGGAGCCGAACTCACTCATGCAGGTTCTGTTAAAAAGCGTCATAAAGGAAATTATGTAGTAGGGTGGAACAAACACGTTCGCGAGGCTCACCGTGATGCCCGACTGTGTTATCAAATGTGGCTGTTATACAACAAACCTACTTCTGGATTTATTTATGAAAATATGTGTACATCGCGTAATCTTTTTAAAACTAAATTAAAGTATTGTCAAAATAATCAAGAGAAAATTAAAATGGATATGCTAGCATCTTGTCATGAAAGTAAACAATTTAACAAGTTTTGGAAATTAACAAATAAATTAAAACATAGGTCGGGGATGCCGGTGAGCGTCGCGGGCGTGAGCGACCCCACTGATATAGCCAATGCTTTTCGAAAACATTTTAATGTAAACTCGCGTTTGTGTGGTTATAGCGAGCCGTCAAATAGCGTCGCGGGGGCGGCCGTGACCGGGGCTCCCCCTGTCAGGTTCTCCGCTAAAGAAGTCGCGAGAAGTATACAGAACATGGTGAGGGGAAAGTCCCCCGGTCGCGACGGCCTCAGCGTCGAACACCTTAAATACGCTGGGGTACACTTACCGCGAGTACTTGCTATGATTTTTAACCTTTGTCTGAGTCATAGTTACTTACCTGTGGAACTTAGTGATACGATCGTTGTGCCAGTGATAAAGAATAAGACGGGTGACGCCTCCGATATCTCCAACTATAGGCCGATATCGCTTGCCACTGTATGTGCTAAGGTATTGGATAGTCTGCTTGATAAGATTCTAGCTAAACATATCGTTCTCGAGGATGGTCAGTTTGGTTTTAGACCGAACTTGTCAACGGATAGTGCAATTTTATGCCTTAAGCAGACTGTCCAATATTATGCAGACAGAAAGACTCCTGTAATAGCATGTTTCTTGGATTTATCGAGGGCTTTCGACCTGGTCAATTATGACCTGCTCTGGCATAAGCTCACTCACGACACTACTGTCCCGGCTGATGTAATATCACTGTTTAGATATTGGTACAGTAGTCAAAAGAATACAGTTAAGTGGACAGGCTCATATTCTGATATGTATGGGTTGGATTGTGGGGTAAGGCAGGGGGGTCTGACCTCCCCGCGTCTTTTTAACCTATACATAAACAAACTAATGGGTAGGCTCAGTAGCACTAAGATCGGGTGTCACGTGGATGGTGTTTGCGTAAACAACATCAGCTACGCTGATGATATGGTGCTGCTGAGCCCATCTATCGGTGCAATGAGAAGACTTCTTAAAATTTGTGAAAGTTATGCGGTGGCTCACGGGCTCAAATACAATACCGATAAGAGTGAATGGTTGGTTTTTAAATCGGGTACTTTAACATATGAACAGCTGCCTGAACTGTCACTCTCTGGGTCTACTTTAGGTCGGGTTTCGAAGTTTAAGTATTTGGGTCACTGGGTCACTGATGACTTAAAAGACAATGTAGACATAGACAGGGAGCGCAGGTCGCTGGCTGTCCGTGGCAACATGCTGGCCCGCAGGTTTGCACGTTGTACTGATTCTGTAAAGATAACGCTTTTTAAGGCCTTCTGCCAGTCGTTTTACACGTGCAGCCTGTGGACCAAGTATACCCAGCGGGCATACAGCGACCTGCGCGTGCAGTATAATAATGCATTCAGGGTGCTTTTGGGGTTGCCGTGGCGATGTAGCGCGTCAGGGATGTTTGCGGAAGCGTGCGTCGACGGATTCGCCGCAATCATGCGGAAACGTTGCGCTTCCATGATGGCGCGGTTGCGCTCCTCCTCCAATGGCATCCTGAGTGTATTTTCAGACCGGTGGGACTCTCCCCTCTTACGAAGTTGGGTAAGTGTTCAGACACACTTATCCAAATAACCCAGTGTACCATTGGACGAACAGTTCAATGGTACATTGGTTGGTTATTATTATTTATGTTATTTAATACTAACATTAGGCTAAGTTATACTACTACTAACATTATATGGATGTTTAATCTGAAATAAAATATTTGAATTTGAATTTGAATAGCAAGAAAAGAAGCGGGCCCTAGACACTACCCTGAGGTATGTACTCCAAACTTAAACGGTTCAAATGCAGACCTAAAGGGGGTGAATACAAATCTATCATTTTTCTGGTTGATTTCAACGTATTGCTATTATTTATTTAATTACTATCAATCCATTGGAGTGCTTTACCTCTAATTCCAATTAAATGTTTTTGTTTTACCGAAAGTAAACACATAAGTTTTTTTGGTGATCATTTTTTATGTGGTCCAGCTAGGGGTGGAGTCGGCACGCAATCCATTAAAGCTGAAAAAACACTTGAAATTCAGCGACTCATACAATAAACATCGTTTGGTAAGTCGCGAGCGACGTTTTTGTCGCAACGACCCGACCGCGCTTTTTTGCTAAAACTTCTTCTGTACAGTTTTTGTGCAACCAGGAGCCGATTGCGATAGCACGTTTCTTTTGGTATTGACGTAATTGTAAGATTTTTGTGTTGTTATGATATGGAACACACAGATAGGTGTTTAAAAAAAGTTATTTCCGAGGGAATATCATGTTCGTACTATTGATACATTAACTCATCATCATTACAGCCTCGTTTCACCCATTGCCGAGTATAGGCCTCCACCCTGTGGTCTTTCCGGCGATCTTTTGCAGGTCGCTTGTCCAACTAGCTGCTGGTCTGCCAACATTTAGTCTGTCGTCTCTCGGCAACCTTTTTGCTCAGTCACTACTCTATCTGCCGTCACCATGTCTACTCAAGTATCTCACCACCATTTCGGTTATACCTTGTCCGATATTACACTGATGAATACACTATCTGTACCCTTTAATGTTTGTTATTGTATAAGAGCTGTGTTACAATTTTGGTGTACAATAAAGTATATTCTATTCTATTCTAACTTATGAACATAATTCTTTGTGTTAAGAAAAATAGATCTCTGATATGGAAAAGAAAAATAATACTAAAGTATTTAATCCAATCTAACATTGATCAAATTCACACATCGAAAACGTTTTGGATGCATATTTAATAAATATAATGTGTATTTTATAGCTCGTCCAAAACTTCTTTCGAAGTATTCACATTTGAAACCACCTATAATATATGGTATTCCGCTGTCCAGCTCCTGTGGTAAGGGTCTTATTATTCAGCGCATAAACCAGGGAATATTTTAGCGGCCAGTCGACGACGCCGAGGGATTTTGAACGGCGTCCGAAAAAATTGATGCGACTTATCTCACGCGCGTGTTCCCGCCAAGATAAACGTATGACATGTTTTATGTATGTTTGGATTTAAGTTTTCCACTATTGACCATGCGTAGATACGAGAGGGGAGGATCAAGAACTGTGGGTATTTTTGGAGAAGTTGTAGATTATGAATCTTTCTTCATGATTCTTTATATTTTGTTCCCCTAGGATTATTAAAGATTACAGTTATTGTGGTTGTAGTTGAGGGCTCTATGAGTGGGCAGTCCGACCTTTTAATATATTTATTATCAACTGTTTACCTGCCAAGCAGAACTTTATAATTATTAAACCCTTTTTTTTCATTTCTATGCGTTTGCAGTAACTATGATTTAAATGAGCAATCTGTTTCTTCTGTGTCTGTCGTCGTTGTTGCTAGATGTGTAGCGATCGTAAGATTTTTGTTTTTATGCAACTTTATGAAGGTGAAATATTATATTATTTTTTCTCTTTACGAAATACAAAAAACAATGATCAAAATACGGGCTGCGTTAAGATATTCAAACTGGAGATTTAGTTTTAGTGGAAGGTCATTTCATATGTGTGGAGTTTGCACGTCACCCTCCGAGTCCTCCGCTTGACCTCACGTCTCTTCGCACGAGGGTAACTTAACATTCACTGCATTGTTCTGTTATTGCACGTCCGACCAGCTTTTGTCGCAAGGGGAAGTTTTGCCTATTGATGTCGTACGGGATAGAATCTATTTATGCGATTCTTTGGTGATTATTTTATATTTTTTTGTTGTAGATTTGAATTAACAATTCAGTTTGGAAATCAAGATTCATATTTTAACATTTGCAAACTGAATATGTATTTCTAAAAACTTTAATCGTGCTTTTGTTTAGGTATTAGTTCAAAATATGCATGTTTCCCATGTTCAGGTTTTCAATGAAGTTATGTGTTGATCAGAATAGATTTTGACTTCGTTACACGTATTTCTATTTATATAGATATCCGAAAAGCGAGTTGTGTTTTGGGCTTCTATCCTGACTTACATAAAAGTTAACTACCTACCTATGTTAAAATAACTGGTAATAATAAATCATAACTTATATATTCATTTTCTTGGCGCTATCTCGGCTTGATGCCACCTTTCGTTTGTCCTCTTTATTTCTTAGTTTATTTTTCTAGTTTCTAATCCATCTCTGTGCTCTGCAACAACTTGTCACTTTACTCTCACCACTTTTTCATCCTGCTCTCTGCAAGCTTCAAACTCAATCTGCCTTATGAATTTATGGACTTGCCTAGCTCAGAATTCTATTACAACAGTGACGTGAAAGTATAATCACGATAGCTTATTACTACTTACCTTGACCATATTTGTATAAAGCGCTTCAAGTGAAATATCAGCAGTTTTTATGAGGCAATTATTAGCATATTGTGTGCCGGTGGGGGTCCGCGGGCAAGCTCCGCGGTGGTCCCTTCGGGGCCCCGCTGGGCTCATAGATAAACATGTCTGGGCTTCCGAATACTTGCGTCGTGAACCGATATTGATTTTGTTTTTGTTACAACAATATATGTAGTGTGAGATACAGCTAATTTGTTCGTTGTCTCGTTTAGCTCTTAAATCATAACGTGTTTTGTTGTTACTGCTTTTTTGTACCGTTTAACAGTGTCATTTGTGTGTGTTAATGCATTTTTTGTTATATTTGTATATGGATAAGTTCTCCCTGTGTCGTCCCCCATCACTTAAAATTATGATCTTAACATTCCATGTCAAGTATTAGTGACTGAATGCGTTAACACCTAATCATAAAAGGCGATAAATATCGTATTTATTTTTTGTATCAATGGAGTAACGAGATTTTTTTAATAACTTGTAATTGTGCGTGCATTATAAAAAGAATTGTGTTGTTTTGGTATTGAGCAGTCCATTACATTACTACTAAAACATTATCAAAGCGATAAAGTTAGTTGTAACACAATTGGTTGTAACAGCATACTCAGATAATGTTTTTATTAGAATTAAATACTTTTCATATTCAAAAGTGGTTTATAACGACATTATGTGTAAATGTTAATTTAATCATAAATAGTGTCCATCTGGTGAGGGAGTGATAGTTAGTGATAGTTGCTATGCAATCACAGTTTATCATCCTTGACGACGGCATTATTAAACAAAACCGGTAATACATCAACTAGATCTCTTAAATGAGCTGCAACATGTACATAGTTGTGTTACGTGCGTGCTGTGTCGTGCCGATGCAGCGCCGGTGTCGCGCCACATATAAACTATAGCTTTAATTACTCTTAAATACAATTAAACGCTGTGCATGCTTCGCGCAAAGATCTACAGCGTAACTGATGCGTTTCGGTTGGTATTTTATTATTATCTGTCATGGGGTTTGCGGAATACCTACTTATAATGAACTGTGCTAGTAGCAGTAACAAAATTATCGGTTCACTTAAAAAAAGTTGTGGTGGTTCAAGGGCGATGTTATTTGAAAAATTGAATAGAATGACGACAAAATGCAATATGCGTTTCATATTTTTGGATTCAAAAGTATCGTCATCGTAGCATTATCCTGAAGCCTGTCCTGCGTTCTCGGTCTTTTGCATCTCTAGCACTCAGACTATTTTATTAACAATACGATATTTAATTCTTGTAGCCCATCACAATGCAATGATATCATTAAAAATATTGGAAGTTATTAAAATTACAATTATTTAATTATTTTACTCCAGACAAGTTACATCCTAGTGTTATCTATATCCAAATTCCTCTCAGCGATTTATGATCGTTGAGATGCGCACGCGCAATTTCTCAGAATATCCCTTCGTCCCGCTCTCCTATCACCCCGCCGATCCACGGGCGGCACGGCTACGCTAGTTTATTTCATGACCTTATGAGTTTCATTCCTTACTTTTTAATTATAGGCACATTGGTTCTGACGCCGATAAAGTCTGCTTTTAGTTATTTAATCATATTTATAAAAGAACATTTGTATAGAATAGATTTCTTAGAAGGGAATATAATAATATTTCTTAATACTCTGTATGGGAATTAAGTGCTGCTTCGGATAGATCATAGATCTGAGGTTCTGGGCTCCTTGTCAGTTCAGTTAAGTAAGGCCTAGTAATCGTCATTGCTGAAGTTTGGATGCAAGATTCCTCTAACTCTGCTTCGTTTACGAAAATATCAGACTTGACTTGTTAATTTGCTTTTATTTTTCATAATAAATAAAATAACTAATGAACTGCCTCGTTGGTCTAGTGGTGGCAAGCGCGATTGATGATCGAGAGGTCCTGGTTTCGATCACCAGGTCTTGCAAAGGGTTATTGGGTTTTTCCGTGTGGAATTCCTCAGTAGCAGCCCGGAGTTTCGATTTGTGCCCGGTTGATGGCAATAGGCTCGCCCCCTATTACATGGGACTTAAACATAACGGCTAAATGAGGGTGTTACTATAACCTCTGCTCAACCCTTCGGGGAATACAGGCGTGATATTATGTTAATGAACCAACTCAAGCCTGTTTTACTTATTAAAATACTGTAAAACAAAAGCCGGCCAAGAGCGAGTCGTACTCGTTCGCTGAGGGTTGCGTACTGTAGGAGGAAATATTTCTTTCCGATTTCAAAATTATTATTTTTTCTTTTCGAAATGCAAAACTAAAGCTTTTTGTAAAATATTTTTGCTAATTTCTAAAAAACTGCACTATTTTAAACATCGTTTTATTTTTCCTGTAATATTTACATAAACCTCCATCAACTCTATTTATTCCAGATTTTTCGCTTTGCAAACTTCGGAGATAAGGGGAGGAATGGTATTCTTTCAAACGTTTTTCCTCATAAACCAAAATCTATACGGTATAAATCAAAATAAAAACATGTACCTACCTAACGAAAAGACTCTTTGCATTCAACTCCTACAATCTACCAACCAAAGACAGCGAGCATGTGTCACAGTGACGTTGTGTTTTTTTCACTTATGTATTTTGTCTCTATTTTATTTCGCATATTTTATTAATGGTATAATTTAAGAATATTACCGCCACTTTAATGTGTTTCTTTACAAACATGTTTTATTATGTGCAAATAAAGCCCTTTCATATGATACTCCACTTGACTTAGTAACTCCACTTTAAAATTTCAACCCCCATTTCGGCCCCTGTTGCAATGACAAAATAATATTTTCTCGATTCTTTCACTTGCAATATGGGTAAACATTATATAAAATCATTCCAAATATCAAGTCGGTAGCATTAGTAGTTTCTGAAATACTCAGCTGTGACAGACAGACAGACGAAGTCGCACCATAAGGGTTCCTTTATTACCATTTTGGTACGGAACCCTAAAAATGATGTTTTCATACCGCTCAGACGCATGCAGCATACCCTCAAAGTAACCAATCTTGGAAAATGTATGCCTGTAAAGTAGTCTGTCAAATGTTGTTATATTTTTTGACTTGATCTGTAAATAATCATTCCATCCACTTTGTCTCCCAAGAGTTGAACATGCGGTACGTAGGTACCTAGACATTTAAAAGGCCTACTGTAATGTACCAATTTATTATATCATGTAATGCTTACCATACTAATGATTTATCATTTGGCATCGGCGTATTACGCTAAATGTGGCGGTATGTAAGATGCGGTGGCTGCGGGCGGCATCTTTGTGACCACCGCAAGATCTGAAGAGGTCCGGCCAGCCAGTCCACGAATGTCTAATGAGTTCCGAACAGATAGGGCTACCGCACGATTCTAGGAAAAATCTAATTTTTTGATAATAGTTTCTTAAGACTTATGCAGATGAAGGTTCGTATTGAGATTAATGGGGTCAACATTTGAATAGGCGCCAGGTTTTGTGGTGAGGAAAGTCTAATTTTGATTTAAACAATAAAATATGTCAATTTTCGCATATAGAAACACAGGTAGGTACGGAATACAGGTTGTCTGATTAATCTATGACGATAATTACAATTTTTTTTCAAGTCAGGACATAAAATCCTAGAACACACAATTTGAGATCACCCATTAAGTGTCGCAATACCTCTTTGAAGTAGACTAATTAAAGTCATGTAACATTCCAGGTCTGTTTCTAGATTATATTTATTTTAGCCGGCCCTGGTCCTTTGCGGCGCCGACGTCACCTGTCATCCATCAGTCCGAGACAACGCGCATGCGCATACCGGCCTGCGCAGATTGCCCCGCGCGCGCGCACAGCCGCCTCGCGGATTCAAATTTAACGGTACCAAGATGGAACGCAACAAAACAGTAGCAGGCGCATTCCGATTTGGAGCGGTTAGACTAGTTCTGATGATGGCTGTGACAAAAAAGGGATGCACCACTTAAGTATTCTATTGATCATGGTCAGACGGGATGGAAGTTTAGGGTAACTTTAAACACAGGAATATTTTGGCCGGTTTTCGATTTGGATTTTGACAATATTCGATTACAAATTTTGTAGATTTTTTGTTATTATCTGCTGCTCTATGTCTAAAACAATAATAATAGATGTAGGTTTTAGGTAACAGAATAGCAAAATTGTTTTTTGTACGTTCTTGCTTCCGTTCGTTATAGTAGTCTATTAAAAAATCCCATGTTAAGCAGCAGACTTTTACAGGCAGAATGAAGATGCTTCTTTTGTTTAGTTTTCCTATAAAAATAATAATGATTGATGAATGATTCGTGCGGAGTCCTTCTGAGTGTCTATTTGCCTATTTCGGATTCGTAGCGACTGTATCTGACTCAATACTTTAATGTTTTGAGGATTATTTGAGCATAACAGTCCAGTTGAACTCAACTCTATAAACAACTCAAAGCAATTGCTGAGAAGTTTAAATCTAAATAAGGAATACGATAACGAGGTTGTTTGTATCAATTCTGGTTATCTTTGCCATCTATCTTAACGTCACAATTAACACAACGTTTTATGTATTTGCAAAACAGGTATCAAAGAGAAAATTACTGTCATAAAAATTATAGTCTCTGCTTATGGATACAGCACGATACATAAATATGATGTAATTGGTGCACACGGGGCTGTATAAATAAAGAACGTTTGAGTTTATAATATTTAAGAATATGCTAACCCCTCTCTACTTGTGGGTATCACAATAGACGACTGAAAACTGCAGATTAAAAGGATGGGTTTTGTTCTGCGTATAAAACAACGTACGGCGATCACCGATCCGTTAATTTTGGTAACTTAATCTCCAGGCCGCTTATCGTTACCGTAGCGAAATCCAGGTAGATTCATCTTCAGCAGTGGATCTCTACAGCTGATATGTTCTACAATTTCATACAGTTACCAAACTCCAGAAGTACTAAACAATACTTACAGCAGCATAAATATAATAGTAGGCCCTTGGTTCATGACGATGTAAGTAGGTATCCAATATACTACGATTTAAGCCTCTTGGCAATAACTGCAGTAGGTGCATTTGCATGTTCACTAACCTCCGATCAAATGTAATGCGGTAGTCGCCAAGATACTTAATTTTTCGAGTATTGGAGACTAACGTAGTGTTGTGCACGAAGAGGTTTTTTTAGCCCCACACAGATTATGGGACGGTCTCGTTGACAATTGAGAAGTTATAAAGTTAATAATAATACGATCCCATATTGACTAATCAATTGAAATGGCTACGCGAATCTATTATATTGTACGCATGATATACATTGTTACAAGCTATGTAGCGTCATAACTAATCAAGAAATGGTTAGGCACATAAACGGATACAATTGAATCTTGACATTGAGCGCCTAAACCGTCGCGTGTGACCCTCCCGTCAGGTCGAGGCTGCCTTATCCTCTAACATCATCAGTATGCCGCCGACCGAGCGAGCTCCCAATTGCCTGAATTAGCATACTTATGCCGAGGCGCCGCCGAATTCGCCTTGTATCACTATCATCAAAGAGAACACCGACACCAAAGTATTTTCAACCTAAACTAAATCGACATAAAATTCTTATTCCTTAAGCACATACTTGTGTTTTAGTGATGTGACTACTGGCTAACAATCTGCATTTTCAATCTTATAGGCTCTAACACAAGGGTGGTTTCACAGTGTTACGTAAAGTTTAAAAGTGTACACATTAGGATCGTCAGGCGCCGAACTCTGACCCGTTGGTAATGGGCGCAAATTGATCGCGAAGGCAAATTTTTCAACTGATTATGCGGCACGATCACACGACGACAATGGCCGGTAGATGGCGGTTGTTTACTGTTTCGGAAATGTTCCATGTTCTGTTTATACAAAATCGCTTCCCTTAAACGTTTAACTTAAACATAATTTAGATTGTGCATCAGCTTAGAAACACTAATCTCACGATAATGAAGTTTTTTGCCACGTTTGCTGTAATTTTCGTGCTATTTCATGCATCTAAATTACAATGATACAGTAGGTATTTATTCTCTTTAGCTAATTAGTGTATCAGGAATATTTCTAGAGAAACTGAATGTTAACGACAACAATTTAAAGAATTTGTTGAAAAACAAAATATGCATGAATAAGAACTTTCAATTATAACGTCAGTTGGAATTGAAACGACCTCCTTGCAGGAAAAAACATCACCGCTTTATCTAATTAGACGTCCGATTGTGATGTTTCCATTAATTACTAGTTAACGATGTTTAATTATGAATACAAATGCAACCATGACACGGATTTGTATTATCAATAGCTCTATTCGCATTTTTAGTAATAACTTAAGAATTTACAAGTTGTGCTTATGTAGTGCAGAGTTAAATGTGGCAACAAATTGTAAATAGATGGGTAGGTGTACGTTAAAAACAGTTGTGCTACGCATACATTTAATTCATCTGAATTTTGATTATGCTGTAAGATGAATCGTGTGAAGATGAATGCGTGTATAAATTCAAAGGGTTTGATAGTTATTGGTGTAAAATAGTTAAAAGCGTCCGTGCAGGCGTGGCCTCGGCGTGAAAGCTGCCAATATAATAGAGACGCGCTTCTGCACGCAAACGTAGATAGAACTGCGAGGAATGCTTTCATTATTTGCAATTTAATTACCATCTTTACATATTTTTTTCTTTTAAATATAAGCGAATACGCAGTCAATAAAATATGATTATTGCATTAAAATTAGTTCTAAACACCTATGATACTCACTAACAATACGATCAGACGAACGCCGCGGAGTGACAGGCTTGTCAGTCTCACAAGCCCAGTGCCCTTTACGTGCTAACAATGAACACATTTTACCTTTACACAATTTTTTGCGTGGGCTGAACACTCCATTGCCTACTACTTTCTCCTAATTAATAATAATTTACCCTGCTAACTGTACTTCAGTTTTTTTAGCGATAATGAACCTTAAAGTTGAGGACGTATAAGTGGCAGCTTGTGAACTGCAACCTTTAGAGTTCAAGGACAAAGAAAGGATGGACTCGATTTCTTACTATTAATTATCTACTATTAAACAATATTCTTGCAGTTGCTCAAACGACGATTTTTTAAAGATAAATAATTGCTGCCGTCAGAACTGATGCACATATTTACACCAAATTAAAATGCAAAATGTATGTAGGTAAGTATGTTATCTCGTTAAATTTCACAGGGAGCGAGCAATTAGCACTCTTTTATTTCAGACCCTGGCTGTCTACTTGTTTGGAAGTTTTGAATTAATGCGGTTACAAATTCATGTAATCTCCGGATGTCAATAGTTCAATTAGACCATCTCTGTTAATTACAAAATACCTTATTGTATAAAGACTGCGGTGCATGACGCTTTGACCCATACGTTCAGTTACAAAGTTGCTTAACACAATCTACAAACATAGATATGTAGCAATTCATAAAGATTAGGATATTTTGAGGCATGGAACTCGCCGTCCTAAATGTAGGTACCTATCATTTATTGAAAATGTTGCGAGCAGCAGCGCATTGTAAACTTTTCCAATTTTGACAAAATGGTCTGGTCAGTGCAATGTGGACAATGTGCTATATCGGATACCTTTTGTGGCTGCCGTGACTTCGAGAATTATTAGAAAAAGATTTTAACAAAAGCCACGATATCGCACAGGCTTCATTTCATAAGAGTGATAATATAATAATTAGCCAGTGTCATCAAGTCTTCCTTCTCTCAACCTACATTGTAATGAGAGGCGATTGCGTTCAGTAATAGTATTTGTTATATTTGGAGATAATTTACTGCAATCTAATATTGTTTAAGCTACATTTCAACATAATTCCTCCCTCATGTGTTGTTTCTATGAATTGCAAAACTGTGTGTTTAGTTCCATGTGTACTGTGACAACAAATAGGCCTGTCAGTCTGTCCCCCTTCTATTGTGTGCTACCCCAGTCTGGACATCTCATAATAAACGGAATTCTGTTTACACTCAAATTTTACTCGCAATTCTTGGTGGAAGCGACGTCTTAGCAAAAATGTTTTCTTTTGTTATGACTTTCGAAATAATATCCTTATTTAAAATTGTGGTTGAATGAATTTTTTATTAAGTTACCTTTTCTACCTTTCCTTTATTGCTATACCTATAATTAAAAAGGTGAAGTTCGATTTTTATACCTAAGTAAAGAGTCAAAGTAAAGAGTCATTTGATAGTAATGATGATTAATTTAGTTAAGTGTATAGAGTAGGACGTGTTTATGACGCGACTTTTACTCTTGATTGTATTTCGGTTTTAAAATATGACAAAAAGGGATTTTGGATATTGCTTGAGGCTTGGAGTAAGAATACGAAATCACTTTTGCAAAATGACAAGTCTGTTATCACTTTATATTAAGAAGCTACTATTTTTAGCTGATTATATAACTACCTAATCCGAGCAGTTATCCATGTTTTGATCCCATGTCAATATATGGAAAAATAGACGCGCAAGAAATATGATAGCACATAAAACATATACAATTTCTATTACGTCCTGCATTAGTGTAACAACAGCTACCTAGATCAACAATTTGGGACAGAACTGACGAGCAATTTGGTAGAGTAGCAACATTTTATACGAGCGGGCACTGTTTGCTCTTAAAGTTTGCAGTACCTTGCCTCGGGGCACAATTTAATTACCAAATGGTCCGTTTTTTGTGATCTTTGGGCCGTGTAAACAGGCCGTAACGATGTGTGTGGAGGGACAGGCCACCGGCTCCTTTATGTTGGAACAATTCCGCCGTACTTCCTGTACATGGCGGACAGGTGGATCGTTAGAACTCTGATTCGGAATTTAATTGGAATTGAAGTGGGGAGGTATTGTGTTCTGGAGAGGTTTCGTTTTGTTTCCGCGTTATCAAAAATCTAGAAGCGTTTTCTGAAGATTTTATTACTTGCCTTCTTTTATATGAAGGTTTTGTATAATGCAGACTACACTTCGAATTCTTTTTATGTGAGCTATTTTGGTTCCTCAGGCCCGTGGTCTAATATTCTTATAGCTGCTATTTCTTGCCGACTTCCCAACACCCATCCAACGCTTCGTGGGTTCATTTGGTACAAAGTATTTGGGATGAACATAAAATGTCCCATCGTAATATATGTACGCGCACGACTAACTGGCAACACAAACGACTGGTCCCTCGTTATTTTAAACAATTCGATAATGGCGCCCCCTGGCGGCTCCTGATTGTGGTACAAAGGGCGCTGTCCCCTCTAATGAGACTCATAGTTTCTCTCCTACATGAAGTTGTGATGTTTGCCCAGGGCTAGCTGTCTTTGTTTCAAACTACCTCACGTACTTTCAATGAAAATTGTTCATTTTATACGGGTAGGTATTAAAAGTTTTGTTGTTAGTATCTTGATAATGTCTGAGTGGGGTGGGGAATGAGGATTAATATTTTTCCACGGGAGTAAAATCGTAGGTAGCTCAATTGTTTTGAAAGTCAAGTAAACTTATAAAACAAAAGTTATGTTGTTGAAACGAATGCACTAAATTGATTTAATGAGTGCAGTAAAAGGTTACCGACTTTTCAATTTCAATGCTGCTCTGTCTTTATTAACACCACTTATTATTTAGATTGCGTTCAATTTGCGATAAACTATTATTATTGCCAAAGTAAGATCAAGAGTCGTAGCATGTGGCGTTCTATAGTTTCTGCCTACCCCCATGGGAAAAAGGCGTGAGTTTATGTATGTATGTATGTAAGATCAATTTTTTAAAATCTTCTAGTAAAACTTTTTATCCAATAGGCAACCACTTAAAACAGAAGATAAGTACCTACGCTATGCAAAACATTAGGTAGAGTTCCCTCTTTGTCGTAGCAACATTTATAACCCTTGTATAATGCGCACACAATGGCACAGAGTGAGACAATATGCAAACTAATCTACATGCATACGATACGTACGATATGATATCGCGACAGCGAATCAAATGCCACGCTCCTAAAAATGACACTTTAAAAAACCTGCGTAGGTTCGCAGTGCGCAAGACCGTACGCAAATCACCGGCCAATGGCAGTCCTCCGCGCTGGCTATGTAAATGTTCTATATTCAAATCAGTTTAAAATCAGAACGCGCATGCACGCGCCGGGCCTTTTTATTGGTGCTTTGCATACAAAGGGTTCTTACGATATCTCGATTTTATAGTATCATGTTGTTAAAAAATAAGGGCTACTTTCACCCTAAAGGGGTTGTTACCCTTCCGCAACCCTTTTCGGTTGCAGCTGTTTTTTAGCATCATGTTTAGTTGGTGTCACGCGACGGTAGCATTTGACACGTTTTTTGCTCCGATATATTTTGTAGAGGTATAAAATGGTGTTTTAAAATAATGTGTCAAGCGCACACCTGGTAATAGTTTTTGTTATCTTCAGTGATTTATTATGAACACGCGTCCTTTGTTATAAGTGAGGTATAAATTGAGGCAAGGGTAATGAAGTCAAGAAAAAAAATATAGGGTGTTAGTGTATCTGCATCGATTTAAATTTAAATATAATTCGTTAACATTGGGACGAAGTTTTGAAGTGTTTTATAGGCCAAATATTTACCTAAATAATTAATTGCCTAAAATGGATCAACAATTTTTATAATATTGATGTCATAAAAATATTGATAGTTAAGTAGCTCAGAAGGAAATGAGTCTACCATTACTTAGTTGCGATAAAATTAATTGCAATAAAGGCGGGTATTTTACGTAAAAGCTCTGAAGAAGGCGTGTGCGCAAATACATATAGCATGCGAGGTGATGGCAGACAATCAGCTAATGTACGACGTGCCGCGGTGTCGTGTTACCATGACGCACGGTGTGCTTTGTGTACCATGATCTATGTGGCAGGGTGCCTGGATAGGTATCTATGAGAGTGAGCACTTAGGTGAAGAAATCAAATGATTAATTTAACAGTGTTCTTAGAAACTGCTCGTAAAAAGTAACAGAGACTGAGTGTAGAAATGATTCATTAGTTTATTTTGTATTGCTTAGTTTAAGAGCAAACATTTATTTTGATCTTTATCGGGAAGGGAAGATTTCGCAAGTGTATAGTGCAGGAACAGTTGAGAAGGCGCGACGACGCGACGTATTGATTAAAATTCGCTTAGTGTGAAAACTTATCTATTGAGCATGTGCCAGAAAACCATACTTCGAACATAGACATAATCTAATGATAAAACTATAAGTATAGAAAAAGTGAGTGAAAGCAAAGAAACGCTAAAAAGACACAACCCATACTAGGGGCAGAATGGTCATCACAATAAACGATTACTGAGTTAGAAACCGTCCAAGCTAAATATTTGCGAAGAATATCGTGCAAATATTGGATAATTTGGCCATTAACGGTAATATCGGCGATATGGCCGCATTAAACGCGGTTAATGTAGGAAATGAAATATCCGGCGCGACCGCTCGAGCCCGCCGCACCGCAAGCTTCAGCTCTGTGCGGACGCACTAGGACGATCAACCTCCCACGATGTTTTAATAAGAAATTCAAAACAGAAAACAGAATAGAGGGGCTAAACAATGTCGTCCTTGTGAATGTTTCTTGCGATAACGAACTGTTTCCAATACTATTATTATAGGTAGGTACTCCTATTGTAGGTACTAATTTACCTAAGTGGAGTGGAAATATCCAGTCCATTTACACAAATTAATAGCAAACTCCATATCAGTATTTCGAAATCTGATACTACATATATTTGGT
Source organism: Amphipyra berbera (assembly GCA_910594945.2). Taxonomy (NCBI): domain Eukaryota; kingdom Metazoa; phylum Arthropoda; class Insecta; order Lepidoptera; family Noctuidae; genus Amphipyra; species Amphipyra berbera. The sequence continues at coordinate 21,611,779 of OU343126.1, forward strand.
ATAAGACACAATTTCTGTAAAAACTTAGACTTCACTGCTAACCCTTAAAACGCAGGTTTAGAACCACACAAAAACTGTCGTACCTATTCCAGTACAAACCTGCCCTTCCAACGCAGCGTTTCCTACGTCGAGTGCGTTTATCGTCCGGCGTGCGTTACGTTTGACAAACATCGGAAACGTCACCCCGACGTTTTTTCCCAAAACACGATACAACGCAAATATTTCCGTTTTTCTCGTATTTGCCTTCACTTTGCTCTATTTGCCTGATTTTTTTACAGACGTTTCACGTTACTGTGTTGATTTCAGGAAAAGACATGACATTTTAACGCCAGTAAACGGATACATTTTGTTACGCAATTGGGTTAAACTTTGATCAGTTTTCCTTATTGGACAGCCGGAATGTGTTGGTGCGATATGGCTTTGTTTACGAGCTGCTCTATCAACACTTCGACATTAATCATATTATTCTGGTGAATGGGTTTACGGCTTGAGAAAAGATTTTGTTATATTTAAAAAGTACCTTCCTACTGTTGATGGTTCTAGACGCCTTGAATAACAATTAAATATAATTCATAATCAGAGAAGTATCGTTGGTTTTTGTCTGTGCTCTCGCTATTTCAACGCGCTATTTCAGTAAGATTTGTTATCCTAAAATGGGTTACTTACAAAAAATCTTTCAAATCGTTCTGCCTAGCCTTTTCTCAACTATGTTGGGGTCAGCTTCCAGCCTAACCAGATGCGGCTGAATACCAGTATTTTACATAAAGCGACTACCATCAGACCTCCGCAACCCAGTTACTGGGCAATGTCGATATCCTAAGGTTAGACCGGTTGTCAGACTTTCAGGTTTTTGATTACCCGTAACGACCGTCATAGGTATTCGTATGACACCCGGGACCTACGGTTTAACGTACTCTCCGAGGCACGGAGAGGTGTCGATGAGTAACGAATGGACACCCATCTACGGACTAACCGTCGCAAGAGCAGCTTAACCTTGCAAATCATATGAACTGCGAAGTAGATTTATAGCAACGAATCCATCCAAAAAATAATCCCTCTAAAAATCTTTCAAATGTGAATCAATATTTTAGCACAATCCACTTTCTTAAATCTTTTTATCAGGAACCGTAATATCAAACGTGAAATAAATTCCATCTCACCACGACTTAATTTGCCTCTCAGCAAACTAGAACAATAAAATTCTTTACTGATATACATACCAACTAGCTACACTGCTGGGGAGGGGAGGGGGCGGGAGGCGAGGGTAGCAACCCTTTCCCTCCGAGAGGGCCATCCATCACCAACGACTAGCGAAATGTATTTTAATCCACTGCCCCACGCCCGCCGCTTCATGAAACGTGAAAAATGATCCTACTGCTCACACACACAGCTCACACAAGTTAACTATTTGTGTGAATGTGTGTACATTGGGAAGTTATTGCGTCGCTCGGGCATTATTTAAGGTTTGGGCTATTTAATTTCTAAAATATTTGTTCTACGAATAGGGTATAACAAGCTCTGTTAAATGTTAACTAATTAATCTATACTAATATTATAAAGAGGAAAGATTTGTATTTTTGTATGTAACGAATAAACTTAAAAACTACTGGACTGATTTCGAAAATTCTTTTGCCGTTAGAAAGCTACATTATCACTGAGTAACAGGCTACGGGCGGAGCCGTGAGGACACAGCTATGTTTTATAAAGCTTACGATCCTAAATGTAAACTTTGCAACTTTACAAGGGTTTGATACTAAGAGAACCAAGCAGCAAAATAATAGAAGTGGATACTCGCCTAACTCTCAACAATAAAATCTTACATGTTCCGTCATTCAAAGACGAATACTCGTGAGTGGTTTCAAAACGATTGTTCGAGTTCCGAAACCTTTCCTGGAGCAGCTTGCGTGAAAACTTTTATAGTTTGAAGCGGTCCCGCGGGCCTCCCAGATTTCTGTCCGGGACTGACGCAGTCATTAATCATACACAAATTGTTGCGTCCCTTCGCCCTGTCCCTTGATATTTAAGCTTCAATTGAGCCAGTCATCTCGTACCCTATTGAGAGCTTTCTACGAAGAAGCAACATTCACTATCTCTGTGAAGCCACTGACTGGAAGCCAGAGTGAATGATGGGAACGAGCTAATGTGGCGGTTAAACTGCGAACAATTTTCATGTCAGTGTGAAATGGCGTTTTCTGGCATATGTCAGAGACAAAAAAATCCCTAGTTGTTTTCTTTTTTTATCCTCGGCTGATAGGTCGCTTTGTTTCACTCGTTTTATCATCGTTAAAGTACCCTCAAATAAGCATGCTATTCATATTTATGTCTAAACGTAGTATCTACAATATTACGTAGCTCCATAAAATAAAACTTTATAATATTGGTAATATACAATTCATGCTCTATTTTATTAGGTTTTTAGATTTTATGACTTAATAAATGTGAGCGCGGGGTGACCCTATCGAGTGACGTCATTGTCATAATAGTGAATGTTTTATTGTAACGTTATGCGCGCTATCTCTCCCTGGATTACTAAAACATCTGTCCCGGAAAATTCACTCTCGAGCCGTTTATCGGGTACTCGAGGGTAGATAGAGAAAAAACTGCAATAACGCGGTGTCATAACAAAGACGCCGCCACCGGCCGATAATACTATGATTAATACCCAGCGTTATCTTGAGAGTGCAGGCCTTGCCCGCCCTAAGGAAACCGCACGATCCACCGTCGCTTAAAAGTACTATATGCCGCGCAGCCAAACTAACTTTGAACTTTGCGCCTGGGGTGTAAAGTTGATTGTCGTTTGACAGACTGCCTGTTTAAGGTATTCTCCGGACCCGACATAAGAGTTACGGATTTCGCATAATGCATATTATATTCGTGCGGGGGTGGCTGCGAGGGTGCGAGTTGTGGAGGAGGCCGCGGGACGAGGCAGGGGGTGCGGTAGGGAGTATGAGCAGGGGGGTCGGGGTTGCAAGGGAGGACCGCGTGACCGCACGTCTTTTGCACGCGACAAGCTCTCGACATTTTTTTATTATTATTGCGCTTCGATGGAATTTATTCCAGCAAGGGTCGGTAATAGAATAGCGGCCACGCTCGTTTTGGCCCTAATAGCGATTTTGAATATCATTTTTAAATCACATAATGGAGTGTACTCGCCTTTTTAGAGTTATTTTTAAGGGGCGAGGGTCGTGATTCGTGAACTATGAATTTTTGTGTCGTCATTACTTCTTCGGAAAAAAAATGTTTATTATAGTAATACACTTATTAATAAATAACCCTTGGGCTATTAACATAATGGCTGCGTACTTTTAACTGGATTCGTATTTACAAATTGGACCGCTAACCGCTTACTTAGAGACTGTTCCAAAGGCGCCACTAATATAATTACTATAATTAATTTCGCGGTCCGCCGGCCGCAGATTAAACAAACGATTAATTGTGCGCCAATAAACGATGTTAATCTCAGCCTTCACCGGCAGGTGGCGGCGATTGTCAATAATCGCCGGGTAATATGAGAAATGTGTTGAGGCGCAGTGCAGCGGGGTGGTGTAATTATACACCGGGGGGAGAGGGGGAGGGAGGGAGGAGTCCCCTCCGAGCAGACCGTTCGCTGTCATATGCACTCATATTTATGTTAATTGTAGGTATACTGACAATGTTGTTTTGGCTGGAGGGCATTAACATGAGCCCCGTTATACAGATTTCTAGAGACTTGAATTTTTTTATAGATTTATATAAGCAAAGTGCATTTTTATATAAGTGAAACAACAACAAATGAATTCAGGACATAAACTTGGCTATACACATTACCTTGGTTACCTACTTTCAAACAAATTATTACTTCAGTAAACCTGTTCATAGAACACAAGTGTGATCTAATGGACATGTTTGTAATTGTGAGCAAGTTTAGTGTACGCTCACTTTCATTGCCCACAGGTACAACACAATAATGACATAAAGAAATGTGGACCCACCAAGCGACTGGCGACGCGATGTCCTCACATGACGTCATGGAGGTATTATGTATTACCTGTGTTGTATGCTCGTTTATCCGTCGTATATTATTATACATCATCTATACAATAATAAATCATTTATATAAATATGATATAAACACTATAATTTATTTTATTAATTGTAAATGACGACATGCTATGAACCTAAAGGAATACAATCTTAATAATGAATTGTATAAAACTATAATTATATTTATATTTCATTCCACCGGGCAGTGTGTCGCATAACATAATTTTAAGATCACTTGTGTATGCCTTCATTTAGCAATAGAACTATTATATTTGCAGGTGATCCAAGGGTACCTCATATTCGTCTTGACTACAACAAGAGCCAATACGAGCAGGTGATCGAAGAAACTATTTAATCGAACTGTAATAGTAAACCTGTTATTTGGAAGCAAAAATGGGAGACAAGTTGGCAGAGTTTTGGTAAAAACAACAGGTTGGTCGCACGCGAGTATGAGGAAAAGAGCATAAGACAATAAAGGTATGCATTCATATGGTATGAATAGTTTATACACTCTATAGTTTGTTATTTCAATTGCTTTACTTTAGAGTCGGATATTATACACAATTTTCTAATGTAGCATTGAAATAGTAAACACGGTTTTTATTTTCACTAAGAATGTTTGTTTTTCTTCTATGGATAGAATTAATAACTTTACTTTTGGTCCATAGTGATTGACCACAATGTCCGTTCATGCAAGCTATGTACCGAAGGGTTATTTTTTTATGTAATAGGTTGACTAACAAGCCGACCGCCCACCTCTTGGTAAATGGGTACCACCGCCTATATACACCTACAACACCAAGTGGATTGCTGACGCGTTGCCAACCTTACAGACTAAGTTAGAAAGTTTTATGTACCTCTAATTTTGTCGGCACCCCTTTCAAAGCGGAACTCAACAATGATACTTAGCGGCAATACAGGTATGGTTGTAGTACTTCCCCGGACTCTCTCATAAGCAGCTCTACTACTTCCGAAAACAATCAGTAGTCTGAAGTTATTCAAACAAGAAACTGTACACATGAGTAATAAAATCGATTAGAGACAACAGATAACAAAGCAGCCACTATAGTGAAATAAAACAAATAATTAATTTATTACGACCATGTATTACTAACCAAGAAAAGAAACAGTTATTATTGTAATTAAATGTCACCAGATATTTATGGAGTCTAATTAATTTTCTAGGGCGGAACGTGCTACGGCGTAGCGCGGCCGGTGGGCGCTACGGGCTACGAGCACACAAATGTTAGGTTTGTAACTTCTTTATTATGAATAGAAAGTAGTGAACATCTCACCTTAAGCCCAACGTAACCAACTACTATTATTATAGTACCTTTCTATAATATAAACAACAGTTTGGTTAGGAACGAGGTAACTATTTGTATTATTATTGTGCCTTTTGTTTTACATATAGAAAAGTCGGTGTTGTTGTTTGTCAGGTGTCTTAATACAAGTGACGTATGATAGATAATAATATACTATGCAATATCTGAACACGTGCATCTATCAGTAGAACAGTCTAAACGTGTAATTATTAGCGTCACAACTCTGTACAAGTACTGTCTAGTTAGACGTAAGAGTGTCGATACTTGTGCTCTATACATCTTTTCTTCGCTTCCAAGTGTGTGTAATGTCGCCGAGCTCTCCTGTATAAAACGACCGACATAACTTGACCTCTCGCAGCGCATTCTGTCGCTCTCTCGTCGTAATACATATAATGTGTCGCGAGGGGAGGGACAGGGCAAGTTATGCTGGTAATGGATCGTACATATTTCTGCAATTGATTAGACGGGGGCGGTCGCCATGGTAACGGGCTGCACCGGCCGCCCCCCGCGCGCCCCGCACCACCCCAGGCTCCCGCGACAACGCTCATTTTACTAGAAATAAGTTATGTTCATACTGACACATCGCTTGCGAATGTGCAGTATTGATATTATAGATTATAAGTAGCCAAACTACTAGTCCAGCAGAGATACTACTTCTAGCATTGGTTTGCGCTAGGCTGAGTTAAATTAAAACATGTAACCGTTACTGAATAGGTAATTACGATGATGTAATAAAGTTAACTTTGAATAAAACATGTTGAATTTTGTTGTGTTAAATAATGATTACCGCCCGCCGTCACACAGTGAGCCGAAAATAGAGTTTCACGAACAGCGGATTTTTTTTACGAATTCTTCGTTTTATTAATTGGAATCGCTTTTAATTATATTATAAAATAATTAATATCTCAGCTATCGCACGAGTGCGCAAATATTTTCTTTCACACAGTTATCCTCCCCAATTTCTTGTCAATTTTATATGTCACTTCAATGGCGGAGGTGCGAAAACAGATTAAAAAAAGAATTCATTATTAATTTTATTTCTTCTTATTATTACGTTTACTCACGGGTTTAATTACTCATTTGAATAATATAACAGAGAAAACACATCACAATAGCCTAAACCATCACCAGCGTTTTATTGGGCTTGCTTCTAAATGAAGCATACATATTTGACAAACTTGTCCATAATATAATATCATCTTGTTCATAATCTCATGATCAAATTGATTTCATTTGAAATTGAATAACTGAACAAATCGTTAACATTACAATACTAGTTACAGCACACAATATTATAAAGCACACCCCGCCAGTATTGCCTCTCTACGAAGCCAGCGCAAATCCTAAATCTCAGAATGCAATAAACTCCCAGCTTCCCGCCACACGAAATATTTTCAATCAGCTGAACGGAGCCAATCGAATACCTGTCTTAATTGCCGCCAGTAATGGCGCCGGCGATTGTCTGTGAGCCTCTAAAATAGGGTCTCGAGGCCCGGAAACCATCCAGTTTCAAGTTAATTTCGTCGCTGGAGGCTAATCCGCCAGCCTAATTATGAGCCACCCCTAGCACCACCGCCGCCCCCCACCTGCCACCTAAATTGATTCAATGATCCTTAGTTTGGTAAATACGTGATTGAAGTTTGTGATATAGACAGGACCGTGCAGTTCATTAAGTTTAAGTCATAAATATGACTTATAAGTAATTTTGATACCTATGATTATTGTAAAGCTTCATTCTGCGCGGAAAGACATCTTAAAATCAAGTTTGACAGTTAATTAAGTATTTATATTACCTACTAGCTGCCCGGACAGACTTCGTTCTGTCAAAAGTTATTGGCCTGTAGTGGGAAAAGCAAAATCTTGTTTTTACTATTTTCCACGCAATTTTTATGTTTTTTCTCTGCATAAGAACCTTCCTTGTGCTTTAAGGAATCTATAAAAAAAATAGCTGAATTGGTCGAGCCGTTCTTAAGTTTTGTGCTTAGCAACACATTTGGCGATTCATTTTTATTTATATAGATTTAGCGTCAGGTTGTTATTAATATAATATTACTCACACGATAATGCGCTAATCACGACTTGCACGTGAAATCAAGCGAATAATGTATATTTTTGTGTTTTTCTCTCGTTCCCAAGGAAGAAGGAAGTGTTTGTGTGAAAGTATTTTGGTACTGATTTTATCGCTGGAGTTGGAGTCTGGTCCGAAATATTATTCAATATGTAGATAGTTGGCTATGATACGCTAACTATGGTAATAAGTTGACTACACCTATTTTCTTCTATTTATTATTCGTGATAATGGTGGGAGAAGTTATCTTCTTGATTAGGTATTATAAATCAAATAAACTGCCACATTGGTCTAGTGGTGGCAAGCGCGACTGCTGATCGTGAGGTCCTGGGTTCGATCCCCAGGTCGGGCAAACTGTTATTATGTTTTTCGGTGTGGAATTATTCAGTAGCAGCCCGGAGTTTGGATTTGTGCCCGGTTGTTGGCAATAGGCGCGCCCCCTATTACATGGGACTTAAACATAACGGCGGAATGAGGGTGTTACTATACATCTCTGCCCACCCTTCGGGGAATACAGGCGTGATGTTATGTTAAATAAAATAAAATCTATGATAAAGATATTAATAATAGAATGTTTGACATCTGTGTATTTTAAGAACATTTAATTTTCTTTAACGATCTTGATAGGAAAGTGCCTATTTGTGTCTAATTAGTGTTGTAGGTATAACGAAAGTTTTCAACAACGAACATTAGTATGTGTAGGTATCAATTAAACTGTTCCTTGACCTAAAATCGATGTCAACGAGAACTTAAAGGAGTTCTATTAGTCATACCTGAATGACCTTCAAAATCAAGCAATCAAACCAATAAGCTTTTGACACAGTCCATGGAGCAAAGTGTCCATTTCCATAGAGTGCCCCCCGGGCGGCGGGCAGCGGCCAGCGGGCAGCGGGCCGGACCTACCGTAACGAGCAGCTAAGTGTCGCGAGAGGCTTAATTACGCGCGCCGGGCGACGGGGTGCTAGCGGGCGGGGGGCGCGGGGAGCGCGGGGGGCCGTCTGCCGAGGGATGTGCACCGAGGTGTGTGGGTACCATGACGCTTTGTTTATTCTCCATGTACTTAGACGGACTGAGATATATTTTTTTTGCCTGATGAAAGGACAAATCCCTTTGTTATGTTTTCTTGTAAGGTAGAAATATCCGAACCATATGTTGTCTTTATTATTTAATTGATTGATATAAATGAAACATCAGTGTCAATTGCACCTTATAAATTAAAGTAAAAATAGTAATCAGGTACATTTCTATTTTACTCATGAGTGTTAGTGGTGAAGTGTCCTTTCATGCGTGTAATTAATTATACTGAACTACTTGTTATCATAAACACTTAGCTTTATATTCCTAAGTCTAAGTTATGCTTAATGACAATATAATATGATTTCTTTGTTCTTACAATATGATGTTAGATTCAGACAATTTAAGCTCTTAAATCGATATTCGTTTACATTCTTTGCAAACGTGAATAACCTCCTAAATAGATTTAATCTCGTCTCTAAAATACAATGTACCACACGGTTTCACTAATAACAATCTATTCCAGTTTGATTGACACTGTATGCATCGTATTACTAAGTATGCCGACACTATGCGCGATGTATTTACACTCATACATAAGTGATGGCACGCAACTGCGTATTTCTTGTGAAATCCAATAATAAATTGACGTTGAAATGAAATAAATTACAATAAAGTTTTATTACATATTGTGATTCAATTCTATGTTTCGTACTTTGTTGATAGATCGAAGGTTTCATATCAACGTCCTGTTAATCATCCGTTTAATAGTAAGTACTTAAATACAGTTGTGCTTTGTGCTTGAGAACCGGAAACTTATAAAAAATAACTTGTTCCTCTCCTCCAAGTAAATAGTGTAGTTAATATTTAAATCTCAAGTTGTGAAGAAAATAAACAAGATCTAGATAATATGTAGCAAAAAATATTCGCCTACTATCTTTTATAATGTTAAATAGATCGAAAAATTAACAAAACACAACTCAAAACCCAAAAACGTGTGATTCTCGTGAATTTCTCCCCAAATCAGTGCTCGTACCGACCGAGGGAGTCCACACATTAATGAACGCATCTCATCAGCTTATGCAAATACCCGCACGCACGGGGGTGCGATCCGTGCGATATCGATCGTGCTTGCAACATGCATAATGTATGCACTGCCCCTCACTAACGGAGGGGAGGGGGGTCGCGTCATTATCGATGAGACGAATGGTGGACAGAATAGGTATTTAGATGCAAAATTATGATATCTATTCATCAATCTATTTCTCTACTTATTCATCGACATCAGATATTTTTTTATCATTTTATGCACTATTGTACGCATGTGTTATAATTCAAAATATAATTATTGACGAACTGTTTTAGAATTTGCGCATAAATAGGTGAAATATTATAGCTGACTGTATATCATAAAATAAATGTTTAACTACTGTTCTTCAATTATAGTATTTTAATTTTACTATCTATCTGGCTGGGGAAGATTGTTTAAAGGATAAATTTTTTCATGAGGAAGACAACCATTGCCTTTAAGTTACGGTAAATATATTTATAGCTATATACAAGGTTAGTCGGAAAGGGGGTACTAAGCCGCGGGCCACGTAAAGTATCACTGATGACTATTTAAAAAAAGTGTTAAATTTTCAAAATTCGATAATTTTTATTTGCATGCAAATTTTTTTTTATTGTAGTTTATTAAAAAAAAAACATACCTGCTTTAGTTATGAATTCAGAAAATTAATTTTCTGATCTGTGAGCCAAAATATGACCTAAATTGTAAAAACTACTGATCATAACTATGGACAGATAGATTTTGCCATTTTTTTTTTACGAAATTTTTGAAAAGCTATTTCTCTTATACTATCAAGTTTTGGGGAAAGTTGTAGAAAAAATGTTATCCCTTATTATAGGTACTTTAACACCCTTTCGGCTTAGTACCCCCTTTCTGACTAACCTTGTATATTTATAGAATTCATATTTATGATTGTTTACGGTTTACTCACTTGCATTTTTTCGGGATTGCCAGACTAGTTTCAGATTCAAACGGAGCCCTTAGTCATGACCTGAACAAGCTGCGCGAGGTCGCCACTCGAAATTCGTTTATAGCATTCGTCGGATTCGGAGGGAATATAAACCGTGCGGGTCATACGATTTGCGAGGTTAAACTGCGCTTGCCGCGTTCAGTCCGTGGATGGGTGACCGATCGTTACACATCGAGACCCCTCCTTGCCTCGGAGAGCACGTTAAACACTCGGTCTCGGATGTCATACGAATACCTATGACAGTCGTTACCGGTAGTATGAAGCCCGAAAGTCTGACAACTGGTCTAACCTTAGGATATCGGCATTGTCCAGTAACTGGGTTGCGGAGGTCTGATGGCAGTCGCTCCGTGTAAAATTCTGGTATTAAGCCGCATCTGGTTAGACTGGAAACTGACCCCAACATAGTTGGGAAAAAGCTAGGCAGGACAATTCGTCCACTCGACAATCTCTAACGCGTAATTATTTTACAATAACGTCTTAATTTCGGAAAAACAAGCACACCGTGACATGAAGATCATGGGAATGGGTATTCCCATGATCTTCATGTCAAATGAATGACGAAGCTGTCGTCTTTGTCGGTCGTTAATATTAGCAACGTGGCCGTGTTTACGACGCCGCGCCCGCGCCGGTCGCCGGTCGCCGGCAGCGCAACACAACTTAAATCTTTCATAAATCGCAATAATAATAAATTTAAGTGCATTTTACAGCGACGATGTTGCCATCCAGTGCCGTCCCGTGCCGTACGGAGCCGTTCCATGCCGTCGCTTTATTAAATGACCTTTTTTATTAGCTGTTTAACGCCGTTCCGATATTGGATCAGCGTTTATGTACGCTTTACTGCGGTTTAAGGATTTAATTCTTGATATTGTGTAATTAATGTGAAGGTTACGCTCTGACATTCTGAAAACTTTATATACATATAGTTATACTTTTTTAAAGTTAATACTTGCGTTGCTTCATAGTTTCATATATTAACTTATCTTGAGAAAAAAAAACATAAAAGATATAAGAGCTGCATATATTACATGGAAAAGAAGTTGACTATGATTATACTATAATGTTGTAACAAAACTGAATGCTCTGCCATTACAAAGTGCAATTTATTCACTGCTTACCTATTAAATTAAGTCAAACGTGGTTGCAAGAATGTGGCACTAATTAAAACTGTAGGCTTAACACGCTCGGCATTGATGAGCTTGCTGATATGTAGGTATGTGTCATTTGTCAACATAATCATAGTCCTTACAAAGTACGCTCAGTTAGACTAGTTCAGCCTATTATTATTAGTGCGTGTATTACTAGTCACTTTAATTTTAACCTCTCACCGTTGCAATGTGGAGGCACCGAAGCAAACAAGCGTCGCTGGCAATAATTCGGCTTCAAACGGTCCTTTGTGACGTTGAACAAAAGGCCCTAGTTGCCGGAATCCAATTTAAAAGTAGCGTTTACTTCGGCGTGTAATCGTTAGTGGACGTTAGGCTGGTCATAGACGCGCGACTTCGCGCACTGGCTTGAAATTGAGACAATTTGTAAGGAAAATAAGGAAAAATACTGATGTGACTGTAACGTAGGGGTTTAGGTAGGTGAGTTATAAATTATTAGACGTATATAAAAAAAAAAAATTACAAAAAATATGAAGGTAGGTATTGTTAAAAAATATAAAATTGATATCGGTTAAGCCGGAAGTGAGTTCGTTAATATCGAGCGCGTGTAAAGTTTCTAGACGACAATAGAAACACCACTGTCCTGCGTTAGTAGCCGGATGGCGCGGCGTGTAGCGTGGTAGGCAGAAGTCAGCTCCTCTTAGCGTTGTAGCACTCAGCGTATCTTGCCCGAAGTGTAGCCGTAGTTGTACTGGTAGGAATTTGATGGTAGGAGAAGGAACCCCGTTCTGGGGCTTAAACTGAATTTAATCTTAGTAAAAGTTATAAAACAGTAAGCACTAAGATACTTAGTAAATCAATATACTTTAATATATTATAACTGCAAATGACTATGCACAATTTGATGATCTTATGCCAATTAGCTCGGAGTAATTAGTTAGGTAAATACAACTGTTCGTGGCGTTGTCGCGGAAGGTGTGTCGCTTAGAATATTTGCGATGCGTTCCGAGCCATTGTAAAGAGTAGGGAATGGTCCAAATTCCAACTGAACATGTATGCAAAATGTGTCAGTCATCACGGGTGCGTTCCAATAATAATTAGAATAGTAATACCGTTTAGTTGCAAGTATCTACTTTATTGTTATTAAAATGTAAATAAGCTTACTTTAAATTAGGTTTGATTATTTCTATAGTTTTTTAGAATAAAAGTAGGTAGATAACGTAATTTCTTTGTTTTTTCGTTAAATACCTGCTTGAGATAACGTACAACGTTACATGACGATAAGCATTATTTTTGTTTAAACTAACCGTCCTTTCTACACGTGCTCCTGTGTCGTGGTCGCGGTTACAGACACAAAACTTCACATATACAAACACCCGGACCCGAAAATCGAACCCGTGCCCTGCGAGAATCGAACCCGTGACTCGTTGCGCAGTAGCCAAACGCTCAGCGACTGCGCCAATTGTGTCGTCTTGTGTATTGGAATCGGTCATTTTCCTCTTCTAGAAATATAATAATTTGAAACTGGCTTTAAAAGTAAATAAGTCAGTGAGTTAAAGATAACTGATATCTGTACGTTAGACAAGCAATACTTTTATTAATACAGTGTACTCTAAACTATCAAATCAAGCTGAAGGGAATAATTATGTAGTATTTTATGATTGAATGTAGATTGAGTCTAAAATGATATGCAAAATCTCCCAGTAATTGATTGTTCCGTTCAAAAAAATTTATTGTACCTATACTTACTTTATTTAATGTGACTTATAATACATTCAACGCTTAGAAAACAGTTGCTTTTCACTTACGAGAGACTACTATGTGCTTACAACAAAGTGAACTTTGACAAGAAGCCGAAATAGTCAGTGTGCGTGTAATGTGCCCTATGGACTCTGCAGAGCTGACCCTGACAAACGATTGAAAAAATCCTTAACTGAAGATTAAGAATAAGTTCACAAGGATGCAGTTGCATGTGCGTCAAGCCTTAGGTAGTGCACGCGTCGGGGCGGGCGCGCGCGCGGCGGGCGGGAGGCATCCGCCCAACAGCCAATATTATACGGCCGTAGTTAGCGCGCACTGATATTAAGAATTCCACAGTGCACAGAGTAGGCTCAGCGAAATGTTTTAAAATGTTAATCTGAAGAAAACTTTATTATTTTCTTAGCAGAGGTCACTCTATGCTTTTGAAATACTGTTTTATTCTCTAACGCACATGAAGAGGTTAGTTCCAACTTACTTATTACTGTTACTAGTCTACAATCCCTAACAAACTAAAAAACACCTTAATAACAACGTATTAACATGGCTACTAAAAAAAGTGTAGTGGTCTGCCTCGTCGGTCTAGTGGTAGCAAGCGCGACTGCTGATCGTGAGGTCCTGAGTTCGATCCCCAGGTCAGGCAAAATGTTATTGGGTTTATGTGTGTGAAATTCCTCAGTAACAGTCCGGAGTTAGGATTTGTGCTCGATTGATGGCAATAGGCTCGCCCTCTATTACATGGGACTTAAACGTAACGGCGAAATGAGGGTGTTACTATACACTTCTGCCCTACCCTTCGGGGAATACAGGCATGATGTTATATATGTTATGAAAATAGTCAGCAGGCCTATAAATACCTAGCCTTGCCATAAATATTGTCACGAAGAAAATTATTATTTATTTTTATTGCAAATAATATTTATTACTTTTACAGTGTGTTAATTTAATACATAAATATAAAACAATTTAAAATATAAAAAGCTTATTCGAAGTGGTCTCCATTGGCTGCAATACAGTCCTTTAAAAGTTGAGGCCAGTTATCAATAGAAGCACGCACTCTTTCCATGGGAAAATTCTTCACTGCCAATCGTATGGATTGTTTTAGAGACTCCAAAGTATCATGGCGTTTAGAGCAAGCCGTACTCTCTAAAACAGACCATAAATCATAATCCAGCGGATTAAGATCGGGACTAGACGACGGCCAGTCTTCAGCTCTGATGAAGTCCGAAACGTTCACTTCCAACCAAGACTGCGTGGACCGAGCTTTATGACCTGGCGCCGAGTCTTGTTGGAAGGACCATACTTGGTTATTGAACATGGTGTTGTTAAAGGGCTTAACTACCTTCGCAAGAATGGTATCTTGATACACTTGTGCCGATACCTTTTTCACAAAAATATGGCTCAGTCACTCCTTCATAGCCAACACCCCACCAAACCATCACTGAAGTCGGATAATGACCACGTTGCACTCTGTCGACTAATTGGGAAGTTTCCAAGCTCTAAAGCTTTGAGCATCTGACCTACGGTCATTTTGTTTGTTAAAATGTTGCTCAATTGTAAAGATTTTCTCATCCGTAAACAAAATTTTTCTGTGACCTACCTTTACGTACCGCTTCACTAGTTGTTTCGATTTTACCACCCTATTCTTTTTTAAATTAGCAGTTAAAAAATGACCAGTGCGTCTCTTATAGGCTGCAAGTCCTAAGTTATCTTTTAAAATACGCGACATGGTTCTGGGTGCTATCTTCATCACCCGAGATAAAATCGTTTGCTTTCGGACAGGATTTCTTCGAATTATTTCCCTTACTGCTTTGACCACCTTTTTCGTACGAACACTACGTGGACGGCCAGATCTTTTTCTGTCACAAACAGAGGAGTGCAATCACAACGATTCGGTTCTCTTTATCACCCCACTCCATTTTAATATTACAAAATATTGTACAATGTATTGGCGCCAAAATTAGAAAACTCAATAAACAATCGTATAAAAATGGCAGATTCCAAATACAAATGTAATATCTTTCTTATTTTTAATTGTAACAGTATTTATGGCCAGACTAGGTTTATTAATGAGGGAAAAACAGCTCTTCCTAAAAAGTCACTCGTCATGTACTGAATGTTTCATTTAGTAAGAGAAAATAAAGCATTAATTGTAAAGATATGACGGAAACTACACCTAGTTCTTGTGATTCCCGCCAAAGAATAGCCCAAGCCCTGCCTTGGGCGTCCGAAAAGGCGACTGAGGGATTTAGTCATGAGGATGGGCAGCAGCTTCCTTCAGTCTGTCCATAATGAACAACAAACTGCGATCAATCCGTCAATCAATCCTTTACTCAAGCGTGGTGATTAGGGAAATTCCCCTTTGACTGTTCATTTTAGCGGCCATTGGGGACCCTTGTTCTAGACGACAGTACTTACATAACATAACATCACGCCTTACATTCCCCGAAGGGTACGGCAGAGGTGTTTTAGTACATCCACATCCTATTTCGCTAGTTATGTTTAAGTCCCATGTAATAGGGGGTGAGCCTATTGCCATTAACCGGGCACAAATCTAGACTCCAGGCTGCTACTGAGAAATTCCTAATGGAAAAACCTAATAACACTTTACCCGACCTGGGGATCGAACCCAGGACCCCTTGCTCAGCAGTCGCGCTTGGGATCACTAGACCAACAACGCAGTCAAAGACAGTACTTAGTTTCCGTAAAACCTACAAAATTAATTATATGATTGGTAATTACAAAATTCACTAATCACCAATTTTCAAATCGTCGTGTAAAGCACCCAGCCCACTAATGTTACTAATCAGCCAACCTCTCTATTACTTTACACTGCTCTATAATCTGAGATTGGAGCGAACGGCACAAAGTTGGTAATTGAAAAATCTTTCCGGTCCTTTCCCCCCGCGCCCGCGCCCCGTGCACCCCACGACCCCCGACGACCCCCACGACCCCGGCGACCCCCGGCGGGAATTAAACTTAACTGTAATTACACGTGTTATGTTTAATTGGAAAATGGACGCCATGTACAAGTACCTACGAGACGTCGAGTACCTAACTAGGGAGGCTCCAGTAGTTAGCTGCTATTGACGGTTACGAGAGGAAAATGTTTGATAGAAATAGACTCCTATTTTAGATTAAAAGAAATGTTAAAGTTCAATGTGTCGGCGCCCATTACAGCATTAGAGGCTACAAATGTGTTTACGTTGCATTGGTACGAAAAACTGTTTAACATTCAGTAGTAGAGTGCGATAGGCTAAGTTTATTGGATAAGTTGCCTGTGCTGCGAATTTAATCCAGGACCCCACGCTTGACAGTCGCACTTGTGACCACTACATTAACGAGGCTATTTTGTCAGATTTCTTAGAATGCTGAAGAAACAATAATACTTGGCTTAGAAAGGGTTTCAGATGTGTTATTGTTTCCGCTACCGCTTTTAAAGTATCGAATTTTTACTATTGTAAACCTGTTCATGATATTTTTAGAAAAACAATATTTAGCATTAATATAATTTAGTATCTCTCTGTCCCAATGTAGGACAACAACTTTATGATAATAACTCACCTTTAAATTAATTAAAACAAAATATCGCCGATATAAATTTTTCCCAAACAGTTGTACGACTTTGCGTAGCTAAAACAAAAACCGTACCATAGAAAACTATGCACCACCATAGCATATAATTATAATATCTAAGCTACGGAATGCCGTAGCGTCATTACCTATGCTACGAATACCGTAGCATAGGTAATTTGAAAACCATACGACTGTCATATTACTCCGAGGTGGGTAGCTATGTCGCGGCATCCCACCCTTAGTGGACTGGGTGGGGGATGAAAGGGGGAAAAGTGGAGGGTGGAGGGAGACGGCCATTCGTCAGCTCTCCGCAGAAATGTTTTCATTTTTATTTCATAAATAAAGAGTGGAATTCCGCCCGGGCGCGTAATGAGGCTGCGGCTACTGTCCGTCGTTCGTAACTGGTAGCTGCCGACTAAGCGTTATGTGTGACTTGTGAAACTTTGCAACTGTTGGTGCCTTTGTCGTTGTCCGATGTTTTGGTTTGTCTATTATTACGGAAGAATGCAATTGTAATGCAATGAAGCGTTTATGCTGCATTAATAAATACTTATTTTTTGAGGCTTTTGATCTTGCAGTCTATACATTCTTGTGTTTAAAAAATATAAAACTGATACATGACTGACAAGTGGTTCGAAAATATAAGCAAGTTAAAGTTCTTCATATTTTGATTGAGGACGGAGGTTCAGTATCACTAACCTATTTCTATACAAGGTTCAGTTTAGGGTTAAATCCCAACTGTTTTGGTGCAGCTACCTAAATTTATATCAAGCTGATCAGTAGGCACTCTTTGTACAGTCGATGCAACGTTTTAGTAATTTACTCTTTAAACACCCTACTACTTCTTGTTTAGTAATTATTCTTTAAATACTTAAATAAATAGGTACTTATGAATTTATTGATGTTTCCGAATTGATTACACTTGCGTTAGTTCACATGTGGCGAGGGTGTTTATTGCTTTACCGTTGCGGCTACAGTCATGAATACATCTGCCGTTCTATCTACTGTTACAGATTATACAAAAAAGAGGATAGATGGTTACTGTCCGCGAGGCCTAAGATGAGCTTTTTACATTTGTGTGAGTGCACATAGATAGTGTAGGTGTGACGTCGGCCTAGAGCGTGACACATGTTTGCTTGGTTTAAAGACGTTTCATTTTTAAACTAGAAGACCTCTCCCACTTATGTTATGTACCTACCTAAAACATAATAAAAATATTTTTTTAAAGTTTTTTGTCTGACTTTACTTTTGGTGATCACTCATACAAATGCAAAGCTCAGCTTAGGCCTCGCGGACGGTACTTCTCTATTGATACAATTTGTGTCAATGATACATACGATTTAATTTTAAGATAGATGTGCTTTGAGCTCAAATATTGAATTTGCAACTAAATTCATGACGTTTCATAAGTGCTTGTAAATGGATATTTGAAATAACTTTGGTTTCGAAATTCAGACCCATAATAATAGTTATGTATTTTATTCTTTACTAGCTGTTGCCCGCGGTTTCACTCGCATCTTAGAAGAACTACTTCATGTACCTGGTTAAAAAGTATCCTAAGGGTTAATATAGAATGTGGTCTATTGATGTGTCAAATTTCATCCAAATCCGTTCAGCCGTTTATGCGTGATAGAGTAACAAACATCCATACATACAAACTTTCGCGTTTATAATATTAGTAAGGATGCACAAAATTATTTTATACCAGTCGACGTTAGGGTGACGCAGAGACAAACTATGGTAGGTGCACTGAACAGCATTGTTGTGGCATGATATGATATCAAAAATAAGCATAAGGATTTATAAAACTTTTTTAGAAATACTAATATACTCCCAGCAGTGCACAAAGGCTACTTCAAATCTGTATCTCAAGTTTGTGGTGTCAATCGTCATGCTCCCTTGGCATATCTCTCTTTTCTCATGATCTAAGGCTACATTTGTACATCTGCACCGCGTGTCGCCCCACCCGCTACCCGCTAGTACCAGCTTTTATAATGATTCCCTCGCTTTTTATGACTCTATCATGTTTTGTGTTTTGTTTTTATATCTTCGTTTCAACCAGTAGCGGGGGGCGGAGTGCGGGAGTTTTATTTGGTTGTGTTTAAAGTAATACAGGTAGAACAAGTGATAATGTTTGGCTTACATTTACCTAAATGCTGTAAACTAAGATTGATACAAGTGATTTTAATGGGAATTCCGGGTAACATACAAAGCATAGATTACAAATATGCAAATAACATTTTCGAAAGTTCTTTTATTTTAAACTAGCGACCCGCCCCGGCCTCGCACGGGTGCAATGTAGATACTAATGTGGAGTATATAAACCTTCCTCTTGAATCACTCTATCTATTGCTGAAAACTGCATCTAAATCCGTCGCGTAGTTTAAAAGATCTAAGCATACAGACATATATGTAATAATATAATACTATGTAAAGGTAGATCAGATTACAGGTCTTACTTATAAAACATTAAAATTAGTAGCAGTAGGACGTATAGAGGAGAGCCGGCAAGAAACTACGAGGATACTCCGTTTAAAATAATAGATCATAACAATTCCACTACGTTAGTGTGAGAATAAGGCAGGTTAATTTATGTTATCAGTGTCATTGTATGACATAATAAAGATTAATATTATGCACACATAATATATAATGTACGCATTCTGTAATGTGTATGTTTACTAGCGTCATAAGCCAGTTGATCCACAACAATAAAACAACTTATAAATAAAGATAAAACATTTTCGCAATAAATCGTTCGCCGACAAAATTGGATATTCACATGATTTGAACCCCATTCAAAGAATTGAATGGAAAATTCAAAGTGGAGGGCCCGACGCGACATGCGATTACGATGTAAACAACTCGCTACATTCACTGCTAGTGTTTAAAGTTGCGCCTCGAGGCACCCGCGAGGCTCCCGCGACGCGAGGGTGAAAGGGCAAAGTAATTGGTCTCGAGAGCGGCAGGGGCGAAGCCCTACCTCCGACATATTGCAAACATATTCTCCGCTTGAAATTTATTGTAAATCGCGGCGGGCGGGGATTTGAATTCGTTCGGCCCCTCCACTGTCAATAAACCGAATGGACTTTGGAAATTCGCTACATTCGCCCGATGTTTGCGTTTGCTGCCTTCGCTTTTTCTGTTCTTGCGAAAAAAACCTCCCTCACCCCCCGCACCCGCGCCCTCACCGCTTCCGATTTTATTTATCTAAGGTTTTCCATTCCGTCGTAATTGTGTGAGTTGCGAGCTCGATTGTTGCTAAAGCGAATATTTATTTGGGCTTCAGTTTGCTTTCCATTTGCCGCGCCTCGCGCCTCCAGCGGCGGTGTGTATGTATGTATGTATGGATGGCGGGCGGCGAGCTCACTTTTAGCGGCATTGTGCTACAAATTGAATTTGCGGGGACTCAAATCAAATGTTGTCGTAAGAAATGACTTGTCGCCGCGACTGACACTATCAAAAAATTGATCGTCCGCCGGCTTATGAGGACACAATCGTTCAGTAATAGTGTAGCCACCGACTGCACGACCGTGTACCTATTTATATTAATATCCTATATTACAATAACATTATACTCGATCAAACTAACTTGTACATTTACGTCTCTTTGTCGCAAAATGTATGAAAGTCGCTATAGACATTTGCCCAAATTTCTGAAAAGTGACCTAGTATAGAATACCTACAAATAATCCCACAAGTTAGATTACACGAGTTAGATGGGAGCTTTGTGTAAATAACTCATATTCAGACGCATCTTGTTAAACTGGCAGGAGTTGGGGTGTCCCCCAACATAGGACAATCTAGGATAATGATATCGTGGGCAAAAATTGTGTAAGATTTGTTAGCAACAAACAATTTAATCTACATAATTATTAAGTACATTTCTCTATGTATAAATCGTAGCAATAACATTAATACAATGAAACGCGCAATCAGCATTAGCCGGAATATATTTGGCGTAAATCTTTCACGGCAGCTTTTATGTTTATCGTAAAAAACGGGCAAGTGTCCGAGCGAGCTATAAATATGGTCGTAAAGCGGAGCGAGCGGGCGAACGAGCGCGGCCGGGCACACGGCGCCGCACGGGTACCGCGCAACACACAAATTATTACAGTTATATTGGGGATTGGCTATTGAAAGTGATGTTGTAATTTTACATACTCGTACTGATTGTTTGACTGAGATTAAAATGTTCCAAGTCAGGTACAAGGGTCTACAGAGTAGGTATCTACAGCGATTGTTAGCAATATAATGTATAAATGTTATTTTATAACTTATCTTTTTACTTTGTAAAAGCTCGTGGCTAATTATCAATCCCGCGGATCATACGATTTGCGAGGCTAAGATGCGCTTGCCGCGGTCGAACTGTGGATGGGTGACCGTTCGTTTCACATCGAGACCCCACCATGCCTCGGAAAGCACGTTAAACAGTCGGTCCCCGGTGCTATACGAATACTTAAGACAGTCGTTACGGGAAGTCAGAAGCCCGAAAGTTTGACAACCGGTCTAACCTTAGGATATCGGCATTGCCCAGCAACTGGGTTGCGGAGGTCTGATGGCAGTCGCTCCGTGTAAAACACTGGTATTCAGCCGCATCAGGTTGGACTGGAAGCAAACCCCAACAAGGTTGGGAAAAGGCTAGGCCGAACATCTTTGTACTTTGTATTGGACCTAAAAGAGGAGAAAGAAATGTACTGCATAAATATATTTTTGTAAATCATTGAGATTTATGTATAACATTGTATTATTACTTACATTGTAGGGTGGTATACAAATATAAAATAGCATCGGTGCAGCGGTACTTACTTAATGCTAATACTGACACCAAAGTATCTATATTTACTAGCAATAACGATTTTATGGAGTTTGAAGCGAAGGAAAAACTATTATGTTATAAGCTTGAGTTATTGTGAGAAGTTTTTCAAAAATCTGTTACTTAAATGTAGTTTTCATTGAGAGCTTCATATTTATGGGGTTTAATTCATTCGACAAGCAATCCTATCGACTATCTAGAAATTATATCTAGACCTGTCGTGGGCTTTACAATGTTTTCCACACGTCAGTATGATGCTATCGCGCCCGTTTTTCGTTCCATGTCCCAAGGAAGAGGTGTTCATAAATAAAACATCAGCTTTAGGCATTCTTTTACTAAATAATACAGCTTATTACTTTATCAATCGACAGATGGCGAGCTGGTGACGACTGGATGGCGATCCATTCACGATCGGAGACAAGGCTGGAACAAAAACGGACACTTTTGTTTAGGTAAACAAACAGCAACTTTATTGTATCTTGTATTTTTTTTGTGTTATTTGGGACATAACACGCGCAATAACAAATCAAGTGCCAGTTTGTAGCGTACGATCGGTTCAATCACAGTAAAGAGGCGTTGGATGGCGGCACGGTCAGATCCGACCAGATCCCAGGCTCACCTCAATATCATATCATAACGCGCCGAACTTTACGTGCAGAGAGCTACGAATGTAAACAACTAGATGCGGTACATTACGAACAGACAGAGGATAGATTAAGCTATAGGTGTAAGGTAAAATATTCTATTCTTGGAGGTCGTAAAAGATGGCGAAGGATTTATAATAAGGTGGATTCAATGGGCAGCATCCACCTGTATACCAATAAGAATATTTTACTGCAGTTATCAACAGAAATTCATTTGCTAGGCGTGGTGATCCATTCTCCATGTCGCAGTTATGTATTTGGAAAGATATGGTTGACATTTTTGCGAAAATTAGCGTTCTGTTATGATATCCGACCTTTTGATCGCATCGTTGTTTAACTTTTAATCAAAGGTGTAAAAACTGTAGTTATTTAGACACGACATGCCACATCAACAACTAACGTTCGTTCTTTCAACGTGTAAGTCGCGATTGAACGCGATTCTCTCTAAGACAAAGTGTGTTATTTCTCGCGGGATCCCTCCGTGGGGTCGCGGGTGTTCCTGTGGGGTGTGGGACGTGGAGTGGAGGGTCGAGGGGCGGGGGCGGGGTGGGGGGGGGGGGAGCGTGTAGGTACTATGTAGTAATATTTTTACGAGCGCGTTTTATTGTCGCGGCGCGCGATAAATTTGTCATCGCGCCCTGCACCCCCCTGTCGACTGCAACCTGCTTTATACTACTCTATGAATTGTAATCAATCGATGATGGCTGTGTTGAACTGTCATTGACAGGTCTTCAGTTCAGATGTATGTAAATCAGTTGAAATGCAGCAACTATCACGGCTATAGCCTCCACAGGGAAAAGCAGACGTGTACAATCAGACATGCTCGACGATGAGGGAATGTTTAACTGTATAAGGGATGGCCTATAGTAATTTGCCAGGCATAAATTCAACCTAGGGCTTTAATTTTGAGTTCTTAACAGAAAAACCCAAATTCGCTTTGTCCGAGCTTAGGATCGAACTCAGGTCCTTAGCATACCTATATAGCCAACTTTGCTACCATTAGACCATTGAGGCGGTATTATGTGCAATACGTAATTTTTAATATTACTAGATTTCGTTTTTAATCCGGTGGTGTCAAGATAATAAGCGTAATTATAGCTTAATTGTAGAATTTAATTGATTCTATATAACAAGGCCGCACCTTGTGTGTTTTACACAAACTCAGTACTAACAACTAAAACAATCGCAGTCCATCGTTGAAGGAAGTCCTCCCCTAGAATAAGTATAGTATAGCCGTGGTTATCGGGCACTGCAGAGCCAACCTGCTCGGAACAATGCCGCTGCTGCCCGACCTGCTTTGGGGAGTATTCACACAAGTGTCCAAGAGCAGGCTTAATTCAATCTGTTCAGCTTAGTCCGGCCCTGGACGTAGGCCTATCCAGAAATGGTAATAAGGATAGAGATAACGATAAAGATGCATTTATTTGTTCACAACATGTGTAGTTACATTATTGTACATACATGCAATATTAAATAACTATTATATTATCAACATGTTATTCCGTAACAGGCGTACAAATTAAATATAAATTAAATTATTTTGATAAAAGCACTCAAAGAAATGACATGTAATACAACAGTTTTTTTTTATGAAAACGTTACCCCATGTTAAGATTTATCTTGTATCGTGGGTGCGTTTACAGACACAAATGTTCACATGCACAAACGCCCAGACCCGCAACAACTATTTGTAGGCTATACAAATATTCGAACCGTGCGGGATTCTAACCCACGACCCGTAGCGCAGAAGCCAATCGCTCAGCCACAGCACCAAACATATCGTAATGGTTATAAATAAAATGTTAAAGAGAAAATTTAAAATATGTCAACTTCTTCCTCTTAGCCTTTTCCCAATTATCTTGGGGTCAGCTTCCTGTCTAACCAGATGCGGCTGAATACCAGTATTTTACACGGAGCGACTGCCATCAGACCTCCGCAACCCAGTAACTGGGCAATGCCGATATCCTAAGGTTAAACCGTTTGTCAGACTTTCGGGCTTCTGACTACCCGTAACGATTGTCATAGGTATTCGTAAGACACCCGGGACCGACGGCTTAACGTGCTCTCCGAGGCACGGAGGGGTCTCGATGTGTAACAAATGGTCACCCATCCACGGACTGACCGCGGCAAGCGCAGCTTAACCTCGCAAATCTTACGATCGGCGCGGTTGTTATTTAGCCACGAGCCCCTCGTATCATACCTCATTTAAAATATGTCAACAATAATTATAATTGTTAGTTGGTTTGTTGACCATAGAGCTAGTCTAATTGATATTGCTGCCCATTATTGAAGTAGGATGTGGATTAAACGTCGATTGGGAAAGGCGTATAAGTAACACAAGCAAATAAAAAGCATAGTAGGTAGTGCCTACATAAGAATCTGGCAGTCTTCTCAATTTTTCCCGTAATCCGTGTGAACCGGGCGTGAGGTACGCAAAGCGCGCGTACCGCAAGCGCCGCCTCCTACGATTACGCGCCACGTACTACTACTTAGGTACAGTTACAGCCCATTTATACACAAAAAGCTTCACTGCGTGTGGAAATTGTCTAAGTCAGGGCTGTTCTTGTGCCTCTGTGTCTTTTTATTATAAAACGCGGAATTTGAAGCACACTATATGACATAAATGCCCCCTTAGTGGCCGCACGCAAGGCTGCCAAGCGAAGTCCTGGGTCCAATTCAGAGGTCGACGATGCTTTTGGGTTTTTCTGGAGGAAAATTACGGAAATTAAATGGCAAAGTATACCATATATTAGATTATTTATAGTGGACGAACTTTGTGTGTAACAAACAATAAACTTTAGTCTTCTCCTTCCGAGAGGACAGGAGATATAATTCGAGTGAGCATAATTAGCGTGAAATTACTAAAGAAAGAGTAGGTACCCTTTTTGTAATGATTGGCGGTCGCATTATGATGTTTGATATCAAGGTTGCGTATTTGTAGGTAACATTTAAAATGATTCACCGTGGCTCTACGCCTACCTCACAACATGCCGCCCATAGCTCTGTCATTAGAGCTCGTTACCGCGTGCCGCAGTGACGCAGCGGTTCACACGTCACACGTCACACGTCATGCTGTAGCAGGTCGGCTGCGCTACCCCCGGCCGGCGGCCACTACACACACGACGCACAGTGAAGCCGGATCATTTGTTTGTATTGCTCATAATTGTGCATGGTACAAATAGACGTTTACTTTGAGTGATGCGTTTTCTTTTTGTTTTCCAAGTTTCGGAATGTGGACAACGTGGCGTGGGAATATTTTGGATGCTTGATCGAGTCAGTTATCAAAATATGTTGAGCGACCAGAAGAAGAGATGGTACGCTTGAATTAACATAGTACGTATACAATAGATATGAGAGGTATCCTTGTTATGCTAAAAGTTGATAATGTATCATATACAAGCAATTAAGACAAATAAAATACAATTTAAATATTGCAATTCAATAAATAATCCTAGCCTTAACTCAAATATGTTGGGTCTTCTAGTCTAATCCAATGCAGTTGAAGTGTTTTGTCGAAATAACGACATAATAAAAAATCAAAACCAAACGAGGGTAGGCAAAGAAACTTCCGCTTCGCAATGATACCGCTCCGTCACGCAGTTTACCCAAATAGTGTCTAGAGGCCGTCAGATCGCGTAACAAGACATTGTACCTAAAAATTTGTTACACGTTAGAATATAGTATAAGTGATCACTTACACATCTACATACATTCGCATAATTATTTAGTAAGTAATTATATTTGACTTTTATTAGTGAAAGAATGACACACATAACAGTGATCCATAAATTGCTATTAAATTGAGTGACAATTTAGTAATTCAGAATTACATTTAGGCTTGTTTAGGTACCAGATTTTTTAAATAACTATTTGGTCCTCAGCTACGAACGAAGAGTGTGAAGGGCTATT
The DNA here is from genome assembly GCA_910594945.2 of Amphipyra berbera. NCBI lineage: Eukaryota > Metazoa > Arthropoda > Insecta > Lepidoptera > Noctuidae > Amphipyra > Amphipyra berbera. The sequence continues at coordinate 21,638,054 of OU343126.1, forward strand.
TATCTGTACGTAGATAAAATCATTCATTGTTAAATCATGTTTCCTATAATGCTGGATTTGTTCTATTTTTTTTAAAGAACTTGTATAGCTATGTAAGCATTCTTAGATATCCTCTTGCTAATAAAAGCACCGCCAAATGGTTTAGGGACAGGTGTGCGTTGCAATCACATTAAAAAAAATAGTTTATTTGTCATAAAAATACTGTGACTTAGTAAGTTATAGGGCCATGTCGAAGGTACCAAGGAAAAACCGTAATAATCTACCTTTAATATACCAAGGTATTTTCCCTAATTGATTAAAACCCTAGCTCAGGTGTCGAACAATGGGCATTAGTACTTATTAATAATATTGTATCAATGCAATAACTGTAATAGAGGCCAGTCAATATTTGCGCTCACTATCGGGTGATGTCGCGGCGACCGTCCTCAGTACATACCTACCTGCCTGGAAATACTTCATGAATATGTACTGCACTTATAACTCGTAGCGGGTTTGCAAGTAAATATGGACATGACTATCACGACTGTTATTTATAAAGGGACTGGCAGAGATAGGCATGCATTATAGAGCTAGTATTGGGTTATTAAGGAATAACGTTATTATTATATTGGATTAATTTGTGTTGGATCAGAATTTGATTATCACTTGCGTTAACGTTTGAAGGAAACATCGTGAAGAATCCTGCACACCGGAGAGTGCTCCAAAAAGTTGTCGATAGTGTGTAGTCCGCCTACCCGCACCAGGAAAGCGTGGTAAACTAAGGTCTAAACCCTTCTTAGTCTGAGAAGATTCCTTTGCCCAGCTGTGGGACAATAATGGGTTGGTTATGTTATTATTGTTATTATGAAGATAAATTCCTTCGTTGAATGCAGAACGACTGTTGTCTACCCTTCGTAACCTTTGAGGAAAGAAAGCATTCGTAGTAAGGCGTTTTAGTGTAGGTACCTACCTAAATTGCTTGCCCTTTTAGCTTTTAATCGCCCGTTGTGACAGTTAAGATAATACATTGTATGGTCAATCCCACGCATCACGCTAACGTATAGTAGTCAGATGTATTGATAATGGATTTCGTCTTCTGGTTAGTCACGTAAGCTGTCTGATCGACCTAAGTATGTCACCAACGTCCTGTGCTGTCCCAGGTTGATGGGTGGCACTTATATGATAATGAGTGGCACAGTTGTGATGCGTGTGCGCTTTCAAGCTGTTTGCTAACGATAACTTTCTCGATATGATACCGACGGTTATCGAGTAAGCAAATATTCCTTATCTTTACCTCCGTAGAACGTAACATATACGTTAACTGTAAAAATATGTTTTATTAGTTCTTAAAATGTAACGGTGATTAGTATAAATTGATGAAGAATTAATATAGTATAGGTATAGTCATTAGAATTATCGATTGTTTCGTTAATGTTCGGAGATTTATGCTTAGTACATAGAGCAGGCATGTAAAAAAATAATCTGTAGCATACAACCGGAAAAATGTCAGCATAGGGGAAACAGGCACAATGCATATTAATGTAGTTGGTAGCCAAAATAAACTATATACATATTCAACATATCGTCACCGGAAAGCCAATACTACTTAAGCGCCATTTTTGGCCAAAATGAGTTATATATATCGTTGGATTGGGTTTAAAAAATCCAATCCAACGATATATATAACTCATTTTGGCCAAAAATGGCGCTTAAGTAGTATTGGCTTTCCGGTGACGATATCATGTCATTAGCACCTCATACATTTTAATTAATTTCATAAAACACACTTAGTAACCGGCTCCACTAATCGGAAGGAACCATTTAACTACATAGGTTCGATTACGAAAATTACTTAACATGTTAATAGATAGGAAAGTTTGGCAAACTTCCCGCGTGACGTAGGATGCGCGCGCGCAGGTGAATAGTGTCGGTGCGACAGTTTACGCGCTACGTGAGATGCGCGTGAGTCGCCGCGGACGTAACCACGCGTAGTGCCACCGCTGACGTCCACAACTGTAGTCAGTGGCTGCAGTGGCTAAAGTGACTGTTAGTGACGACTACTGACTAAGAGTGACTATAGTGGGACTCATTTGAATACAAACTTGTTTGATCTCTGTTAAGGAGTCAGGTGATCCGAACCCATGGATTTGAGTCAGGTAGGATTTTTGCGATACTTAGTGGTGGATGGGAAACTTAGACATAAGTGTAGATATTATTGAAGTCTCAGATGGAGTATGCAAATGTTATATTTTGTGTATCAAGCTTGAAATGTCAAGACATAATTTATTCAACTTTTCTTTGCATAACTTATTACTTACTCATAAAAGATAACTTACAATAATCATCATTATTTAACTAATCATATGACTAATTATAATTTTAAGGGGTTTTTACTAATATAGGTATTAAGAAGTGAAAAAAATTCCCCGTAAGTATCGATTTCGATAGGATTTTGTAAAAGATCCTATGTATAAGTATATTTTTATTGTTCAATAAACTACAAGAAATACTTTAAAAAAATCAATAGGATATAAATACTATACAAATGAGAACAGAATTGAACTCCCGGTCATACAGATGGACAATTATTACGCCCTTATGTTTTATGCGCTATTTGACAGGGTATGTCAAACTGAATTATGATCACTCCGACTTTTATTTGTCAATGTTTACTTTTATTGCCATTCTTATAAGTTAATTAAGTTATTATGGACACGGAATATTAATAGATCATGAATAGATTTGATTACAAAACGCTGTTTCAGAAACACGCAGAGAATTATTTAGATAATGACGCTGTCCTAGAAAATGTTTTCACTTTTATTGAAAACTGTATCAAAGTCTACAACTAAGTTTTCAAGATTAGTTAGTGTTGTACAGACACCATTGATGTAGGTAATTTTCGTACATAATTAATAATCATTATGAATATGACCTTTCTTCTTCAGTCCTGTCATTAATTAGGAGAGGCGATTAATAATTTTGTAATTAATATCCTTGTAAGGTACAAGCAGTGAGCGTGCAAATGTAAGGTACGAGCAGTGAGCGTGTAAATGTCAGAATTTTATGCAAATAACCTGTTTCATTATGAACATGATGTCGTAAATCATTGAAGTCGCGGCTAAAATTAAATTATATCACCTTATTATGTAAAAGAGACAGGTGTAACTACTGTCGACCTAATTGCATATATTCAAATTATACTTACAACAAGTAGATCCATACATATTACTATATTACTTCGCCTAAAGGCTCATTTATACGGATATAGTTGCTCGAAGCAAGTTTCACGCCATCTCTGTTTTCATTAAAGAGAAAGACAAAGTGGGAACGAGTCTCGCTTCGAGAAACTACCGTCGTGTAAATCAGTCTTAACGCATCCGAATCACGCATGCATATGCGGTAGCATCGTAGTTCATAATTATTGCTTAGTAAGTCCTCCGGGGATTTCATTCCTCGGATGTTTTATGTTTTTAGATATATTCGCTACTATAAATAATCTAGGGTTCACAGTTTTAATTCTAACTTTATTATAGAAAAGTAAAGTAGGTGCATCATGAGAGATTTCATCAATTTGAATGATAACCACGACGATTAAATTTACGACGATTTATATTTTTTTACCTGGAACATAAGACCAAGAATTCAATTAAAAAATACGCGATACACCCCGTAGAATTATACTTTACTTGAATATAAATTAAGTAGGTAACTAACACTTGAAACAAATTATTGGAATTGAATGAGTGGACACAATGAGTTGAATAATTTGTCATGTAAATATGAATATTTGCGCGGATTGAAGAGATAACGGTATGTTATAGTATCGATTACTCATGCTCAACAATAACAGCGTGTTTGTATAGTGAGGTAACCTAGGCTGTACGGTGTCATCATTATTATGTCCATAGTGAAGAGCGATTGATCCGGGGCGTATGCATAATGGTTTGAGACCGTTAAGGCTTCTGAAACCTTTGTTTTCCTTTCAGTAACTACGTTTTTGGTTACTACCGCCATGACCTTTATTTGACCATTTAATGAATTATCATACAATTGCTGCACATTAATTCATATCTATTCAACTATTTATGACCATTATTAAACTAGGTATGAGTCACAAACCTCTTCCACGTAGCACTCGGTATCGGACACACCTACTTATTTATAACTTGACATGGCGCCAGCCTCACGCGACCCACTTCCGATAAATCCACGGAATGAATAAATTAAGTACGATACGATATGTTATCGAAACACATCGGAAACGATATCGCATCGCTTACCAAACGAGTCGTTATAATCCCTTAAATAATAATTATCTGATAATTATGATTATTTAATAATTTGGATTAGTATTTCGTCATATTTCGTCAAATTGGGTTTTTGTCAAATTAGACTACAAATATTAAGAGACTCTTCTATCGTTACTAAAATAAATGCGTAACTGTCTGTCTGTTTGTTGCCTCATCACGACTAAACTACTGAACCGATTTTAATTAAACTTGGTACAGAGATAGTCTGGAACCCAGAGAAGGACATAAGCTACTTTTACGCAACAAACAAAATTCACGCAGGCGAAGTCGCAGGCGACCTCTATGATATATAAAATAAATCACTGAGAACTAACGTTAGTAGAGTTGGCCTGCAGCACTGCAAAGAGTCAACTCGTACCTACTTGTTGTGAGTCAATGCATGCACATGACTAGCCAGTCTAAGCTGCCTTGCTGAAATGAGTATGATAATACATATTATCGTAATTATGATACTAAGCCTACACTTCGTTTTTTGCCGTTTTATGTAAACGTTGTACAAAGTATAGCTGCTGGCCATATACATAGTAAAATCACAACTAATTCGAATATTATTCAGTTTCGACTTTCGCTGTACCCTACATCTTTGATTAATAAATTAAACTACACACCTACTGCGAATAAGCCAACAACCTTTAAATAGATATGATACTCGTTTCAGATCACACTCTAACAGATAAACATAGTAAATATTCATCGTACTAATAAGATATCGATGATCTTTACCTATATTTACATAAAAATATATTCTTATATTTACATAGACCGTAAACGTCCACTGCTAACACAATTTAGCAAAAAAGCTATAGGTACATCGTGGGTCCGAGGTTTCACCCGAAAGATTTCAACTATGCCTGATTGAAGAAGAAAAAGTATTAATACCCATAGTTTATCGAATAAAGTTTAATTTCGAGATATTCATTATTTATGGAAATTCACAAGTTGAAAAATCTCTAGGGTAACAACCCTATGAACGCGACGCGACGTTGCGACTTATACGCGGAAGCGTAAACTACAAGCTTACCGGCCAGTTAGTTCCTTGTCTTCTTTTCTTCCTTGAAGTGAGAAGTTTCTTATCTACTCACATGATAATTTAAACATTGCCAGCTCGACCTAAGGTGTTGCTTAGAAGGAAGTACTAAAGCAAGATGATTTATTTTGTTCCAAAATATTAATAGTTAAATTGACTGAATTGGATTTATGTAGACATTATTGACTCACACTATCATCAGAAAGGCGTTGTTAAAATCATTTGGGTACCTCGGGCCCACGGTGATATCTATTTTAGTTAACTAAACGCTACTTATATATAAATGTAATAACTTGTTACTGTTCGCCATAACATATCGATGCAATAAAGACAACTTCTCTATTAATTATGCATTTACCGATGAATGAGCACCGGAAGTATCCATGGTGTTTGTAATGTACGGCGGTATTGCCATGCCACGTGTTTAGTGACCGAGTATCAATTGACATGTCGCACACATGCAGAGCGAACAGGTTTTCAGGAAAAAATACCTGTTGTGACATCAATGATATAAATATTTTCCTGAAGTTATAATTTCGCACTAAGTATTTTCTGTAATACCTATTTGAAACTTAGGTTTGTACCGCGTCATAAATATGAATGTCATTTGCTTACATGCATAAAATACTAGTACAGCTATTAAAAGTAAATAGACAATATGCTTATCATTCTTTCGATAAAGATTTAAATGTAGCAGTTGCAAGAAAATAGTAGGTAAAGACTATAACTTTGTCATCATTATTCAATCATGCTACCGTTTTTACAAGATTATTAACATTTTCAGACACCTTACAAAATATCTGCTTTTAGATTGCCTTTATCTTTATAAACAACTAAAATTTTCGCTGAAAATCAAATTTATTCGAGACACAGGTCGTCACTTGGTCCTCCCGTCCACGTCGCTCGCCGGCGGGCGGCGGGCGGCGGGCGGCGCGGGCGGTGGGTTGACACTCAGTCACAGGTGCGTCGGTGACCCACATATTTATTATTTTTCAAAGCACAAACAAGCACCTGACGTTATCGGTATGTTTATTCAACGATAACTTGGTAATATCGACGTGAATATTGATTTCGATACAGTTTCGCGATTTTACTGCCATTTCTTAGCAACGTGTATGTATGTTTGTTTAGCGATACGCGGCTCTTGGCGACTCGCGAAATATAGGTCGCTTGGCTTGTTATTGTGTGAGGAATTATTATTTAAAAATGTGCGTAGGTAAATATGAGTCAATCATTTATTGATAGGTGATTTATTTAGTTCCGATTGTATTTTTTTATATTTGAGGCAGAGGGGACATTTTTACATTTATAATATCTTTAATCTAAGCAAAGAGAGCAAAGTTCTACTTATCATTGTCCGGTCATGGACATGACCGCATATTGCGTATCCTTAAACTATGAGGTCAGTTTGTCTGACCTGGAAATTGTGGATTAGTAAGCTTACTGTAAGGTTTTTCGAATGCCTAATTCGTGTGTCCATAATGGGGGTTGGGTTAGCAAGTTGTTGCGGAATTACCTTATTCCAGTAAATAGGTATCTCACAATATAAGCACATTAAGTGGTATAAGTAGGTATACTCAACCCCTCGATTCAAAACCTTTTTGATGAACAGTTTTCGACCGATTCCGTTTGTTATCTTGTTTTTGCTCTACACCTTTATGTACGAGAAAAAGAGATAACAAACCGAATAGGTCGACAAGTGATTATCGAAAAGGATCTAAAACTGGCTGAGGCTGGCCCGAACCAATTTGAAAAAGGTAATAAATAATCTATTTGAGACTTCCTATCTAAAACTGCTATTAAAAATTAAGATATTGTTTAAATCAAATCAAATTGATTTACAATTGTATTCTACGTTTGTAGTGAGTGTTTCAATAAACACGAGACTATTTTTATAAACTTGTTTTAAATAAATGTCCAAAAGATTGTTTACCGTTTTATCAAATTGATTCGGGCTATTATGTGTAGGTAGGTACTATCATTTTTGGCATCACTAATCTAAAGACAATAATAATTTGGTTTTCTCAGGGTGTGCTAGACTTATGGTTATTCTTATTTTCAACCGCTTGTCCAGTCTAAACTTATGGTCAAATTTTCATACAGCATAAGGTGCCACTGCGTAAGTTCTGATGTTAACTGATTGCCTTTGAGACATGTTGGAACAGCTATGCTATAGATGAGATGGGCTTATCTATTTTTGACCAAGAGACACACGCGCAGCTTGAGGCCTGAATGCAACAGGAAGCTGATCCGGAATTAGAACTGACTCTGATACTTTTCCATAATATTAGAGACAGTTAACATTTTTGGATGTTGTGTTCTAATAGTGAAAACTTTTGACGAATACCGATGGAAATTATCGGGAGATTTTTTCTGAAATTCACTTCAAAACAATATTTTTAATTACGATTCGAATGAAACATCTGGAGGTACGTGCAACTTTATGAAGTGCGTGAATATATGCTCCGGGATGTCTGTCCTAATAATAAAGTTAATTTAACTATCCTAAGAAAAAATATTTGGAAGTGGAAATAAACAGTTCTCACAATTCAGAAATATTTGTACAAATAGAGCCACAATGGCCTGTGTGCGGCCCGCCAGCAGCGCCCTAAGCCGAGGTCCGAGTCCCATTAGGAGTCGCCCTTAGTGCTGTTGTTGCTAGTAGTCATGATTTTAATAGCAGTAGTAGTTAGCTTAGGTTAAGTATTTTCCCCATTAGTTGGAGACCCTTCAGGTCTCGCCAATTACTGCCCGGTTACGTAGAAACGGTCCGTAAGATCATCTACAAGCAGTAGAGTAGAAAAAAAACTGTGTGCGTGTATGCGTGGTACCATCTATTGAATAATTATAGAATCACTTTATGCACATTGTGGTTCTATTAGGTACTTTCATCATTTACGACAATTCAAGTAGGTATATAAACACAATTTTTGAAACAATTCGTTCGGCTCCTCTTGTCCTCATGGCCTCAGTTCATCTAGTAATTGAGGATCAAACTAATTCATGTCCCTCGGCTGATTAAAAAAAGAAAAGAAAGAAAGAAAAACCGTTTATTCACGTGAGAGTGACGCACATAACATAGCTTTTTATTTTTTATTTTTTTTACATGAGCCCAAGAAATCAATGATTCGCTACTTTCACAATATTACAACCATGCTATGGTCAGGTACATAATATGCCGTTCTATATCAGCTATTTAATGTTCAAGCGCATTTTATACTCCTACTTTAATAACATCTTACCAAGCACTTCTATTTTCCACTTCTATTTAATAACATAAAAATTACTAAATTAGTTGAGCAATCTAAATCTTTTGTCTGTAGGTATTATTTAATACTTAACGTTACCGTTAAATGTTCATTCGTAGTTTTATATGGTACATAGGTCGTACCGTGATTGATTGCATGTTTTGTCGTCTACCTGAGCTGCAGGTACGAACACATCTTCTTTTCATTTGATTGGGTAGGTACCTATAGCAAATTATGCAGATTGTAAATAAGTTACTACAGACAAACACGTAGTAGGTAACTAACTTTACACTTTCTTCCTTTAAGAATTTCGTAGATAAAGCAAGCGAGCAAATATTATACAAAACTTTATAAATGTAGCAAAACATTAATTTAGAGATTAAAAGGCGTGGCTATAGAGTGCTTACCTAACACACGCAATTAATTTTCTAAGAAGCGATACCATCAAGGTAACGTGATGACCGATAGTTCTTAGGTAAACAAGCGAAGCGTCGTCGAATTAGTGTCGATGGTATCTAGTAATTAGTAATTAGTCTAATTCATAAACAAGCGTCGACACAATCACGAGCGAGTGATCTATTGCATTTCGTGGTTCGTCCGATATGCCTCGTTATGAATATGATAAACCATAGGAAACGTACTTCCTTAATTGATAAATTTATTTACGTTGAAATTATATTGTTTAGCCAACTTTGGACATTGACACGTATTTATTGTTTGCGCTTTTTGGATATTGGAATAGTAATTTTGAATAACCAAATGTGCAAACTTACATTTTATGAGACCCATGTTACCGGGGTTGTGGTCGAGCAAAGAGTGACATAAAATGGATATAATTATGTCAACGCCTCATCTTAACAGGAAGTGCGTACCGCGCCGCCTGCTATTTCAATTGCCATATTTTTGATTAGCTGTCACAAATTATATTAAAAGTAGTTTTTATTTTTTATTATATTTTTGTAGTTTATTGACACATTATAAAACACTTTTATCCATTCAAGTATAATAGAATATATATTTAAAATTAACTACCGCCATCCGTGTGTCACTGCGGGGGTGCCAGCTGAAAATCAGCGCTGGGTGTTTTGACGCCTAGCATATGCTGAGTTGGTAACCTTTTCGGCATGGACATGCTCGACAGCATAAAATTTGTGTTTAATTCCGGTTATATTGTTCTTTCTTTGTTTGTTTATTTTATTTATGCTGTCAGTGTTCTTGGCTGAATAAATGAATTTTCTTTCTTTCTTTCTTTCTTTCTTTCTTTCTTTCTTTCTTTACTGTGAGTGCACAGTGTTGTTGTTATTACTTTTCAATTATTTGATGCTTTCTTTGGGTTTTATATTGAATTTCTTTAGGTAATAATAATTAAAAATAAAAATGAACAATAAGCATGAAGCACAAGTCTATAGGTATATGGACTTCAAATAGAAGAGTATAAATATCTAAGAAACTGAACATTTTGTTAGTTGCTTCCCTCATTCAATGATAAATTATTGCTGCGACCCTTAAACGGCATACCATTGCTAAAAAACCCATAAAAGTTGTTTAATGCTTTTCAGACGATGAAGTTAATCTTAAATGGCTCGTCAAAGACAATCCTTGCACGTGACCATAACTTATTAACCTTAGTTAATATTGCTTTCGCTAAGTAGAACTGTGTGAAAACCTACTTGTGCTATATTAACTATAGTACAAGTTATTATATCAATGCTTTTCGTAAGATTATAAACATGTGATATGACGTTAAGGAGTCTAAGAATGCTAATGCATGTGAAATCGAGAAAATGCCGTCCGAGAAAATTTGGTAGGAAATCTTTTATGATAGCTCGAATTCTGATTCAATCTACCTAAATTTCGATTTGCAGTCAGATACACACAAATATATTTCAGCCGGTAACCGGCACCGAAACCTATAGAAAGCATCATCCATTGCTGTAAGCCTCACAATGCATTAGGTTCGACACTAGTGTCATTAGGCTCTGTGCCAGCGAGGACGATACTTCATAAGTCCACCTACATATCAGTCGGTTATGGCTCCGGAGACACTAATGTGTTCGCTGACACATCGCGACTGCTGTTACTATCAGTAGGTGATGCATTGCCTCTCGAAATGCTGGAGTACCTACGAGGGTAGAACGACCTGAAGGACCATGTTACTTTTTTAAATGCTGTCTATAATATTAATCGTGGTGACACAGTGGCCTTCATAGTGTAGAAGTATAGATCGGTCGATGATAAAAGGACTAGTTTTCTTTCCCTTTATTAATTGAATGCTTTTTGCGTCTGATTTTGTCAGAGCTACGTAGTCAGTAGCATTAAGAGAGACTCCATGAGTGACTGGTGCTCTCTGAGCAGTCAGCCCTGCTACCAACTTTGATGGCTATCTAATCTTTTTACCACGGTACGAGCTATTCCCATATAGGTCAAGTCGACACAAGAGAGAAGCAACATTGACCTCACATCTACAAGGTTAGTCGGAAAGGGGGTACTAAGCCGCGGGCCACTTAAAATATCACTGATGACTATTTTAAAGCAAGTGTTAAAATTTCAAAATTCGATCATTTTTATTTGCATGCAAAAAGATTTTAGTTTTAGATTTTTCAAAAATATATCATACCTGCTTTAGTTATGAATTCAGAATATTAAGTTTCTAATCCGTGACCCCAAATATGACCTAAATTGCAAACACAGCTGATCATAGCTATGGACAGATAGATTTTAATTTAGCATATTTATTACAAAATCTTTAATAAACTATTTCACTTAAACTATCGAGTTTTGAGGAAAGTTGTAGAACAAAAGTCCCTTATTATGGTAACTTTAACACCCTTTCGGCTTAGTACCCCCTTGCCGACTAACCTTGTACATATATAAAGCAGAACGTCCGAACTGAAAGATGCGGATAGATCCTTTCGTGGACAAACTTTATACTCGCGTTTGTTAAATATTTCTACGATACAGGCCTACATGATTTCGAACAGAATACCTATACTTATTCTTAAGCTCTTCTCAAGGAGAAGTTTCGACCGTAACCGAAGCCTTCACCCCAGTCTGGAACTTGAGGCTGCCCCCTAATTTCTGTACCTAGTTCGAGGTTTGTACTTCAAGAAATTAATTGTTGTACACAAGAAAGGAGTAACTTGAACTGATATCGTACAGTTGCTTTAGATACAAGTGGTGGAGTTTGTATGGAATATGTTTTGAAGTGTTGAGTGGATACTTTGAAATAGATATGATGTGTGTAAGTGCATTGAACTACACTGGCCTGCAAAAATAAGTATCACACTTTTAAAATTTCAATTTTTTCTAAACTATAGAAGTTAGAGATTTAAAATAAAAAACGTTTTATAGCAATTTTTATCAGCTTTCTTTGAAGCTATAGTAACAAAGTTAAACTCTTTTTTGAGTCCTTTTTGTTTCCAAAATATATCTTGTGTACTTAAAAAGTTATTGCAATTTTAAAAGTGTGATACTTATTTTTGCAGGCCAGTGTAGTTCAGATTATTTTGGTTTTAGACTTAGACAATCTTGAAGTTTATTCCGCTGACACCTAGGAAAACGATTTGAGACAGTACCTACACGAAATGTTGTTAGATATCTACTTTACAACTGTGTAGTACGAAATTCCAGATAGGTGATGTTGTAGCAGCAACTTGACAACATTGGGTCTTCTAAAAATTCAGTCGTCTGTAGGCAGTCTAAGATTCAATGGTTGGCAGAACACATAAGTGTGGACTTAGTCATCGATCACCTAGTGTATATACACATCTAAACTTCAAGATCCCGTCACCTGGAGCAGAAAGATAGATACCTATCACCCAATCCATCATTCATATTCAAGTCGAGATCGCTGTTAAGGAATTCACATTTAAACGAGCTTCATATCATGATAGCAACAAAGCGTTCGTGTGTTTTATCACGTACCTAATTATCACGGCACGCGTCAGATCTGATCGCGAGGGGGCGCCACATTAGCATACCCAGGCCCTACAGGTGACGGGGTACTAATTGCCTGAGGGGCGGAAATTACCGCCAGGTATCCACAATTAGCAGTATTAAGCGATGATTGATAGCGAGGTATCGCGCCATCGCGAATATTTGTACAGGTAACGACCGGAGGCACCACATGTATTGTTACCAAACCATTCTGATGCTAATTAGTTAAGAAACAAAGAATAATGTTTTTATTAATTGCTTTTGTAAGTCATACACGTAAATTAAAAATGATTGTATGAGTGTATGAGAAGTTGAAATCGGACTTTAAATTATTTATTCTAGACATACCTACTTATTTTTGAATGAACAGGTTTTTAATTAATATTAATTAGATAAGATAGGATCAGTGCTATGTGACATATTTTTATATTCAAATCTACGTTTAGATGAGTATCTAGGTATCCCCTGTGTACAGTTATAGAAAATATCGGCAGGTTGTTACAATTTATCATGAGATTGATGTTATAGCTTACAAATAATTGTTTGATACTATAGTAATATACCTACCACATCTATGTGTAACATGCAGTTATTACAGATATCTGTAAGTAGGTAGTACTACTCAATTGCACTGTAAACACAGTATATTACTAACTAATCTGTCGTAATATTACGGTTACCCATCCGCAGTTTCTCAGTAAATAGCCATCGTTTTACTCAAATACATGTATAGTTAAGTCTAAAACTAGTCAGCTAGATGCCGCCTAGGTGGGGGGAGGGGGGCGTGCTAGGCCGTCCGCAGGCGGCGCGCGCGCCCGCCGCTGGGTTGTCATTGGCCCGCGTCGACTTCCTAGTTCAAAATCCTCGCACCTGATTGGTTATTGCACGTAGTAGTTATACTAGATGTTTCAACGTCTCGATGTATTCAATGTAAATTGCAGGCGGATTAATGCAGACTCCATTGTTTGGAGTAATTAGTTTAATAAGCTAATATAAATTAGTGGATGGCTTTGATTGCTATCGCAGTTGCGACACTGATCGTTAAGATGGTAATAGCGCGGTTAAATGTAGACTTGAGATGTTTAATGTATGTTTAAAGTTTATAGTTAGCTGCAACCCGTGGGACCTCGCCTTGTAAAAGGAGCGTTTTATGAGTATCGTAAGAGGTCGTAATAAATCGTTCTTATGTGAAAGATCGATCTTGAGTGTGGTTTAGGTAACTCTTGAGATGCTGATTTGATTATCAACATATTGCACGTGTAGGAAGTTAGGGTGAGATATACATATTGGAAGGCTTTCTCTCTCTCTTGGGATCTCACTATTGAAAACCGGTGTGTTTAACAACTACGTCGCCTCCGACAACACACTAGTTATTATTTTTGTGTTACTCTGAACTAGGGTTGCCAACATTTTTTCAGCGAAATACAGTATTTTTCAAAAAAAGCTATAAAAAATATAGTACACTTCTAAAAAATATAGTATTTTTATAAAAACTATATTTCTTTGCACTTCTTGAAATTTTTTAACAATGTTTTGTCTGAAATAAAAGTGTCATATGCTTTATTAGATTTAGATGTTGTCAATTTGATATTGACAACTGACGTGCTGCCAGCCAGCCTCCAGTTAGTATAGAGCGCAGTGGGAGCCAAAGACAAAAGATTGTAGATGCGTTTGGAGTCTGGAACTCGGTTACACAAACTCGCCTCACTCAAAATTTAATGAAAAGGCGCGTTAATTATTTTTAAAAATAAATATTTGTTTGTTAGATTTCGTTCGGTGTTGAAAATATAGTATTTTTGCGTACTATATATTTCTTCAACAGTATATAGTACGCCGACCCGAAATATAGTACAATACTATATATTATAGTACGGTTGGCAACCCTACTCTGAACATAGATAGGTATCTGTTGTTACCAATTTTCAGCTTCAAGAAAGAGTTATAAGATTAATTAGAACTTTACTAACCCTATAAAACAAAAAACCATCTACTTAATTAGTAATAGGAACCTAAACTTACCTACTTAGGTATATTTTTACCTATTATAATACAATCAGCAAAATAACTGCCTCGTTGGTCTAGTGGTGGCAAGCGCGACTGCTGATCATGAGGTCCTGGGTTCGATTCCCAGGTCGGGCAAAGTGTTATTAGGGTTTTCCGTGTGGAATTCCTCAGTAACAGCCCGGAGTTTGGATTTGTGCCCGGTTGATGGCAATAGGCTCGCTCCCTATTACATGGGATTTAAACATAACGGTGAAATGAAGGTGATACTATACAGCTCTGACAAACCGTTCGGGGAATAAAGGCGTGATGTTTTGTTATGTTTATATAGAAAAATAATAGGTAGGTATAATCTTTAACCAAAGAAAGAGCACACACACACAAAGTCCTGACATCATCAACTTGACACATAATAATTTGGTGATGTTAATTTGTTTCCATTGCCAGGACATTGATGGACGTGACGCTGGCCGAGTGGTGATCGACTCACGCGCTTATCTGATGCGGCTCAATTGCACGCTGCGCCCGCGCCGCCCGGCGCCCGCTTGATTAGTAAACGATGCACAATTGATATGTATGCGATCACTTGGTCAGCGGGGACTGGCTCATACATCCTCATACTTGGCTACATAGGACTACTGACATGAACTGGCGAAGCTTCACAGGACTTACCTTAGTTAACAATATACCTATCTACTACCTACGTACGCGCTGTTCCCTACTGTATTAATTAGGTATCTTATTATATGATCAATTAAAGTTTAGGACAGTTTTTATTTAAATGTGTTCTATTAATGATATGTAGTAATCTTGTGAAGTTTAGCCAGTTAATTTGAATAACCCTGTATTTTTGTTATCACAGGAGCTTATCCTAAAATATGTGAAAATAACTACGAGCACAAAATATTAGTTACCAACTAATTCGCAATGAACTCATACCACCAATATTAACAAACGAATAATATTATAAATCGTACCTACATACCTACTTATTCCTTTAAACATAACTCGGATCATCAGTCGTTCACTAAACGACTGATTCCTATCACCAGTAATTGCTCTCACAAATATAACTAATTGAATACTAAACTACACATTATCCAGTTTAAGGACTTTTAACTAATTTGACGATTCGTATCGTTTCCCCTTTCACTGGACCCCATTGATATAACTAACTACCTGATGACATCCATGGGAACATTATGGCTTTTTAATTCCATCAAGTGGCGACCCCTATCGGCGCAGGCTGCTTGTCCTGCCGGTATCCAAATGTCCCTTGTTTATATTTTCAATTAATTCATTAATGTCCTGCTGGCGGGCGAGGGTTAACATTATCTGCTTCATCGAAACAAGGCTGTTTTTTGGGCGAAGGGTGTTTTGATTGTGACTGGTTATTGTTATGTGAGTGCGAAAAAATATCGTTGGTGCGCTGGCGAGCATATTAAGTTAGTGTAGGTGTGACAACTGTGTGATAAGTTAATTTAATTATATTCCCTTTCTATCTTATATCATCATCATCATCATGGTATCTCCTCACACTATTGATTTGCATAGGATTTTTTTTACGATTTCTGACTTTGCTAGTACTCTAACCTCAATTTGTCTTTAAATCTTTCTCGCTGACAGTACCAGTTTTTCAAAAAATATAAATGTATTTCACAACGTCCTCAAAAGTTACGGACAGTCATCTAAGATCGTTGTAGCTACAACGGTTAAGGTACGCCCTCACCGTCCCGTCTCTTTTTACTTTGTATAATAACAAGTTGTTTGTTACTTTGTCGCAGCACGAACTAATGCAGCATTAGATATAAAATAACGCAAGGGTACTTTGGGTGATAAGGTACACATAAAAAAGAGAATGTACAGGATATTCTGACATGCTCAGTCTTGAATTACTGCTCACTTCGAAGGTAAACAGTGGCGTGAAGATTAACCAGATTGAAACAAATTAAATACTATCTAGGTACCCAGGAAACGGATCGATAACTGGGCCGCAACGGCACAGTAAAGCTATAATATTAACATTTTAAACAGCGCAATTAAAGGACAATTTAACCACTTTTAATCAGTTGAGCTTTTTACAGCTGATCATTGTGAAGTCATTTGCAATTTAAGAATATTGATGAGCATTGAGTGAGTCTTCGTCGGCGGTAGCGCCGGGGTGGTATACTGTAGGTATACCGCTAAATGGTAAATACCTGCAATTTCCCGGTAAAGGCCATCAATGGACGATGGACAGTTCTTACCGGTCCATTGACACATTTTTCAGTTTTTGTGGTCATCTGGTTCTCGGAGATAAAACCGCCACCCACCTGAATGCGACGTTTCGATAGGATTTAATGAAATTTAGGGAAACGCCATAGAGCTTGAAGTTTAGATGTGCTTCTACCATGTACCACAAAAAATTGGAAATATACAATGGGAAAATATTATATGGATTCAAAACACCGCACCCAAGTAGTGAATGTGTAGTGTTAAGATTTTTATCTTAATAAATATACCATGGTAAATAATTACACTCTGCACCATACCTTACCTTACTCTAATACCATACATAGATACAGCCTACCTATTTAAATATGAAGATTACAATCATACCTTATGTAATTGATCAACATTGACATGCGTATCTTTCTCTGAAAGAGAGAAATAATGTAATTTAAATATTACTTCTAAATATTATCTATCAATTGATTTAAATAAATACAAACAATCATTTAACTAATAATACTTACGCCACCCTCGAGCCATTAATCGATCATTGATCACAGTTGGACAGCGTTATTACTTGCGTACCTACGCGTCACTACGCATGCTCGGCGGCGCGCGCGCATGCCCCACTATTATCAATTAACTTATATTTTTATTGGTTCAAAGTGATTAACCGCCTCTAGAAATTGATACAGCGCGTTATATTTTATTCTTAGTCATTGTCTCAAGGATAATAATTAGTTTTTTTTCGGTACAGCCATGTGTGCCAATTTATTTACTAATACTACTAATTGTTAGTTCGGCATCCATTTATGGACGCAATTAAAAGTATATGAAATTCATAAAAATATTTTGTTGTGCATTTATTGAATTGATGCATTTATGATGAGTTTACGCCCTTATACGCCTTTAAGCCCTATTAAAATATACAGACGTCCTTATTAATTACTTATATTTTAGTGCTATATTGCCGGGTCTCTTCTGTGTGTTGTCTGTACGCGACGCGGTGCGTGTGCGCGGCTGAGGATGGTCGCGACGCCGGCGCATATTAAACAGCAGCCCACCCGCACACATGGCACATCCCAATCCCATGAACCACGATATGCAGTAAGTCAGTAAGACAACTGAGAGCTGCGAGACTGTTGCATTCCTGACTAATTGTTAAACATGCGGTTGTAAGTATTTGTTCAGGGTATCCAGTTATTTCACCAAAAAATAATTTACAACTTTTCATTTGACAATTAACGATTGGCAAAAACACGATTCGTCATTTCATCATTATACAACAACAAGTTTGCCAAACAATTCATTTAAAAAATGAGTTATTTGGCAAATAACTCGATAAACTTTTATTTAATAACGTATTATTTGACAAACTATTAATTTATTATTCACGTTATTATGTAAAAGAACGTTTGGAATAAAAACGTTTTACATATTGCATTATTACAAAATTTCCTAAAAATGAAACTCATTAAAGAGGCAAAACGGTAATTTTAATTAATAAATCAACAAAAATTAAGAAACAACATAGAGAAAATAGAGTTTTACATAATAGACAATGACAAAGAAAGTTTAACTTACTTTAATCGACATGGTTAGGTTAGGCTGTGGTTTTTTTTAAGCTTTGAATTTCCTTTTGGGTCGGTTCCGAAATGTTTAGGTTACGTTATAAGGCTTAGCCTTATTGTAAAACGATATTTAGCATAATTGTGATTTTGCCAAAGAATCAATTATTAAATGGTCATGCAAGACCAACCTGCAGAGCGGCTCATCCCATCTTCCCAGAGGCAGTGGGATGAGCCGCTCTGCAGGTTGGTACGGAATAATCTTATTAATACGTCCACCAATTGTGCTGAGCGTGCCCGTTTGGTGGCTGTGGGTGAGTGGGAGTCGGGCCTCTGGCTTCAGGCGCTACCATCACCCAACATAGGCACTATGCTGGGTGACACCACCTTCCGGCTCGCTACTTGTCTGCGTCTGGGCGCTCATTGCGTGGTTCCGCATCGCTGCCAATGCGGTGAAGGTGTCGACTGCCTCGGTCACCATGGCCTATTTTGCAGTAAGAGTGCAGGTCGGATAGCACGGCACGCTAGCATTAATGACATCATCCGTCGTGCTCTTGTCACCGCCGGGGTGTCAGCTGTTTTAGAACCCAATGGCTTGGCACGTGACAATGGGAAGAGACCAGACGGAATGACCATAATGCCTTGGAAGGTAGGTAGGCCTTTGGTGTGGGATGCAAGATGTGTCGACACCCTTGCGCCATCCCATCTTCCTAGCACGGCAGGCTGTGCTAGGGCGGCTGCTGCAGGTGCAGAAAACCTCAAACGGCGCAAATACTCCAATCTTTTTGGGTCTTATGTTTGAGCCGTTTGGGGTTGAAACACTAGGGCCATGGGGCCCGTGTGCCCAATTAGTTTTTCGCGACATCGCCAAGCGGTTGGTCGACTCATCCCGTGACCATAGGGCTGGCCTATATTTTGGCCAAAGAATCAGCATTGCCATACAACGTAGCAATGCTGCCAGCCTTATGGGCACTTTTCCTGTTGACAGCGATGCGGACGAATTTTTTGATGCCCTTTGATTGTTTTACCATATATTTGGATTATAGTAGTTAAGATTTATATTGTATATATTAGGATAATTCTGTAAAATTATTTTATTCTCAAATTAAAGAAAAATATAATTATTAAATGAAAAATTTATAAATGATTAAATATCATGTGAAGAATTTGTAAA